>JADNSB010000002.1:0-119969 GCA_019695575.1 Angomonas ambiguus | reverse complement strand
GCACTTTAAGAGAAGAGCATGAGGAAGGCAAGCATAAGAGCGAACAGACCAATAGCCTCGGTCAGGGCGAAACCAAGAATGGCGTAGTTAAACAGCATCTTGGTCAGGTTGGGCTGACGAGCGCAGGCGACGAGGAGGGCACCGAAGATGGTACCAATACCCATACCGACACCAGCGAGGGCGATGGCGGCGAGGCCGGTACCCACGTAGTGAAGTCCCTGGACGGAGATGGCGACGGTGGAGGCCTGACGAGAGGCAACCAAGGCGGTGGAGGCGGCAGCCACGCGGCGGGCGGGCTGAGCGATAACACGGC
This sequence comes from Angomonas ambiguus, assembly GCA_019695575.1. Taxonomy (NCBI): domain Eukaryota; phylum Euglenozoa; class Kinetoplastea; order Trypanosomatida; family Trypanosomatidae; genus Angomonas; species Angomonas ambiguus. Next base: position 119,656 of record JADNSB010000002.1, on the reverse strand, counting down.
GCATCATCTTGATAGAGAGTGAGTGGTTTTAGGGTAAAGGTTTGTAAAATCTAGAAAGAAAGTTCGTAGGGAGGAGAAAAACAAAAAGCGTAGTAGTAAAATTAAAGGGGTATAAAAACTCAAGACAGATATTTATTTTCTCTGCTTAACGAAACAACAACAAGAACAACAAAATTAACAAGTATTTAATCGTAAGTTCGTGCCTTAATATATTATTAAATTACATTCCCCACCATGATAGTGTGTTTTTGCGGCAGGGAAAAAGCGGAAATACTACTACAGACGTTGTCGTTATTGTTGTCGTCGTCCACGCACGTCGAAAGATTTTTTCTCTGCCTCCTTTTGAAAGATATTCCCCATTCTCGCCTCTCCCTCCGCCTTCTTTTTCACCTTCTTCACCTTTCCTTTATCCATCTCCCTCTCCCAGAGAACATCTTTGATTTTCTGCTGGAACTTGGGCGCGTTGGCAGGTCGGGCGACGGTGGCGGGGGTGGACTGCTCCTTGTGTCTGCGTAGCGCAAAGACGGCCTGTCTCCCGGAAGTGGAGAGCTGAGAGGTGTCATGCCGCTTCAGGGCTCGGACGATGCCGCCGTATCGTGCCATGCCAACCGGACGGGCAGAGGGGACGGGCGCTTCGGTGCCCTCGTCTACTTGCGGTTTGGCGGTAAGGCGGCTGGGGTCCTCTTCCCCCGTGGGAAACCCTTCAAAGTTACTGTCGTCATCCTCCTCACTACTGTCCTCCCTCGCCTCGCGGGGTCGCTTTAGAGGGCCTAAAGTGGGGGTGGTGGTGGCCGAGGACCTGGGGCTGTGGCGGGGGGACAGCCGTCGCTCCTTGTGGGTCCGTCGCTGGGCCAGTTCCTCCTCTGTGATCTCTCTTCCAATATCGATGGCGACCGGGGCGGTCTGTGGGGCCAAGGGCGTGCTGGAGGGTTCCTCTGTGGTCTTGTGTATTCTCTCTTTCCGTTCGGTATCCACTCTACTATAAAACAGCAAGAAGGCCTGCTGGTGTGCCGCCCTCTCCGCACTCACGGTGGAGATGCGCTCATCATTACACTCGTACCACACTTTATTTCTAGCTCTCACCACGGCGTAGTAGTGGCCATAACTGAGGGAGCTGCCTTCATGGACGCATATCGCGTTCAACTCGTAAAGGGTGGACCCGGCGGGGGCGATACAGTACCGGGCAATATCCAACTTATCGGGGTATTGAATAAATTTGGAGTTTTTGCCTCCCGTCGGGGTAAACCGTTTGAGCTGAATCATTAATACAGGCGGGGCACAGTAGATGTGAAACCGCTTCGTCGCCTGCACTCTCACCTCTCTAGGCGTTTGATAGATCCGCCCCTCTAGGGTTTCCTCTTTGCAGAAGAGATCGAGACAGTGGTAAAGCGTCTTACCGGTGATATCGACGTTGATGATGGTGAACGGATCGTACGTGTTGGAGTACATTCTATGGTGTATTATATCTTCCCGCTGGGGTGCTTTTTGCGTTTTATTTTCCCAGATCAGCCGAAGATCAATAGCCGCCTGCTTTTTACCCTCCCGTTTGAGCTGTTGGATCTCCTCTCGTACATCCCACGATACCTGAGAGCGGAGGTAGCCAGCACAGATTCGATACAGCGTCGTCGTCTGCGCGACTCGTGGCTGAATCTTTTTCGACCCAAATTGCCGAAATAGAATCGACTTTTGGCACCCGTGAAGGAGTTGGACCGCGAACTCATGCGCGTCACACTGTCTGCCTAGTTTTAAGTGACTCGACAGGGCCCGTAGGTGACCCAGAATGATACCAGGGCGATAGGCACCACCGCTACCACTGCCACTTTTCCTCAAGTGCACCTGGCGGACCACCTCCCCCAAGGCGTAGGCGAAATCATACGGCGCCCCCAGCTGCGTGTCGGCCGCTTTAAACGAGCTGGCAAAGTACTGGGCGAGAGCGGGGGTGTAGGCAATGCACTGCAGCACACTATTCGCGAAACACGTGTTCCCGATATTTTCCAGCCCAATACCCACAGGACCCACCTGTTGCCACCGCAAGTGCAAAGACTGCTTCAGTTGAGCGTTGGAGCAGATCTGATCCGCGGGATCAAAGCGCTTTGGGTCGTCGTCGTCTTCACTCTCGGCATCGCTTTTATCCTTCTCCGCCTCGTCCTCCGACGAACTACTTTCCCGTTCCCGTTCTCCTTTTTTCTGAAGACGGGTGTGGTGGGGATTCAATACAGTAGCGTGTCGGGGGTACTCTACCACTTGTGGCTTCCGATAGCGCTCAAACTCGATTGGTCGATATACTACGCGTTTATTGTGAAGTCCTAGTACCCTGTCGTATACGTCCATGCTTCATGCAGCAACTGTTTCTTCTTTGTTTTTTTCTTCTTTTCTATCGGGAAAAATATAATAATATAGAGAAACAGTTTAAAACCGGGAATTAAAAAGAGTGCACATACATAAAGAATACGAGAGTTTGCCTATCCTTTCACACTTTTTTTTTGTTTGTTCATGTGCTTCTTTTTGTTTTTGCTTTCCCATAGGTAGTGGGGCAGCAAAACTATTATACAACTTTTTTTTTTTTTTTATTCACTGTCTTTTTTCTTAAAGACAAATTGTGTTCTGGTAGGTCGTCGTACGGTTCCTTCGGCGAGTACCGCCAAAGGGTTAAACAGCGGAGTCGTACTGTCCGTGCGAGGCGGTAGAGAAGTGGAGGGAGAGGGGTCGGTTACAGTAGGAGCAGGAATGGTAGACGGGGAGTGGTCGGACCCGCTGGTGGGCGCAGCGTTGAGCTTAAACACTGTACGCTTCACCGAGGGGGTCTGATGCTCCGTGGTACCGCCCGGGACTGGGTGGGGAGGGATGGGACTAGTGGTATCGCTAGGTAGTGGATCCCCACCACTCCGCCGCCTCTTGAACGGCACCGCCAGGGAGACGGTTGAGGAATGAGCTTCCGTAGCACTGGGGCGCGTTCTGTCGACACCCGCCACTGTAGGCTGCACGGGGTCTGCTCCTATTACTGGGATGGCGGGGGATGTGGAGGCGGAGATGGACTTGATCCCTTCTCCTAGGGTAAAGGTAGTGCGGCGGCGCGGTGCCCCTCCATCCCCCGACCCGACCGACTGCATCAACGAGGGTGGGAGGGGGGACACCGATGGTGTGGTGGTGGTAGTAGGGCCCTTTGGCAAGTGGTCTCTGACCGCTGTGGTTTCTCCTGTTGCTTTGGTGAGCATGTCTAGCACGGACCCTACCGCCGTCTTCAACTTTGGATCAGACTGTATGGGGGATCCCAGTTTGGGGTTTCCTGGTGGCATCTTTCCACTACGGCGCGGTGGCCGCGGTCGGAGATCCAATTTTTGCATCTCTTCGAGGGAAATAACGACTCGTTTCGACTTTTCCGGGGCGGGGATGGAGGGGGCGACGGGCTCCGAGTTGCTACTGGTCCCCTCCTTCTGGGATACCTGGGACTTGATGAAACCGTCCAGAGTGCTTTGCGTCGGGCCCACCGAAACGTCTCGTCTTGCCACGTTTGTTTTCTCCGATGTGATCTTAAATTGGCTGGCATCCTCTGTGTGTGTTTGGGTCTCAATCAACGCGTTGGTGACGGTGAATTTAGTCTGTAGTAGAGACCATATAATGGTATCAGAGGTACCCTCCGCGAGGAGGTATTTGATGGAGCAGGGGTTGGATTGTCCGATGCGGTGAACGCGATCCTCACACTGTAAGTGGGTAGACGGGTTCCAGTCCAGCTCCGCGAAGACCACCGTCGAGGCACAGGTAAAGTTGTGCCCTGTCCCACTGGACTGCATGGACAGTACCGCGACGTAGCAAAGGGGTTCGTTTCGAAAGTGTTCGGCGAGCTGCTCCCGTTGACCAGCGGGGGTGTCACCAGAAATGTAAATGTAATCAAGAGGCCGTTGGGGTCTGGCGCTCTCGACAGTTTTCTGGATAGCCTCCATCAGACACTGATGGTGGGCAAAAATAATGAGCTTTTCTTTGTTTTCCACGTGGTCCTCGATCAAAGTGGACACGTAGTCCTGCACTGCTGGGATTTTCGCCCTCGCTGTAGCTAGCTTCAGTTCAAATACATTGAGGCCTTTCACATTTGCCCCGGTGCACCCTCCACTCGAGTCGGTTCCACTGTCCACGCTCTTGCGTAGCGCCACGACTTGCTTCTCCATCGCCTTTCTCTCCTTTTCGGTGATGGTGACGTAAAGGATTTGTCGTGTCTTGGACGGTAGCTCGCCCCCCAATTCCGCCTTGGTGCGACGAATCATAAAGTGACGCAACAGATAGTGTAGTTCATTCTCATGCATATGGCCCGTGTAGTTGATCCCGAAGCGACCCACATGTGCATTACAGTACCGCGCTCCGAATTGGGTCTTGGTAGGGACACAGTCGGGGAAAATGGCCTGCAGTTGGGTGTACAGCTCCATCGGTCGAGACATGGCGGGGGTACCGGTGAGCAACAGGACCCGTTTCGCCTTGCTGCACAGCCGGAGCGCCGACTTGGTGCGATGACTGTCCACCGTCTTGATATAATGAGACTCGTCGAGTATCACCACGTTAAACGTCTCCCCCTCCACGTGTTTGAGTGAGGAGTAGGAGACGATGACCACCTCATGGAGGGCTGTGGGTCGGGTTTTGGGGTTTTGAACGACAATGATGCGAGAGAAGGGAACCCCACAGAATCGGTTGAATTCTTTTACCCAGTTTTCGGTGAGAGACATGGGACAGATCACTAGGACAGGCCAATCTTTTCGGTAGTAGTGGGCGACGCAAATTGCCTGTACGGTTTTTCCAAGACCCATGCTATCGGCTATCATTCCCCGTCCGTCCCTCTCGATAATAAACTCCACCCCCTTTTTCTGAAATGGTTTTAGCTGCTGGTATACAAAATCTTCTTGGAGATCGTCATGATCGTCCAAGAGGACATTGCCGTCTTGCTCGGTTTTCCGGCGCAGCTTGGTGAGACAACTAAAAAAGAAGGGGGGTATCTCCTGCACTTGGAGGTTGGAAAGAGGTTTCAGTCGTGCCACTAGTCGGTCGTAGTGTGTCATAGGATAAAGGTAGGCGGCGGCGGTGGTGTGCCAGCTGGGCTCCGTGGCAGGATCCTCTAACACCTCCAACACATCAGGGCGATCCACACTGCAGAAGAGTTTGGCCAACACGCAGGGTGTCCTCTCCTCCTGGTCCGGGTGAAGGGCTGCTTCTAAACGCACCAGGGCACTATCGGGAGGGGTGGCAATACCGGGCACGATGCGCTGGTATTCACTGCAAAAGACAGGAGCGGTGGCGAAGAACATACACTTTCCTCTGGGACAGTTGTACGCCAGTTTACCGTCTCGGGTCGCAAAACAGTGCACTGGTAGGCCACAGTTACAGTCCATTTCGAATAGCAGGGGGAGGAAAGAAGATCTATGAGTCGGGGATGTACCCAAAGGGGTTCCTTGATCTATGAGAGTAGTTGGGTGAGCTAGAATTTAAAGACCAAACAAAGAAAGAAGCGGGAAGAAAAGTAATTAATCAGAGGAGAGTGAACCACAATATAGATTTATTTCGTTGTGTGAACTCCTAAAAGAGTCTTCAAACACGTATACAAAATAATAATAATAATAATTCTGTTATTAATTTCAATTACTTTAAACGTTATTATAGTTATCTTTTTTAGTGTTATGAAATGATAAAAAAAAAAATGTGTAGTAGTGTTTTATTCATTCGATTTTCCTTTCTTTGTCCTTTTCACCGCCTTAGAAGGGGACGTGGAGCGAGGTCTTTTATTTTTCTGGGGTTCAGCTCCAGCAGTGAGGGTCTTTTTGTGCTTGTAGCTCTCCAACAGTTGAATCACTTCAGCTAATAGGGAGAGCGTGTGTTCTGCGGTGACTTCGTACTCGGCAAGTTGACGACGTAGAAAACACGCTTGGGAGTGGACTTGTACAATAAACGAAGAGGCAGCGGTACGGTGCTTGCTCAGCCGTTTCTCCGAGCCCACCACCACCATCGTCAGCGTCTTGAACAGCTGCAACACCTCCACAAATAACGGCTCCGTGAAGAGATAAGGGACAGGGCCGTACTCGAGGCAGAGCTGTTGGGCGAACTGGACCGTCCACAACAGTAGTCCACCCTCTACCGCCAGTTGATACGTGACAGGGTGAGAGGAGGCGCAAATGGCTTGAAGGGTGCGAATACCATCGAGGCGCATCGCGGCGGAGGAGGTGAGAAGGTCGCACAGTAGCATCACCCCTTTCACACTGTTGGTGCCGATGAGGGCGGCTGCATCGCCATTGGTGTCACAGGAACTCTCAATGATAGACCGAATAAAGTCCAAATGGGGTGGAATCGTTCTGGCCAGTTTCTCCGTCGTCAACTTGGTCGTGCTCTGCGTCGACCCAGAGGCGGTCTTGGACAGCTGCTCTTGTTTCTCAATCATTAACGGAGTGGAGACACACCCCAAAGGGAACGAAAACAGCCACTTCGAGAATGGGACAGGGATGGAGAAGGCGATACCGGGCTCTATCAAGAAGCGTATCATGTGGTTGTGTAAGACGTGGTGGTACTGACCTAGGGGGGCTAACGAAAGAATAAGATACGCCGACAGCGGTGCGGGCAGTCGAGGGACAAAGAAGGCCGAGGATGCCGTTCCTTTCCGTTTCTGTTCGTGCTTATGAGACAGTTGCCACAACTTTAATCGAGCAAACGTAGCGACTACCATTCCAGCCCCTTTAGGGATATACCCGGTCGACAGGACCGCCGCCGCGTACTGACGTAGGGAGACCTCCGTGAAGGAAAGCGCTCGCAGAAGAAGCGGGAGACTACTGATGGTCCACCCCAGTCGTTGAACGGAGGTAGGGAGGGAGATGGCGGCCTGTAGAAGGGGAAGAAAGTATCGGGGATCGACAATAGCACCAGAGGCGTTTTGAGAGAACTGTATCACTTCCCTATCGCCTTCTACCGCCACCTCTGGAAACACACTACGGAAGAGGTCCCACTCGGAGCGCTTTGGTTGACAGAGAATGGTGTTGTGCAGGCGAGCTGGGCAGTGGAGGGCCATGTGCAGGACATCGTTCTCCGCCCAGCCCTCCAGTAAGAAGTTGAGAATGCTAATTTCTGGTATTTGACGAGCCGGTGCGGCGTACCGTTCAATGAGGAAGCGATGATCAACGATGGGCGCCGGTACTGTCGCTCCGGAATAGAGTATAACCCCCTCCTTTTCGGTGGGGGGTTCCTTCTCCTTCCCGGTATCCTCATCTTCTTCATCGTCCTCTTCGTTATCGATGTCCCTCGTTGGAGAAGCCGTCTTGTCTACTGCGGTTCCGTGGACCAAGTAGTGGACCGACAGCAGACAGGCGTACAGGATACGGTCCGCTACACTGAGTGTGGCTCCATAGACGCTCATTAAATAACTGGACAAGGCACTAAACGTGTCTGCGGGGTACTGGCCTGCGGTTCCCAATGTCAGTAAAACCCTCAAACAGGACAGTATCACTAGGGCAAAGCTGACGGAGAATACGTGTCGGTTTACCGTGTACCGTTGTACCGTTTCCTCCTCTGCCTCGGTCCAGTGCTTTAATAGAGTTTGACTGCACTTTAGCAAGTATCGTTCTTCCTCGTGACAGGACTCTCCATTTTCTTTTTTCTGAAGCACAGTGTTGAGTTCTCGTAGGAGCCGACCGGCTATCTCCCAGCAGCCACTTTCCATTTGATACCATTGAAATGCACGGATCGTTTTAATATAGTCCACAAACCCCTTCTCCTTCTCGCTTCTAAAAGAACTCTTTCCTAGCTTTCCGCAAATTAGGGTTTCCTCTTCGGAGCCGCACGGGACCGGGGAGGTGAGGGTCTTACAGAAGCGAGAGAGCTGTTGGTGGAGGGGTTCTAGTGAGGTGATTTCCTTAAAGTTGGCCTGTGAGGCGATACTGACACGGTATTCCTCCTTAAGAAGACTACTTTGGGCTGGGAGGGGACAGGCGTTGTAAACGGCGACGACGTGGTCTGCGATGACGCCCCGCGTGGGCCACTGCTTATCTACCTTCTCTACCAGCTTCTTGAAATCACTGATATTGTCGCGTTGATTGTCTCCCCAAAAGTCTAATTGCGGAGCGGCACTTTGCTTTTTGTGGGGGGCATTTCTTTTCCCATCTTTTGGACTGGACGCCTCGGCACCCTTTTCGTTTGCCTGATCCTTTTTCTCTATCACCTTGGCGATGTAGGGGGCGGAGCTAATGACGAGCACACCGTGCGCTCCCTCTGCCTCGAACAGTTCCATGGCCACGCGGTCCGCCCCTTTAGAGAGACTGCGCATTTGCAGATTATTAATCAAGTGAAGGAAACAGGGTAGCACGTTGGGGGTGAGGTGCATGACCCAGAGAAGTGCTTCTGCCCATTCCGCACTAAACCCCACGGTAACACTCTGGATGACGCATTGCACCAGCAGCGTCACCCACAGAAGCGCTTCCAGTGTCTTTTGTTCTTCCTCGCCCCCCGCCCTACTAGTGTTCACGGAGGGCGGTGTATTGCCTTTATAGGAATCTATTGACAGGGCTGCCACCTTCTTTCGGTGATGGACCGCCCAGGACAGAATACTAAGCAGCAGTGGCCAGTCCTTCAGTGGACCTTTGGTAATGTTAATGTGGTGAATTTTAGACACCGACACCCCTCGCCGAAGATTGGAGACCAGTAAACTACACAGGGAGGAGATGGCGACGGGGGAGAGGTCGTGTAGAATGTCGTTTTCCTCCTGAAGGGCGGTGGTGATAGATCTTTCCTGACTCCGTAGCGGTGGCAACACCGACGGGGCCGCACTCCACCACGAGGTGCGTAAGTGAAATACATCGTCGTAAGAGTTGGTCAGGATCAGAAAGCGCTCATAGACAAAGTCTAGTTTTCGCTTGCGAGTGTCGCGGTGGGTGTTTTTAGTGGATAAGAACAGCTCCTCCATCTGGGGCTCTAGTTGTTGGGTGAGACGGTGCCAGAATTCCTCTCGCCTGGGGATATGATTGAGTATCTCGTTTCGCAGTTCCGCATTAAAGTTTCCCCAATCCTCTTTATTGGGTTGCTTCTCTCCCCTCTCCCGTTGAATCCCAAGCACCGTTTGAATTACCTGTTTGGCTCGATCTAGGGCGGCTTGGGTGAGCTGCATCGCGAAGGTTAATTGAAGCAGGTTGGTGGAGTTGTTGATCAGTTTATGGACGTATTCGCTCACCCATAAAGGACAGATTTCATCTGCAATCTCTTTTGGACTCACGGTGAAGAACATGTCCACCTTGGCAGGAACCGTCTCTAGCTTGATCTGTCGCGACGCGAGATGATAGGGCAAAGGGAGTTGGAGGATTCGCGTTATGACGTTCAGTGTGGCCAGCCGGGAGGTCGAGGGAGCAATGTGCCGTCCTCCGTCCCCGGCCTCGGTGAGGTGCCCCGACACACGAGCGAAGTAGGGCCTTATGAGATCGGTGGTGTTGCCTAGCAGAAACACAATAATGTGGGAGGCGAGAGGGCTGCTCTTGGGCTTCAGGGAGCGTAGAAGGGTGAAGAGAACAAAGTTGGGCATTCCTTGTCCTTCTACCGACTCCACCTTAGAGATGGGGTAGTCGGCAGGGGACTCGTGGAGCTCTAGAACCAGGCGACAAATCACACCAGCGACGGACTCCCCAATCCCGGGGTACTCTAACGCTTTGGATAGCAGGCGAAATATATTCTTCTGGCCCAACAGGACGGATTTCTTGACTGATAGACTGATAAAGGGGGAGGAGATGAAATCCTTCTCGAACAATTGGAGCACTTGCATGGCGAGTTGCGTTCCCTCCTCGGAGCCCTCTTGCATCAGGGTGGCAGCGTCTTCTAGAATGACGGTGAAGTAGCCGTGGGTGGACATGATTTGTGTGGCGAGCTCTCTACTAGCGAACCGGGAGTTGACAATCTGAAGGAGAAACTTAAGTCGTGGTACGCGTAGTCGACGTTGGGCGTAGGTGATGCGTAAGGAGAAGGCGGCGTAGTGTAGCGGGACGGTCCCTGCAAAACGGTTGACCACCACCTTTGGGACGTACTTGGCCGCACAGCACAGCAGTTTCAGCACCGCCGTCGTTGCCGCAAGAGAAGACTCGCTGCCACTATTTAGTTTTTCCTTCCACAGGCTCATCGTGTCTTTTTGGAATAATTCTCGAAGAAAGTGGGACTGTGCGCGTGTGACGTTACCACAACACTCGACTAGTGTACAGCACGTGTCCACCACCTGCGCCATGCGTTCATCATCTTTCTGCAATAGACTCTTCAGTGCCATTACCGCCTGTGGGTGTTCTACAAAGGTCACGGCGAAATCAGAATTGTTCTTTGCATTGATTTCGATCTTTTCAAGTCCCTCTTGCACTGTTTCATTGTACTTGGACAAAAGATGTCCGATTACGGGTTCTACTAGCGCCATTCGCACTATGAAAAACTATAAAAGGAGGAGAAAGAGCAATAAAAAATAATAATTAGAAAGTCATAATAAACACCAACACCAACAGCAATATCAATGTTTTTTGGTATTATGTTCTACAGAGCCTTTTTTTTTTTTTTCATTGTTTATAATAGTATATTTATTTTAATCGAAGGGGATAACTCTCAAATTCGGATGGCAACAATACACTTATTCTTAGGGGTCACACGAGCAGGGACGTACTGAAGGCGCTGTACCTGGTATCCCCGCTTCTCCAGCCAAAGTGCGCGCCCATAGTTTAGGAGGGCCTCAACCGTATAGGCTAACTCACTCCGACTCGGTATTAAATGATCGACAGTTTTCATGCCGTGGTGTTTGCCGTTCTTTTGACGCTTTTCTTGCTCGGTTTGGTACGTAGATCGGCTCCAATCAGAGATGCGCGTGACATTTCGGAAACTAATTTCATCCTCCACTCCAAGGACTTCTTTTAGAAAGTCGTGGGCGATATAGTCATCGTAGGTGCAGCGGTGGAAGCAGCAGGGGGCGAGTACGAGTATACGAGGGAGACGGTCCTGCGCCTCTAGGTGCCGTAAGCACTCGTCAATGGCGGAACCGCACAGGTGCTTGGCAATAAACGCGGTGCGAAGGGGGTCGGAACCAATGTCGGTCTCCCATTGGGTGTCTTTGAACAGAGCCATACACCGTTCTATGGTCTGCCGTCGAGGCCGGGAAGGCCGCACACGGGATTCCTCTTCAATATCTTTCCAAAACCGTGGACAGCAGTCGATGGAGTGTCCAGGGAAAAAGGGATCAATCACAACGCTGTTACTACCTAGTCGCTCCCCTACACAGGCGGCTAAGAAACCGTTCCCCCCACCCACGTCGACCACGAGGTCGAGGTGAAAGTCGGGCTGTGTCTGCCGCACCCGGTCCACACAGTCCGCTAACAGCTCCCCGATTGCCACTTCCTGCGGCAGGTTTTCTAACTCGTGGACGTGGGAGCGGTCGGGGAGAATGGCGGAGTAGGCATCTATCAGCTCACTCCACTGACGGTTCGCGCGGTCCTCACCCTCCACATGAAACACCGTAAGCGAGTGTAGTCCACATTCCTTCAGATACCCACCGTGATTGAGCTCCCGGTAGAACTGTGCTTTACTCCCATGGGCCTCTATCAAGTACTGTTCATAACGCAGCTCTCTTTCTCGGCTCCACAACTCTTGGTAGACGCGGGAGACGAGAGGGTAGAGGTAGCAGGCGTCGGGGTAAATGGAAGGAGGAAGTACTCCTTTGGTATGTACCGTTTCAAACAGCCGATGCATACTATCCCCACCCACCCCTCTCAAAGCGGTCAAGTTGGCGTACATTAACGGTCCTTCATGCTGAGGAGAGGGCAAGCTGCCTCGCTTTTCCACGAGAAAGGAGGAGAGGGCGCCGGTGGTGGACGTTTCGGCGTCAGTGGTACGGCATATTTGCTCCAACTTGTCGTCACTAATCCGTCCCAACAACACATTCAGGAACGACAATGTCCACAGAACACTAAAGTACTGTTTCTGTTTGCACACTACATGTTCCAGTTTCTTCTTTTTAAACGATTCGTTTATTGCATCGGTCATGAAAGATAATATGGCCACTTTTCAAAGGTTAGAGAAAGAACGGGAAGAGGGATGTTTTTGATTTTATGAGTTCTACTGTAATGTTTATCTTTCTGCAATAATCAAGATCATAATTCTTGATTCAGAGAGGGTAAACACCAAGTCGAGTTATACGGGGTTTACTTTCGGGTAAATTTTTTCTTTCCTCCAGTTATTTATAGAGGGGTACGAATTTTTAATGTGAAGATATAGTTGGGCGTTGTGGGTAACTACTGTCCCGCTTTCATACAGTCTTTTTTAATCGCCACTATACATTTATTTTTTGGGGTCACACAAGAAGGCACATACTGTAACAGCCGCACCTCATAACCGTGCTGGGCCAACCACAACAGTCGGCCGTAATTCAACAAGTGTTCCACATACTGCGAGAGACCATGCATACAGGGAATAAACTCCGCCACTGTGTTCTTGTCCCCCAGGCGGTAGTTGGGAACTCGTTCACTTTGCCACACTCCTTTGCCATTGCACTCGCAGCAGCCTCTGTCCCCAAGGAGGGTGGAGGGAAACGTTACTTCTTTCTTGGAAGTCGGCGTGCCTTTCCGGGCTCGAATCATCTCGTCCTGCAAGTGTTGATAATAAGAGAGGTTCCAGTCCGTGAAGGTGGCGACCCGTCGTAGCGCATCGTCCCCCATAATAGAAAAGGTGTGTTGGAGAAAGTCGTGGTTCGAATACGTGTCGTACTGAATCTTATTAAAGCAGCAGGGGGCGAGTACGAGTATACGAGGGAGACGGTCCTGCGCCTCTAGGTGCCGTAAGCACTCGTCAATGGCGGAACCGCACAGGTGCTTGGCAATAAACGCGGTGCGAAGGGGGTCGGAACCAATGTCGGTCTCCCATTGGGTGTCTTTGAACAGAGCCATACACCGTTCTATGGTCTGCCGTCGAGGCCGGGAAGGCCGCACACGGGATTCCTCTTCAATATCTTTCCAAAACCGTGGACAGCAGTCGATGGAGTGTCCAGGGAAAAAGGGATCAATCACAACGCTGTTACTACCTAGTCGCTCCCCTACACAGGCGGCTAAGAAACCGTTCCCCCCACCCACGTCGACCACGAGGTCGAGGTGAAAGTCGGGCTGTGTCTGCCGCACCCGGTCCACACAGTCCGCTAACAGCTCCCCGATTGCCACTTCCTGCGGCAGGTTTTCTAACTCGTGGACGTGGGAGCGGTCGGGGAGAATGGCGGAGTAGGCATCTATCAGCTCACTCCACTGACGGTTTAATGAAGAGGCATTCCCCGGTTGGCAGAATACCTCTCGACTAATTATTCCTGCCTCGTGCTTCTCTTTGGTGTACCTTTTGAGGCGGAGAGCGGCCAGTCGAGACTCTCTTGCCTGACGGAGTGTGTTACTGTACGCCTCGGTAAGTTGTGGCGTCCATAGCGAGTCCATCGTTGGGAATGGCACAGATTGAGCCTTACCGTCGTGTATCTCCTGTAGCATGTAGAGAAGTGTATCGTTGGGTAGATGCTCCTTCACCGAGGTCAGTTGCGCTTTACTGTAAGGACCCTCGTGGTGGAGGGTTTCTGGGGCACCAAGGGCACTCTGTCGGAAGGCGCTGTTGACGTGTAGAACCGAATCCGGGAGGGTATTGTCGGAGAGGTGCGGTAGAAGGAGTTGGACGACCGCTCGTACACAGTGATAGTTGTGCTTACGGCAGGTGAGACGAGAGGTGTAGTCTTTTGGTGGTGTACGGCTAGGCGGATTTGCATTGATTTCTCCCTCACGTAAAAGCGACTTGGACAGTTCTCGGGCAGGGTTTCGCCTTTTTCCTAACCACTGAGTAACTTTCCACATGTCCTGTACGATGTGTTCAATATGGAGCCATGAAAGGGATAGTAATTTAATCTTTTTTGATGAGATGTCATTGTATAGAAAATAAAAAGAAAGGAAAGAGAGAAAAATTTATTTAAAAGCCTACGACCGTGGACACCCCAGCACAAACACTAAAATGAAAAGTATCACATTAAATCCTATTTTTTTTTTATGGTTGCTTAAACAATATTTTTCGTGGGTTTTTTTTTGCCTTTTGGGTGCCCTTTATATACGCCTCTTTTTTCAGTCTGTTGTTCAAGCCTATTACTCTATTCGGTTGTCAGCTCCTTCCTGAGCTGAAGCAGCTCTTGCTTCTTCTCCTCCAGAAATTTCTTCTTTTCCGCTGCATTTACCTCTTTATTATACAGAAGCTCCCGTGCGGCCTTTACTACATCCTTCTTTATGGTATTAATCGTCGCCTGAGCGGCACTGTGAGTTGCCTTCCTTCTACCAGGAGGGTTGCCACTAGCCCCGGAGTGTACCCCCGCCTGCATGGCTTCTGTTTTCATCATCTTGGCTGGTACCATCATCGTCTGTCCGTCATCTTTGGCGTGTAGAATGGCCTTTTCAATGGGTACGTCCTCTACCCCATCAAAGAAGTCTTCACGCCGCCGAAGCACACCGGAGCGAGAAATACCCAACACCACCTCATCTGCCGTCGCTGTCTCCCACTCTAATTGAGCTCTCTCCGCTGGGATACACAGCTCCTCCTGAAGGTCCTCCAATAGACGCTTCATGGGCTTAGGGAGGTCCACCCCTGTGCGGTGCATCGCCAATACACGACACACCCCACGGTACACCGATAGTTCTTCCTCTCGGGCCGTTTTATACAAGTCATAGGCCGGTATCGGCTTCACCGTGCCACGGTCTACGGACTGCATCTCTTGCACCGTACTGTACACTACGCAGGGAGAGCTTACCTTCCCTTGAACTGGATCACCCGACATCTCCTCAACACCTTATTTTTTCAGATTTTTTCTAATTGTGGGTGGAAAGAAAGAAAGAAAAAGTAACAAGAAGAATCCGAAATTAGACATGGTGGAAATAAAGCAGTTTTCAATAGAGTATTTTTTTCAGAACAAACAGACCAAGCTAATTTATACTATCAAAAAGTGTAGCATTTTGTAACAAATGTCATATGAATCCCTAAGAATAGGGTTATATCACACTATTACCATTCATAATAAGAAATAGCTACCAGCTCCTCTACTGGTCTTTTTTGTTTTCGTTCGCATTAGGGTTCGCTGCGTTGTTGTTGTTGTTGGTAGGAGCAGCATTATTATTATTGTTATTATTATTATTATTATTATTATTCGCTGCTGGTGGGGCCGCGCCAGCAGCAGGCTCCGGTCCGGGGTCTGGCATAAACTTCTTGGACAGAAAGTACGCGATCAGAAACGGCCCGAAACTGGTGAAGGAAGGCATCAGCCACTCTACTCCCATGTAAAAGTAGTCCCAGTATCGCTGGTTGGCATCGATGGGGAAGCGGGCGTCAGACCACAGGTATTCCCCCAGGGAGCGGGGCTGTAGGGGTACCCTTACGGCACTGTTCTCATCAAGACCTAAACTCTTCTCCACGTCTTTACCAGAGAGCTCCGACGGTTGAATGGAGGTGAGGGACTGAAGTACAAAGACCTCGCTGTCATCGCCGTCCTTGACGGCAACAAAGAGGCTCTTTCTATTCTTGCGGGCAGAGGAGGAGGAAGTCGCCAGTGCCTCCCAGAGACTCTCCGAGGCGCACACGAACCCTGTGTGGTACCCGCTGAACCTTTTATTCATACCGAAGAGAGACGCAATGTGCTGTTCATCACTGGTCAGCGCTTCTTTACACTCTTTTCGGACCCAAATCACACACTTCTCCTTGCATGCTGTCCAGTAGTGAATATCGTCCAGGTATAGAACCCCTTTTACCGCAGGGACCGGTGGAACAGCGTAGTCTTTGAGAAAGGAGTAGGCCTTGTCAAAATTGAGCGTAGTGGTCGTACCGATATGAATCGACTGACACTCCCGCTCAATCAGCTTTCCCTCCTCAAAAGAGTCCGTACCCCCTAGCGGGGCGGTGGATACAATCACGAACTCTGGTTGTGCCTCCTGCTCCCCGTCCCGACTGGGAACGGAGATTTCCATCCCGCAGTACTCTTCAATGAAAAGACGCAGTTGGTGACGAGGAAGGGCCATTACAGTGGATTCAGGGAAGTGCATTTGTATCGCAATGGGAATAGTTTCGGTGACCAGTTTGGGAAACAGAATTATATTCGGTTTATCCGAAGTTCTTGGAGCACGAAGGAGATGGAGCACGTCGTCGACCTCTTTTACAGAGTGGGTGGTGATATTATGATGGTACTGGGAGAAGAGACCGATGGCAAAGTCTTGAAGGTGCTGAAAGACGAACCGGGCACTGCGGGACTTTAGGTTGGACTGAATGCCATGAAGCTTCCACCCCACCCCATCCACCAGCGCCACCACCTCCGGCTGTGACTGGTACTTCAATCCCAACTCCCCCGCGAGGATAGCACCCTCTGGGGACTGTCCATCGATGCGGTACATCTCCAGTACCCCAGCCTGGACGAGGGCGGAGAAGTGCAACGCATCCCAGGCGTGCACATACGTACGACAGCTTTCACTGTCATCGCCGTAGAGATGAATCAGGAACACCCGCCGTCCCCGAAAGTGCATCATGCGCTGTAGCAGCACGTAGGAGTCGAGAGTGGGCGTACGAGAGGCGATAGGGGACTGCTGATGAAAGTATTCGAAAATTTCTTCCGTCGTGAACTTTTTCGGGTCTAGCGTCTCCCCGGCAATGACGCCGAACTTGTCGTAGTCCCTCCGCTTCTCCTCGTCGCCCAAAATTTCATACGCCCGTAAGACTCTCGCCATAATTTCCTTCGCCTTTTCCTTTTCTTCGGCATCGTCTTTGGTGTCGGGGTGATTCTCTCTCGCCATTCGACGAAACGCCTTTTTGATTTCATCCGCGGAGGCTTTATTGGTGATGTTTAAGTCCTCGTAAAGAGCAGTATTTTTATTATTTCGGGCGGCCTCACAAATGCCAGTGTCGATAAGGAGGCATACCAACACCGCCAGAATCGCAATGTGAAGGATACGAATTGATTTCATTATTCTTTTAGTGCTGAATGGAGAGTATTCCAAATTAAAAAAAAAAAATAGTGGGAGGCAGACACGGTTTTCTTTATGCAGGAAGACCACGATACCTGTCTAGAGAGAGAGAACACGGAAGCATCACAGAATGAAAATAATACTAAAATAAAATAATAAAAAAGTGAAAACAAACAAACGAAATAGCAGGATTTAAAGAGATTGTATTTCTATTTTTATATCGTGAAGTAATGAAGCGGAACACAAAATATGGGTGAATGACGGTAACCCCTACTACCGTTCTTCTGTTGACAAATTAGCCGTCTTAACTGTTAAGGAGTTCTTTATTCAGAAGACTCAATTCCCGTTTTGCCTCCTCCAGAAACAACTGGTGACTCTTTTCCTCCTTGGAGTACTCTCTCAGGACCTCACACAGTTCCTTCAGTTCGCCCTCACACGAGGGACTCACCAACGAGAAATCCAGTCCCAGTGAGTGGAACGCGCCTTGTACCTCCGCTGGTTGTATCTCGGAGGGATTACTGGAGGATTTCAGCGCCAACGACACAGTGTCCATCGCAAGAAGGTCCCCCACAGATGGAACTTTCATTCCCGCCAGCAAGAAGTTGGCCTTCTCCACTCCCCCCTCCATGAAGGTAGCCCCTTCCTCACGGAGGGAGGCGAGTGCCGCCGCGTACGCCTCCAAATCCGTCGCGCCGTCCTTCTCCTTCTCCAGCGACGACACATCGGCTTGCAACGTTTGCAGACGGGAGCGGATAGCATCCGCTTTGGCCAGCGTGCCTTGAAGGGCATCCGCGGTGACCTGAGTGGTGAGGATCGTCTGATCCACTTGAGCCGTTTCCAGCGCCAGTGCTGCCAGTCGTTCCTCGTGTTCCTTGGTCTGTGCTTCCAGTTCTGCCTCTTTTGCTTGGATGGCGTCGTGCAATGCTTTGATTTCGGAATCCGACCGGACCAAAGTATGACTGACCTCATGAATGGATTGGTGTAGCCGATGAAGGGTAGAAAAGGCTTTAGACGTGGCGGTGGTGTAGTTGGCCTTCTCCTCGTCCAACAGACTTTCAGACCGGTCCATGTCACTTGACTCCTTCTCTATTGCAGCCAACTTCTCCTGTGCCTTGTGCAGTTGTGCCTCCAATACGGCCTCCTGCTCCAACAGAGACACTTTTTCCTTTTCGGAATGATCGGAGGCCAAACGAGCCTCGCCCCATTGGTCGTAGTCTGCGGTCAGTGATAACCACGCCTGCCTCAGCGCTTGGAGTGGGGCGTTATCCCCCACGGTGCACGCCACCCCCAGTTCCTTCGATCGAGCTTGGATGCTTTCTTGAGTCTGTGAAATTTGATCCAGCTCTTGCTGGTAGGTCTGTAGAACGGAGAGGAATTCGGCCTTTAACCGGCTGATTTCCTGTGGAATGGAAGCGCCACTTTCCCCTTCTGATATCGGCGTCGAGTTCAGCTGAAAGAATGCCTCCTTCTCCCAGTGTGTTTCTTCGGTCTCTACCGGTTGCAAGACACGCTCGGAGGAGGTTTGGTGTTGTAAAATATCGCGACAGTCTTGCACCACAGAGGCCAGCTCTGGGCACTGCTCCCAATGTCCGGTACACCACTTCCGCAGACTTACCATCGCCTCTTCGTGAAGGACACCAGTCGATGCCATACTCTGCAGATAGGTGTTCAGTAGAGAGTTTCGTCGTCGTAGATCGGCAGCGATTCCTCTAAAATCGGCCGCCGTTCGATCTCCAATCAACTCCTTACCCTTTTCCAACAATTGTTGAAAACGAGACTCCGTGTGGAGATGGTTCTGAACGAATTGGTGTACCGCACCCACCATTAGTACCGAGGTCCCATTGATACGGGAGTAGGTCTTGATGTCCTCATCCAGGTGAAACAGAGCCCCATGCACCTCCTGCACTCGAGACTCCCGCTCCCTCACCCTTTGTTCCTCCCCTTCTCGCTTGGCAT
Organism: Angomonas ambiguus; assembly: GCA_019695575.1. Lineage (NCBI taxonomy): Eukaryota > Euglenozoa > Kinetoplastea > Trypanosomatida > Trypanosomatidae > Angomonas > Angomonas ambiguus. The sequence goes on along the minus strand of JADNSB010000002.1, from coordinate 100,727 downwards.
CCAACTTGGCGCAGGATCGATGCAGTTGGGAGAGGGTGGATTGAATCGCTTCCACCTCCTGTTCTAGCATCTGCGTTTGTTCCTGAAGGAGAGAGACTTTAGTGAGGTCCTTGGTGCGCTGCTGGAACATGGAGAGCGCGGCAGTGCGCATCGCGTCGAAGGTTTCATTGGTAACCGCTTTATCAGCGGATTTCTCTGTAGTAACGGTGGTAGTTTTCGTATTAATCTGTTGTTGTTGCATTATGAGTGCTTTTTTTTTTTTCGTTTAATGAAAAGAAAAGGTTGTAGTGGAAACGAAAACACCTACAAGATATTAAGGGGAAGGCTAAGAAGAACGAAGCGTGAATCGAGAAAAATGTGCTGAAGAGAAAGAGTGTAAAGCATAATAGTTTTATGTGTATTCGAAAGTCAACAGTTTTAAAAAGTAAAAAAAAAAGAGTACTGTATATATATATATATATATATATAGTTTAAACGAGTGTATTAAGTGCCACCATTACAGAGTTTTACTTCATGGCGGTGGGGTCCTCTCCATAACTTTCGTCATCCGATGACCCAGAACCATTTTCGCTCTCACTATCCGACGCCTTCTCCTCCCGCTTCCGTTTCAGAGAGTTTAACGCCTCCTCTACAGGTTCTTCGTTGTTGTTTTCTTCTTTCGTCTCCACAGTGATATCCTTGTCCCTGCTGGGAGCAGTTTTGAACCTAGAATACTGATACATTTTGAGTGGACAAGAGTCTTCGTAGAGGATGGTAGGCCCTTGTTTCTGTCGCTTCACGTTGGCCCTCTGTGCTGCTTGTACCCGGCGCTCAATGTCTTTACTTTGTTCCACTTCATACAGCGCCCTTCGTTTGGCTTCCTCTTTTCGTTGCATAAACTTCATCCCCCTAAGGGTTTCCAACGTCTTTGACTTGTCCATTCTCTCGATCTATATGGGTAGTCTTAGGGGGGTGAGAATAATAATAATAATAATAAATAATAGTAGTTATAAAAAGCTATACCATCAAAAGGAGAAAGAAATAAAAAACAAGAGGGGGGGAAAGGGTAATGAGAGAGTCACTTGTATTACATCAGAATAGTAATAAGAAAAGCTTCCATCCATTTTTTAAAACGAAGTGAATTCTTGGTTTTCCATTTTTCTTTGCAATTTCACAATAATTTACATTTACATTAAAGTTTTTTTTTTGTGGTTTTCTTTACAGAGTGAAATAGTAATCCGTATAGACATTTCGGCACGTTTTTTTTTCTTCTTTACTTTCTTTTATTGCTGTCTTTATGAAAACAGTAGACATTACATTCGTCTCCCTCCACGTCCCCGCCCCCGTCCTGGCGGGGGACCACCCGGAGTCAGACGCAGCTGAGTGGTCGGAAGCGGAGTGAGCCCTATTCCCATTCCTCCAATGCCTAATCCCCCACCCCCGTTGTTGTTATTGCTAAGGTCCATCACAATGTTGGCGGGTGCGACGTACTCTGGCGCGACTTGCTGACTAGCCGTCGCCGTCTCTCGCTCCGTCGGGGTGATGGATTGATTGTCTAGGACTTGTAACTGCGGGAGTTTTCCAATCACGGCAAGACGGTACTTTGATTTTCGAGCGGCAGGGTTGCCTTGGCATTGGAGGGTGTGCAGATTGAGGTACTCGAGGTCGGGGAGAAAGGCGTTGACGTCGGCTAATCGATTCAAGGAGAGGTCCAAGGAGCGAAGGCGAGAGAGTTTTGAGATCCCCTCTACACTACGTAGAGTGTTCTCCGCCAATGACACTACCGAAAGACGTGGAGTACCGATAAAGCAATTCTGGCCGATGTTTTTAAGTTTATTTCGGTCCAGAATGATTTCATGGAGGGCAGGGAGTTGATCCAGCGCGTGGTCGAGACTTTGGATTTCATTTCCAGCGAGATTCAAAAAGAGTAACGAAGGCAGACGCAGTTCATGGCGGGCAATATCGGTGATGTGGTTCGATTCCAAAGAAAGAGACTCCAACAAGGGCAGCTGGGAGAGAGTCTCGCCGAGGGGTGGGTTCGACAGGGGGCCGGTGCCTAGTCGATTGAAGGCTAGGTTCAGTGCCTTGAGGTGTTGGAGGGCGGGGAGCGTTACCAAGTTGGGGAGAGCGTTGTGGTGGAGGTTGAGAAGAGAGAGGGATGGGAAGCGAGTCAGCATCGCCACCTCCTTCAGTGCACACCGGGAGAGATCCAACTCCTTCAGCGTTTTCCATGCACTCTCCGGCACCTTTGCGCGCTCGGACAGTAAGTCTCCACTCATCCGCCCCGCCAGCTCCACCGACGCTTTTTGCACCTCCTCGGCCGAAATAGACTGCCCGTCTAACATTTTCAAATGTTTAAAGTGATAGACAAAGTAGTAGCGTACCTCCTCGAGGGTGTCGGCCTCTTCGTTCATGGTGTTCCCTGTCACGTCCAGCACCTCTAATTGACGAGACTCTCGCATGGGGTAGAACTCCGCCGGCGAGGAGAGCTGATTAAAAGCGATGTGCAGCTCGGTGAGAGTGGCGAGGGTGGTGGTACACGACTCAATCGTATCAATGAGGTTACCGTCCACGTTAAGTTCCTTCAGTTGCGGAGGAGCCCCCATCGTAGCGAGGGAGCTAATCTCGTTGAAGCTGAGATTTATGGACTCCAGGTGGGCGAGAGAGCTGAGGTCGGGTATTTGGGCGATACGGTTGTCTTGTAGGTCGATGCACTTTGCCTTGTGCAACTGCAGAACGGGGGTCATATCCTGAATACAGTGATGTACGAGACGCACAAACTGTAAATTCTTTAGCGTCACAATACATTCCAGTTGATCGAGAAGGGTATGCTGCAGGCAAAACGTGTCCACAAGGTCGAGGTTGGACCTCCACAGATTCTTGGCGCTCGTGGGAGAGCCCGGGGGCGCGGATAATCGTCTACCTCCAGGGTCCCCGAGGGAGACGCCGGACTCTGTTCGGATCGCTTTAATAATAGAGGCGAGCATTTGTTGCGATCTCTCCGAGACGTCTACCGTCTCTAAAGAAGAGAGGGCGTGTTCAAAGAAGCGCGCCGGTACCATATCAGGGCGAAGAGAATACGCATCAAAGCCGTAACCGACGGAGCCGCTCATAGCGAGCTGGTAGGCCGTTAGTACGATATACTGGACCGCTATGGGGGTAGTGGGGTCTCCGGTTTCCACACTGGTTTCCTCGAAATCCAACGTACGAAAGAGCAGTTCCCGAGGAAGGGACACGTGGGACTCCAGCTCCCACTTGTAGTAGTTGATCTCCCTCAGCGAGGCTTGAAGACTCTTCTTCAGTTTGGCGACCAACGCTAGCTCCGACTTCCACCCCCCTTCCACCACCGGATTCCCTTCCACGTGCAGCGATTCAAGCAGTGGGAAGTGTTCTTCAAACGCGTTGAAGGACGAGAGGGATTCGATCATGTTGTTACTGAGATCAATGGCTGCAAGGACCTCAAACACCGCAGCCCCGGGGGAAAGCTCTTTGATATAGTTGTCTGCAAGGATCAGCTGCTTCAGAGAGGGGGCCGTATCCCCAAGCGCCATCCAATCCAACTTTACGATTTTATTGCGACTAAGACTTAACACCGTCAGTGTCTTGAGTGGGGTATTCATTCCCATGGTCCATTCTGTAATACTCCGATCGTGTAAATACACGGCAGACAGTTGCTCCACAGAGGTTCCCACTTCCGAGGCGTACGTCTCCAACAGGGCGGGGGAGAAGGGCTTTTCCTCCTCACTGGCAAGCTTCGTTCGCGAGGCGGTCAGGAATGCCTCAGCCGCTTCACAGGCGGCAGCGGTTTCATCGGCAGAAACCTTGTCCATCACATTATCAGAAACACACCACAGAAGCAAGTCGAGCAACGGGGTACCGTAGTAGCGTATATCCATCCAATCGTCTCGGGCAATCATAGGAAGATGATCACTCATCAGGGACTGAAACACCTCCGGGTCGCAAACGGAAGGCGCGGGGTCGTCTGTGCCAACGTAGCGGAGTTCGACAATATACTCTGGGAAAGCAAGAGAGCGGTCGAAAAGGTGCCACACCGCCTCATTTTCCTGGCTCTTTTTGCTTCTGCAGACGTTCGTAACTCTTTCGGGATAGTCACCTTTACGGACCGTCTCGCGAACGAGCTCCTCCGAGTGGGATTTCTCGACCACACAGCCCCCCACATAGGCACGGCACAGTATAACTCTCGTTGTCTTTCCTGCCAGTTCGGTAAGTCCAGGGGAAGCGGTTTCCTTCCAGTGCTTCAGACGGGCCTCCTGGGCGAGAAAGAGACTGTTGCTCAGAGGGAAGCCAACCTCTGACTCCTGGAGTCTCAAATGTTCCTCCACCTTTGTATCACATTGAAGGGAGGGCTGAAACCCACTCCCGATAATGTGCTGCAACACGGATTCCTCCAAACTGGGGTCCCCCGGCATCGGAACACACAGGCACACAAAATTATTCAACACCTCCTCACTCGCCAGATCTAAGCCCAACTCGCGGATGGTGTTATCGAACCGCAGTTGAAGACCCTGATTGACGACTGAAAACACCTTGAGACACTCTATTCCTTCGATTCCATAGGACTTGAAGCGATTTTCCTCAAACAATGCCGATGCAGCACTGGCCGCCTCCTGGAACCACTTATCCCGCGATGGGGATCCCTCGTCTAGCCTCACATTCCCACCGGTCTGCAACTCTAACGCCAGCCGGGCGCAATAATGCACCTGTGCCTCACTATTGTGTAGAAAGGCACTTGTCGCCATTCGATTGAGTTTGTTTATTTCCGTCTCTCGGGTGCCGATGGCGCGGTCGAGGTTACACTTTACCTTTTCTAACTTTTCCGTCGGAAACGTTTCCTCCGGCTGTAGTACCCCACCTCGCCCGTATCGTTTCCGCTCCTCCAGCTCCGCCGTAATAGGGGTCAGACAATCAATCAGATCCCCCAACGCCGTGAGTGAAACCTTGTTTCTCTTTTGTATCGCCGCTTGTACTTTAGTACGGATAAGATTATGATTCTTCTCCACACAAGCGATCTTGGTGCTATAAAAAATCAGCTTCTTGTTCAAGAGAGTATTCATAGACTGGCGTTGTTCTTCCGACACGGGTTCATAATCGAGTTCGTCCAGGGTGGGGATGGTGTGTACTGCTATAGCGCGGTAGTTGGGGAGAGTACTAATAGGATTGTGTCCAAAGAGCGGGTCGGAGAGCCACAGACGGCGCAGACCGGGAATCACCTTGAACTGCGCCATATCCTCAAACCGAAACAGCTGACACCCAGAGAGGTTTAGTTCACTAAGCCGTGAAAGAAACGGACCGAATGGACGATTCTGAAGCGAGTGAATCGGATTTCCCGCAATCCACAGCACCTTGAGTCTCGAGGAGTTTTGCAGGTAACTAATTTCCTGTATTTGATTACGGCACAACCACAGCTCTCTCAAGTGCTTCCCATACTGTACCCCTTCCATAGAGGTGATGAGGTTGCCTTGCAGAAACAGCTTTTTCAATCTCGGCATATTCTGCAAGCCTACAATCTCCTTGATACTATTATCGGTCAGCCACAACTCCTCCAGTTGAGTCAGCACCACCAAATCCTTCATTGATTCCAACCCCACGTGGAGCAGTTTCACCGACACCAACTGAGGGAAATATTTAATCTGAGGGATGAGTGGAAACGTCATCAGAAAGAGCTCCAAGTGGGTGAGTAGGTGAGGTTTCTCTAGCATGGTTTCCTTGGACCAGCCATTGTTGGCCCCCAACACACTGAGCGCCAAGCTGGTATCAGGGTCCTTGAAGGCGTCGGCCACTCTCTGTTTTATCACTTCAATCACATCGTTGGATAGGGTGACACTACTGTTACGGCGAGACCCGCGTGATCCTTGAGAGGCGGCGGAGCCGTGGCGCTCGGACATGGGATATGCCGATACGCGGTTTCTCACTTTTACTAATCACTTCGAAAAAGTAAAAAGAAAAAAAAATAAAAGCGGATAAAATGGTTTTATAAATATACACATCAGTAAACAATGAAACAGAAAGTGTATCTTTGCCTTTTACAAGAGTTGGTTTTGTTTGTTTGTGTGAATAGAACACTTTTGAAACGTCTCTGGGATGAGTGTCTCATAATAATAATAGTCGTAAATAGTGGGGAAATAAAAATATGATTTGCCATTGAAGAGGGGTGAAAAGGGAATAAAAAAAGGGGGAGAAAAAAAAAAAAAACAGCAAAGAGTCGTCCAACATGATGCTTTTTTTTTTTTTTCGTTCTTTTTCTTTAAGAAAAACTATTGCTGTTTTAGTGTAGCGGGTACTTATTGAATAAGTAAATAGTAAAAAATAATAATAATAATAATTGTTTTTCTCCTTTTATGTGGCTTTTAGTAAATGGGACCTTCTTTTTTTTTTCCCCTTTTAGATTCGTTTTTTTTTTTTGCCTTGTTTAGTAATATTGATAATAATAGTAAAAAAAAAAAGGGACGGAGGTCCAAATTATGGGAATTGTGATATTAAAAGACGAATGATTAATAATAAGGTGAAGGTGAATAACTAATGCAAAAATAAAAAATAAAATAAATCACGTCAACTTTTTCCCTCCCTTTTCTGTCGTCATCTTTAACGCCTACAGTCCACAAAGATGTACTCTCTCGTACATTTTGTCTGGCAATAGGGCGTTATTTGGTGATTCATGATTAGAGTTTTATGCTAAAAAAGACTAAACAAGGAACGACAGAAATAAGGCACTTTTTTTTCCTCTATAAAAATAGTAATTATAATAATAATAATAAGTGTAGTGTTGTGTGGTACAGTGACGCACGACTCGTGTAGAATGACACGCATTGCTACCACCTGCCGCTGCCGGAGGTACACACGGACGTCTTACGCGACGATGAAGTTATCCATAAGGCCGTAAATGTTGCTAATAATGTAGCGCTTGTCCTCCTTCGGGTCGTAACCCCACTCTTGCCTCTCCCTCAGCAGTACCTCATGACTGTGATTCTGGCTGTTGTAGGTCCCGTGGTGATGCGTCGGAAGGGCGGGGAAGGCATCGGGCCAGTGAATCTGCGAGCTGGACTGCCGGGAGAGAACGCAGTCTGCCACCTCCGACGGCGAGTTAGGGGAGAGGCCGCTCATCGTTAGCGAGCGGGGGGGGGGGGCGGGGGCGGGGGAGTCCAACATGCCTCGAGAGGGGGGACTGGTACTGGGCTGCGGGGAGCGGCGCTGCGAGGCGGGCGGAGGGAAGTACGACTGCCGACCCCTCGTCGCTGGGTGGTTCAAGGTCAACGGAGAAACGGTACTGAGGACTCGGACGTGTCCACAGAGGTTATCCCCCTCACAGCCGCCACGGAACTTGTTCTCGGTGCTGGAGTTACACACACTCAGCCAGATCTCCCGTTTCAGGGAGATGGTGCAGAGGGCACGGAGGGAGAGGGGCGGTAATTTCAACTCCAGCAGTGCAGGAGAGAAGCAATCGTTCTCCAGCAGCCCCCCGAAAAAGAGCATTCGGTCGTCGGAGCACACCACCGTCGGTCGGGAGCAGCGGGGTTCGTGTTCAATGTGAAAGGGACGCCATATACGGGTGAGAAAGTCAAATACATACCCCTCCGAGCTAAAGGTGCAGCACCCTCCGCTGAAGATGGCAAATCTTCCGTTTTTATACACGCTAGCACACCCCATCCGTGGAGACGGCTTCACTGGTGAGGTAATTTCAATTTCTCTCCACACCCCAGTGGCAAGGTTGAGCACGTAAAAGTCGTTCAACACGCCATGACGTAACGCCCTTTCCTCCGCGGTTTCCTCTCTGTCTTCCGGGGGTGGGGTATTAGGGGGGTGCGTCATACCACCAAAGACAATCAACAACACCGATCGCTCAATGATTTGGGAGACATGGAAGTGACGCGGAGGAGGGATACTACCACAGGTCATCAGCCGACACCACTTCCTTGACTTGAACTTGTATAATAAAATGTCGTTGCTGTGGACGGGAACTGTACCGGTGGAGGTGGGGGTGGGTGGAACGTCAGGGGGCAGCGGCGGATCGGCGGACCTTGGTCGGGTGAGGGAGACGTTGACGACTCCTCCAAACGTAATCATCATGTCATCCTTGGCCCTCCCTCTCGTATCCACCGCCAACAACACATGGGAGGTGTGCCCTCGTCGAGGGGAAAAGGGCAGATAGGAGGAAATCAAATGCCACTTGCGTTCTTGGATATTAAACTTCCAAAAGTCCTCGGCACACATTCCGTCCTGCTGAATCCCTCCACCAAGGATGTACATTTCCTCCTGATAAAGTACGGCGGTGTGTCCGCTGCGTGGCCCAGGGCAGGTGGGGCCCCCCTCCTCCCTGGCCGTCTCCTCCCCTCCACTCACCTTCTCCCACGTCCGTGAAGAAATGTGATAAATGTACAAGTCATTCAAAAACCCGGTTGAATCTTTTCCACCGAAGACAATCATTTCATCCTTGTAAAGTACGGCGGTGTGTCCGAAGCGGGGACTAGGACCCTGGTACTCCACGGTACTGCACGGACAACCACAGAGGCTCTTTTGCCATTGAAACGAAGAGTCGTCAAATTCATGAAGAAGGAATTCTTTCATTCAGTGGGCGCCTTCTAGTAATCAATAAAGTTAAACCAAAAAAAAAAAAACTAATAAAACTCTAGGCTACACCTCACTGACAGATAATATATATATATATATATATATATATTAGCTTTCCTAACTATACTAATAAGCAGTAACGTCTTTTGGATCGACGTTAGTAATGATAATAAAAAATGGTAATTAGAATAATAATGATAAAATATAATTAATTTTTTTTTAAAACCCCTTTCAATATACTAAATACAAGTTGGTGCTATAGGTTCTTGTTTCTTCCTTGTTTTTTTTATCTTTTTTTGGAATCAACAAAAATAAAATAATGGTGATAACAATTTGATTTGTTTTCTTTTCCCTATAACTAATTATATAGCTGTGTTAAAATAAAATTTATATATATATACAAATAAGAGCAATTCAAACTAAAAAATAAAGTACACGTTGATGATAGTAATTTTTTTTTCCCTTTTAACACGAAGAGTAAAAAGAAAAAAAAGTCGATCAACTCCGAATAAAAATATGAATAATAGTAAAAAAGAAAAAAGAATGGAAATAATAGTATATTTCCTTGTTTTCTTCCTTCGGCTGCCTAACCAAAAGCAGCCTTGGCTTTAATAGCTTGTATTGTAGGCAAGAGAAATGATAAAAAAAAAAAAGAGTAGAGAGGGCAAGGAGAGTATCCATATGTGTTAAACACAGATATTAGTGCTTCATTCACCCATATAATAATCATAATCATCATTGTCATTGTAGTGTGATGGTAAAGAAAGATTGTACAAGTATCATTACAGCTGGTATACTACACCGTATTGTATATGGTATCGTTCGCTGTCCACCGCGAAGAGGGCGGGAGGAACCGGACCGCCATGGATTGGGGTAGGAGGGTTCCCGCTGTCCCTTTCCACGTAACTCATGACCAGTCTGGTGGGCGCCTCTTCCTCCTCCTCCTTGAGTGGGTAGGAGGACTCCACAGGCGACGGAGTCCTCTTGGAGAGTCGGTTGGGCCGACCGGTCGTCCTTCTCGTAGAGGGCTGTACTGAGTTCACTCCTTCTGGTAGAGCAGACAGCGGCAGTGGCAGCGTCGTCGACCCCTTTAACGGCCCTTTATAGAGCTGAAATCCCATCGGTGCGAGTGCGGCGGGTGGTAGTAGGGCTGGTAGCCGCTGAGAGCCGAGGAGGGGGGTGGACTCCCAGGACTGCTGGGCGACGGTGCTACAGAGCAGTGCCTCTTTCGTGAGGTAGGTGGAGAGAAGAGCGTGGACGTCGGCGGTCTGCTCTTTTGGGCGGGGAAGGAGTACGTACACCCGGTGAGAGGGGCCCTCCTGTCGGTCCTCCTTCTGAAGGTGTATTTCTATTTTATGCTCCAACGGGGCATACACAATTCGTTGTATGTGACGGTACTCCACACGACAGGTGAAGGCGGTGGAGTGCACTCGTAGAAGAATTTTATCCGTCGTAAAGGCAAAAAGGACATCGTCGGCGGCGATGGGGTGGTAGTCTTCCTCCCATACAATCAGAGAGCCCCAGAGACTGTGGGGGGCATTCGGTAGGGGGGTCACCACGCTAGGTAGATTGACACTGGGATGAGGATTGTACACGGATAACTTGGTGGACATGATGGACTAGGTTAAACACAGATCTTCCTCCCTCTTTTAGAAAAAGAGTTATCGTGTTGAGTTTATTTTTTTTTTTTTAAAAAAAAGAAGAGACAAACGGAGGTAATGGAGGATGCAGGATAGATTGCCTCGAAAAGAGGGAGGGATGCTTTCAATACAGTGACTATAGTGGGACACATTCACCGCACGAGAACAAGAAACAACAACAACAATAAAAGCGAACTCATTTCGCAGTTTCCAGTTTCATCTGCTTCTTTTTCTTCTTTTCCTCTTTAAGCATGTCCTTCTTTCTCTTTTTCAATTCTTTGGCCTTTTCAGCATCCCACTTCTCTTTATCCACCGCACACCGCACCACCGCAGAGGAGAGGAATAAACCGAATAGCGGTGGCATGTAACTGATCGTACCGTTGATCGATCGATCTCTCCCTCCTGCGTCCTGTCTCTGCGGGGCGAGAGGTGGGAGCCCTTTCTCTTTACTATGGACGACGGTAACGACCCCTCGCTCCACCCCCTTCTGTCGTAGGGCCTGACGGCACGCCCTTGCCAGACCGTCGTTCTCGGTATCGTAGATATCGCCCAGGACAACTTGGGAAGGATCCAGCCTACCGCCCGCTCCGCAGGAGGAAAACACACGGATCTTCAACTCCACCGCGGCGAGCAAAAGGGCTATTTTACACTCCACACTGTCAATGCAGTCGACTAAAAAATCATACTGTTGTCGCTGTAGCAGTTCTTTACAGTCCTCCGGCATAATAAGCGCATCCATGGCGACGATGAGACAGTTGGAGTTAATATCTCTCAATCGCTTCGCCAGTTCTTCCACCTTACTCTTACCAGTGGTGCTGTCTAGCGCTATGAGCTGTCGGTTCTTGTTGGTGGAGGACACCACATCATGATCGACCAGCGTGATACGACCGACGCCAGCACGTACGAGGGCCTCGGCGCAGTGCCCTCCTACCCCACCGACCCCAGCTAAGAATACATTGGTCTTCTGTAGCGCCTTTATACCGGCATCTCCCAGTAGAATTTGGGTACGTTCGTACAGCGCGGCGTTCAACATATGAATAGTTTTTTTTTTTGTTTTACCCTTTATCGTTCGTTACGAATAGCAGAAGTACTTTAAAACTACTTTTTTTTTTTTACAGAAAACAGAGGATGGAAAAAGAGAACATCTAGTAATAATAGTAAAAGGTCAGAGAAGCGAAACTTATCCTGAAGGGACAGAAGACCTTTCCCAAAATAAATAAATAAAAATAATCATAAGCGGACCTTTATGGTAGTACTGTTACACACACACAGGGCGAAAATATTACTTTCCCTCTCTTCTCTATTTCTTCTTGTTATTTTTTCCGTAGAGCATCTTTTAAAGTGGAAGGAACCGGCTGATTAGCCGCAACGTAGGTGAACACAAGTTTTTGAATCCAGTGCGTTGAAAGCAGCTTTGCTACTAATTCACCGTGTCCCTCCACGATCTGGTGAAGCAAGGGAGGAGACTGTGGGTGACGAAAACTATAATCGACAAAGTACTCCAACACTACACGGTGGAGCTCTGGTGGAAAGAGCTGACGGGACTCCTCCACGTCCACGCTACTGTACGTGTCAAGAAGTATTCTATACGCTTGAATTAACACTTCCACGGAGCACCCGTGTGCGAGTTGGCATTCTGGGGAGTCTAGCGCCGCCAACACGAGAAGGTCAGAGGTATTGTAAAACAGTACTCTTTTCATCCAGTCACACCACGACCGAAAGAGTGCCGCGCGGTCCTCACTGCGGGGGGAAGGGGATTGAAGCTCTGTCATCATTGTGGCATAGTAGGGGCCCAAAAACTCAAAAGCACAACGGCTGAGAGCGGTGTAGACGTCTTTCCCTCCCGCGAGGGTCAACCTCTTGGAGAGCGAAACCGAGGACAAGGCTTGAGAGTCAACACACTTCTCTTCGATACCGTTGCTACCTACTTGTCGTTTCGAGAGGACACACAACTGCGAAGGAAGAAAAAGGTAATGCAGAAGAGAATCAATGGTCTGAGTTTCCACGTCCGGCAACCGGTTCAGCAACTTCCGTCGTACCGCTTGTAGATGACTACGATCGGAGCGGGGACGATAGCCCCAGTGGACAGCCCCGGTCACGGCACTGAAGAATCGAATCAGGGTCACAGTGAGGGTTTCGAAGTGGGCCCGTTGCTGAAGGGACCTAAAGTGGGCAAAGCCATGAGAGTCCGTCCACGCGGTTTGGACTTGCTGAAGGAGTTGGTCAGGTAGGGGGTCCCCGCCTTCACTGTACCGCAGTAATTGTTTCTCTCTCAGGGAGAGACGTGGTGGGTCGTCAAAGAAGTGACTGGCGGTGTCGGTAAAGATTCTTGCTTCTAGTTCCACACTATTCAAAATGAGGGACATCTTTTCCAGGTGAAGGATATGACGCTCGCCAGAGTCTGTCAAATCGACTAATGAGTTGAAGAGATTTACTACCGGATGGGAACCAAACAGATGCGACAGTGCCTTCTGGCGCCTCAAATATCCGTCAATATCCGTCACATAGGAGCCGATGATGGTCAGGTCATCCTTGGCACTCTCCCCTTCCTTCCCTTCCTTCTCTCTCTTTGTCCTCTCAGAGGTGATGAACAAGAGAAGGGATTTTTGAATCGCAGTCCCTGACAACAGACGCACGTCCACATTCCCTAGAAGGGAGCTGAGGTAGGCCAGTGTAATGGAGTTGCAGGGCAACGGGGCGACTTCTCTTTCTACGCCAAACTGCTCCAGGAATACCGGAATAAGCGACGCCGGAATATAATACTTCACTTCGTCCTTCAGTCGATCGAGCAGCTGCCACTCTTTGGCGGCCGTTCGGTGATTTTCGGAAGGTACGTAGGAGGCCAAGAGGTAGGCTACGTGCATGGCGCCATTGAGGGCATCACAATGCGGGAACATCAAATGAAAAAGAGAAAGTATTCTCACCTGTTGGTCTTCTTGTGATGCAAATGCGCTTAATTGGGTTTGTAATAGACGGGTAAAGATACCAAAGAGGGTAGTCGAGAGAACGGGAACCTCTGCAACGACGCGTTCTACCACAATCTCAATCTCCCGCACACTCTTCAGCGTGAGAAGGATCTGACAGATGTGGTGGACGGTTTGAATGTACGGTACCCCATCCTTACCACTTAACTCGGATAACAGATGGACTACCTCCCTCCCTCCCTGTGTCTCCTGCAGCAGATTCCCTTCCTGCCCTTTCTCTATGGGGGAGGAGGAAGAGGAGGACAAGGACGGAATGCCACTTCGCAGAAAGGAGAGTATAGTCTTGTCAAAAGAGACCACTTGATTGGTCCTTTTGATGTGCCTCTCCGCCCGCTTGAAGAGCGGGTTGTAGTCAACTTTACCCTTTTCGTTGTATTCCAGTGTTTCGTCCAACGCTATAGAGAAGCATCGCATCATGTTTTTGGAATGTCGCCTTATCCATATCATACAGGCTACGCGGACACTATCACTGATATCCGACCAGCTCAAAAAGAGTGTCTCTAGCAGTATTTTTGACACCTGTTCCCCTAGTATAAAGGATGCATTACTTTCTTTCGTGCTGATGAGACGCCACAGTGCGTGGTCTAGGAGGGCTGTTTTCAGGGACTGTTTGTCTTTTGTCAACCCATTCGTCGGGACCGTCCGGATCAACTGGATGGACACCACATTAAAGTAGCGACGTGTGACACTGCGGTGCAGGTAAAGCGACTCTACTAGGATAGTCGACACTATGCTGGACCACTGCTCCTGGTGCAGCAGACCATGAAGCTGTCTACAGAGGTGAATACTTTCCTTAGGACTGAGCTCGATTAAGCGACGACGGAGTGCCTGCAGCACCTCTAGTTGGGTTGCACCCTCCATCACTGGCATCCTTTCAGACAGCAACAAATCCAACATGTACACTAACTCTTTGGCTGACTTACCTTTTAGTACCGAGTGCCCTTCATGGAGCGGCACAGGCTCAACAGAAGCCTTTGTCGCCCGTTCAGCCGTATCTAACTTTTTCTTCGTCCTTATGAGGGGTTTCCGTACGGGCGGTTCAGTTATAAGAGGACTCGAAGGGGGTTTTCCTTCCTCCCTCGTTGGAAGACCGCGGAGGGGTCCCATCAGCTCTAACAGCTCCAACTCCCCCTCAAAGGAGACATCAAACCCTAAAGGTGCCTCACGCGTGGACGCTGCCATAGAGGTCGAGAGCGCCTTTGTCGGCCCCTGACTATACCGCCCGCCACCCAGCTTAAGGCAGAGGTGACGACGGAGCAAACTACGCATTCCTCGACAGAGACGAAAAAACTAACCGTTTCCGAAACTTCGTCTATTGGATGGATTACACTCTTCTGTAAACTTCAGTGCTAGAAGGAAAGAGAGAATAAAAGGAAAAAAAAAAAAAAAACAAACAAACAGAAAGAAGTTTTTTTTTTTTTTTGGGATCGTTTCAACAAAACTTTTAGGAGAAACATCAATCATTCAGAATGGAATACATACGAACTGAACAATAATCATCCGAAATGCTCAATAGAATTTAGCTCAGGAAAGAAAAATTAAAGTGCTACAATTATTTCGTTTCTTACGCCTATTTCTTTCCCCCGAGATCGTCTACAACAGGTTGAAGAATATCCTTTTCCGCCAACGCCTTCAATAGAGAAAATAAAAGAGGAGTGTAGTCGTGTAGACTTCGTCCATTCGCATCTCTTCTCTGCAATCTCTCGCGCTCCAGAGTTTCTAGTTTCTCTGTGAGTTTATCTACCGGCTGACCTTTTGCCGTTTCCTCCGCTATTTTCTTTTTCAAGTTAATAGTCGGATCATCGGTGACGACCATAACACCAACAGGGGAGTCCGTGTCGGTGGAGCTCTTGTAGGATCCCGATGCATCGCTGAGGCAGTTTTTAACCACATCCATCATAACGGTTTTATAGTTATCGTTGGTCACTTGCGCCCGGCGGATCGGTCCCTGTTTTGAACCGTCCAGCTCCCAAATACTGCCCTTCTTGTTGAGAAAGACGACGTAGTGGTGTGCCTCTTTATCGTTGGTTTCTTTTTTCAGACTTTGAATTTCACCCGGGATGGGAGTGGCGAAAGCGTTTTGGAACCCTTTCAACACCTTGTTCGCGTTGAGCTCCGCACCGCGCAACTTGGGGTCCATTGGGGTGGTCTTTTCGATGAATTCCTTCAGTGCTGGGCCTACTTTCTTGACATCCACCAGATTGCCCAGTAGGTTCACCACGGCAACGGTGGAGGACGCGTTGGGTACTTCTTCGGTGGCAAAATACACAGAGTCCTTCACTTCAGACGACTCTGCGGGATCTACGGGTGCTGTCGACCCAGTCTTACTGCCCCTGTAATGCACAATAATACCGTACACCGTGTCGAACTTGGAGAGGGCTTCCAGTTCCACCACAGGGAGTTCCTCCACATACAGTTCTTCCGCCCCAAGGCGATCCACGATGAGCTCGTCAAACGCTGTGGAGGCCGTTGACATCAGATGCCAGTCTTCGCTCATTCTCCTTTTTTAAAATAAATATCACGGGAACTAGCAAAAAAAAAAAAAGGAGAAGAGAGTGGAAGTTTTTTTTTTTAAAAAAAAAAGAAACACTAAAAAAGAGTTGAAATTATGGAGGGAGGTAATACCTCTCACCATCACCACCACCGCAAAAAGAGAGGACATTGTCTAGCAAATATCTAATGATTACAAAACGTCTGAAGCCTTGTCAATGCCTTGTGTACTTCCTCAGACTCTAATTCAAGTATAGTTTTTTTCCGTGGAGAGTTCATTTTGCTCTGCAGATACAAGGACTTGACAGGGCGCAGAGGTACCTTCTGGTCCTTTGGTTGTAACGGAGACCACCATTGCTGTACAACGGACAAAAATCCCGGTGCTCCTAGGAAAAGACGACCAGGAATGTATTCTTCTGTGTGACAGCGAATTTTTTGAGGGAGTTGCGTCTCCGCTGCACACTCCTTTTCGCTAAAGAACCCAATCATCTCGATGACTGTGGTTCGGCTGGAGAGGGAGTAGAGGGGGAATCGAGAAGGCCAAGAGAGAAATACGACTGTCTTTCGCGAAACGCCGATAAGGGCTTCCGCTAGCACTCCCAAGTCTCCTAAAGGTCTTTGCTGACCGTTGTGAAGAATCAGTGAAAGCACATCGGTACTGTCCATCGCGACAAAGAGACCGGAGAAGTGAAAGGATACAATGATCTCCCAGATAATCTCACCACACAAGACCCGCAGAGCGGCATCTCGCTCATCCGTCGTGGCAGTGTCCTTGGTGGCGGCCTGAAGAACAGGGAATACCGCCTTCGCCAGCCTCCCCCACCGCTCCAGCCGCTCCTCCCCCAGGATGGGCTCCAGTTGAGGGTAGGTGGACCAGTCCGGTGCTACACGGTTGGGCAGCAGAAGCCGCTCCCACAGTTCCGAGAGAAGAGGGGCGTACCGACGGAGGGAAGGGCGCTGGACACACAGACAATCCATCACAGCGCGTATAATGACTTGATACATGGACTGAAAACTCACCCAAAGACTGTTGAGTGGGCAACCAGTTTGGGTAAACGGATCGGCGGTCGCAGAGGAGAGGAAGGTTTCCCAATCCAGTACTAAAAGAAAATAATTACCGAAACAGCCTTCAGGGGTGAAGTGGTTTTCAACCGCGTACTCTACGAAGGCGGCGGAGGCAAAGGATTTACCACTGTGAGTAGGTCCCCGAAACACTACCACGCTTCCGTTGCTGTGGGAAGCGGCGCTGGTGGACCCCGCATCGAAGGACAGTTCACCAAGTGTCTCCTCCGCCTTCTGCGTGTACACTGCACTCCCTAACCGATGGTCTGGGTGAATCTCCTTCCGCTGTCGGTACGCCTTCCACTTTCGCGAGAGCAGCAAGTCTAATCCTTCCTTATACTCTGGTCGGGGTGGTTGAAGGGTTTCTATCGCGCTTTTGGAAACTCTCAACATTGGTGTTTTAGGGGGGAGGGGAAACGCCTTCTCCCCGACTACGATTCTTCGCTCCAATGATCCAAAGACCTCCTTCGTCTTTGGTCGTGATCGACTAAAAGAGGAAGGGAAGAAGGTGCTCGTCTGTGGTGGCATCCGTATAGGCTCTTCATTGAACAACAGTTGTCGATTCGCCTCCTCCCCGACCAGGTCCGCCTTTGACCACGGCGCAGCGGTTTCCTCCCTCTTCGCGTCTACCGCCGAGCTCAGCCCACCTCTATAATAATCTCCTCCTTTCTTGTTCTGATTGGATTCATAGGGGTCGGCAGGGGGCGACTGCCGCAGTGGTCGAGCTCCTCCTACGGGCCGAGGGTCAGGGCTGACATCGACCGCCGCGGGGGAGACGGGGGAGATGGACAGTTTCTGTGGCACTGCATCGCTCCCTCGTGGTAGAAAACCCGGCCCCGTACTGACGACAATGACACCAGAGTCGATGCACTCCCGCACGCGCCAGAGCGGTTTTCCCTTCACGGTGTACAGAAATCGGTACCCCCTTTGACGACACCCGTCAGGGAGGGGAATGGAATTGGTCAGAAACTGACACAATTCCGCTAGCGTGTCGACCGACGGGGGTAGACGCAGCTTGAAGGGTTTACTAAGGTCCGTGTCTTCATTTCTATACACCAGCAGAGGACTACTTCCGATTTCCATCTCCGTTATAAACTTCTTTCCGCTTTTTTTTTTTTTGGGGGGGGGAGTTAGGAAATAATAATAAGCAGAATCAAACAAAACAAACCAACAAGAAATGAAAGGGAGAAAAAAAGAAGAAGTAAAGTGCATCCAGAAAAAAAAGGATGGTATAGAGGTCACCTGCAGAAAAACAAACAAACAAATAAACATATCACCACAAACATTAAAAATTAAAATAGGCGAGACGATACGAATATGCACGTAAGACAACTACTTGCCCTTGTGAAAGGCACTCTTTACCTTGTTCTGACTCGGAAGATCTTTATTGGTAGATCGGGTGCGGTAGAGATTGAAAGTTCGTAACCACTTACTTTCTTCTGTCGTTTCAATGTAGGGCCCGTGACGATGAAGGAGCTCCAATGCATTCGCGGAGGACAGTTTCTCCGTAGTTGGAGGGAAGAGGAGCAGTACGAGGACCAAGTTGCAGATCGCCGCGTGGATCGACCACATCTCTTGTGCGGGGTAAAAGTCCTTAATAAGATGCCACAGTATCACCAGCGATTTCAGTCCATCACTGCCACACTCCCCAGACTCGAGGAGCGGGTCGACGGACAAGCTGAAGGACTCGTCCTTGGGAAGCTCCTTTAACAGAGGTTGTATATACTCGGCCATCAGACCGTTCGAGGCGTGTAGTTCTGCTAAGCTGTGTAGTACCTCGTTTACATTACCCGCTTGCACCGGCCCCATACACTGGGTCACGAATTTGGTGAGTGGGACACACATAAAGTAGAATACCATGCGGTAAATCCAATGGGCGGGGTGTACATGAAGAGCACGGATCCGCTTCAGCTGTTCGCGAGCCCATTTCCAAAGCTCCATCGTAGAGAGTGGGAACCCGGAACTCATGTATAGTTCCAACAGCTCCCGAAAAGGTCTCTTGTGTTCTTCATCCCACTGAAAGGAGTGACTGCAGTGGGCACATACTACGGATTCTCTTAACAGCGGGTCGGGCTGTGGGGTGTCCCCGGGTATAGCCATATGCGTGTACTGGGCGCAGCTAGGACACTGCATGAATTCCTGAATGGAGGTGGGCTCGTTGTCGCGCTTACAACGGTCACAGGTACACCAAAAGAGCCACGACCGCAGAAATTCCCTTCGCTTGCCCAGTCCCATCAGAAAGTGCGCATCCCCTAAGTACTTCACATTGAGCAGCTCTCCCGGCTTGACCTCGCTGACCGCCGTCATGGTGACCGTCTCTTCAATGTGGTTATACTTCATCGCAATATTGGGTTGACAGTTGTGATTGGCTAACGCACACGCCCGAAAGAAACCCGAGTAGAAGCAGTTATAACGACACATGAGGGACAGGAGAAGGATTTCCTCAAACTTGTCTTCCTCTAGAGATGGGAATGATTTTCGTAAGTGTGTCCCAATCGTTTCCCTGGCCTCTGAATCGACGTCAGAGAGACTACGGGGCCAGGCGCCATAGAACTGCTGCCGGAATTCCTCCCACAGTTCACTTTCCTTTGCTTGCTCCAGTCGCAAGTGTTGGGCAAAGTGTTCACAGATCATCTCCGTCGTCAGGTCGCGTATCGAGTTAAGGTCTGCTTCCCCAAAGTTAGTGGTGTACTTCTTTTCCACAAATAACACATCGTTCGTCTTGAAGTGTGCGCGACTGATCATATCGACGCCGCCGTTGTACTGGATCAGCTCCACCCCTTGTGCCAGCTCAGAGATACCTAGACTCTGTAGTAGTGCGCCTTCCGCCTCGGCCAGTATCTTGGTAGACTCTTGAAGAGAGATTTTCTTCTCCTCCACCTCCTTACGGAGCAGTGGACGGAGATACAGTAAGGAGTGTACAAAGGCGTCAAAGGGGAGACGGCTCCGACGGCGGGCCTCCACCCATCTTAAGTGGGCCTTAAGCGCCATGGGGTCTAGTTGAATGGCTCTCTCGGCAGAGGAGCAACTTTTCCCGTAGTCCTCCAGGCTCATATACGCGAGAGAGAGGTTAGTACAGAGGGTAACTTCGAGTTTCTTCGCGGCGTCGTTGGTGTCGGAGAGGGCACCAGCGGACAGCAGTTGCAGCGCCTTCTCGTATTGTTCTACCGCTCCTTTTCCATCTCCAGCGGCGTATTTCTGATTTCCTTCGTTTTTGAGTTTTTCACTCTCCTCCATGTTTAGTTTTAGTGTGAGTATATATATTTATTTGTAATCTTACTATTTCAAAGAAAATGAAGGTGCAGTCAACTTTCACGAATTCTTCGATGGATACTTCCAAAACAACAACATCAACAACAACTGTAGTCCAGCGTTCGGTAAACAAAACAAAGAATTAAAATAAAAAGCGGTCTCCCCCCTACTTGAAAATGGAGAGAAAAGCGTCTGCAATGGATATTCGTTTGGAATCCAAGTCTTGAAAGATCTGAAAAAAAATGAGCTCTGTGGAGTAACCCACATCACTTTTTAGGAGAAGAAACTGAGAGTGGATGTAGTGAGCGTATCCGCCAATATAGCGCAACAACCAGTGGCAGTTGGGGTTGGAGCCGGGGGGCAGCCGGTGGGGGCTGGCCTGTGGTTCCGAAGGGTGGGAGGCTTCTTCCTCCTCGGTAAGGGCGAAGGCGGGGAAAGGCCCTAGTGAATGTGTCGTCAGTATTCTTTTTGGGGTCGTGAAGGTTTGCGTAAAGTCGGTGTTTCGAAGGACCTGACTGACGGCGTCCTTGACCGCAGAGGGGACGGTATTTCCATTTACGTTAAAGGCGTAGTAGTGGCGCACAATGGAGTGCTGCATTTGCGATTGGAGGTGCTTAAACAGGTGAGAGTGGGAGTCTCGAAAAGAGGATTGATAGAGCAACCGCATATGCATCTGCTCGATACTACTCGCCATGACCAACACCGCGTAGTCGTTCCGCAACCAGAACTGGTCCAGCCACTTTGGCTTTTCCTTTTTCACAGCGTTGTAGGAGGAGAGAGCGACGGCAAAGAATACATCCGAGACTCTTTTCTGGGTCTGATACGGATCCTTGTTATTTTCAGCCAGAATAATACCCGGCACGATAAACTGAAGTTCATTGGACAGCGTCACCTTTCGAGGGATACCACTCTGAACGATGTAAGTGCTCCTGTTATCGACCTCGTCTCCGCGGCCAGAGGCATCGATCGAGACCCCGTGTGCCCTGTACTGCTCCGCTACCAGATCGTTGGCGAGTCGCTCCACCGCCGCGTCCCCTGTGTAGTCTCCATCTCGTGTCATCGCCCCAGTAGGGTTGAGGCTGGACAAAGGAGTCTGCTGCCATGTCCAGCTAAATAAATGTTCATGCTTCTCCAGGGAGCGATTGAGCTGTTCGGCCACTTGACGCTGAAAGGGCGGTAGACCCACTACATAATCCTCAGGAAATAATACGGCGGCGGGGTGGGGTAGCTGATTGAGGTAATTCAACGCCATGGCACACTGCGCGGTATCACCGGCCAAGATCACCCAAGGCGACCCACCTAATAGGGCTAACCGATAACTGTCAATCAAACGCTGTTTGTACGGGGCGGAGAGACTATCCAACGGTAACTCCATCGGTTCCACCACGACGGCGGCAATGGGAGTGCCCTTTTCCTTCCCATACACGTTGGACCGCTTCGACATCAACTGCCACATCGATTCAAAGAAATTTTTATTCTTTTCAAAGGAAGGCTGATAGTTCTCCAGGGTGAGAGTTTTCATATAGTCCATCTCTCCATTCACTGCGAAAGCGTACTGATTCCAGCTGTCGCGCAGACTGTAAGTGTCCGTACGCACTAGCCACAGTTCTAGAAAAATACTACTCAGCAGAACACTCAGGATGATCAGAGTAGTCAGTGAGAGACCGATGATGCCGAAGAAAGGAGTAGGCATTGATGAATACCTGTGTTTAGTTTTCCTTAAAGTACGTTTAATTATCTTTGTGTATATACCAATTCCCGTCGAATCGTGCACAAAGAAAAAAAAAAAAGGTGCATGAAAAGAGAACAAACGAAAAAAGAAAAAGGGTGAAGGAGATAAAAAGTAGGTTTCATATAGAGAAAACTATCCGACTAAGGTGAACACGGATCAATATGTACACCAACAACAAAAAGGAGGGATGATTTATCACAGTCTAATCTAAATCTAACAATGGAAGCAAATCCCCTTCCGTGTAATTCACTTCCCCGTTTACCACGTTGGCAGTTTTAGACTACTCTTTCGTGTCCTACCGACTGCCGCGGAGGCTGGCGGAACGGTTGTGGGCTTTGGGACATCGCTAAAAGGTGCTTCCTTCTTTCCCGCTGTGGCTGTATTACGTCGTCGCTTTTTCGGTGTAACGTCATCGTCGTCGGAGGAGGTGGAGGATAACGAAACGGACGCCTTCTTGGTCACCTTCTTTCTTCGGGGTTCACTGTCCGATTCGGAGCCTGTAGAACTCAATTTGGTCTTCTTTTTGGGTGTATCCTCATCAAAGGAGGACCGTTTTACTGTTTCTTTTTTCTTTTTTGGGGTCTCTTCATCAAAAGAGGACCGCTTCAAGTTTCTACTGGTCCTCTTAAGCCTTGGAGGACTTTCCGAGGAGGAGGAGGAGGAAGAAGAGGACGGCGCCTTTTTCTTCTTCTCTGCCTTCGGAGTATCCTCGTCAAAAGAGGACCGCTTTGGGGCTCCCTTTTTCGCTTTTGGGGTATCCTCATCGAAAGAGGACCGCTTTGCAGTCTTCTTCTTTGCTTTCGGGGTGTCCTCCTCTTCTAGGAAGGAGTGCTTCGCCGTTTGCGCACTGTTTTTTGTTTTTGGAGTTCCATCGCTCCCTACTGATTTTTGCAAGCTTTTCTTCTTCTTGTTGTTCTTCTTTGCGTCGTCCGAGGAGTCGGAGAGGGAGGATAACGAATCGGTAAACTTTTTCTTCAACGTGCTTTTCACGGTCGGTTTGGATTTCGCGGGAGTTCCGGCGGTGGAGGTGGTCAGAGAAATACTGCTACTAGAGGCAGTATCTGCTTTTTTTAACGTCTTCTTCTCACTCCGCTTAACCGATGTTTTCTTTTCAGTAGCGTTGGAATCCGACGAGACATCAAAGTCACTCTTTTTGACGGCGCCTTTAGTACCACCACCACTTCCAATTTTCTTCACCGAAGGAGCGGTGGCGGCGGCGGGAGCAGAGACAGGGTCCTTCCTCACGGAAGGCTTTGGAGAGACCTTTGAGGAAGAAGACAAGGAGGAGGACGACAGCGACGCGACTCTTTTTACGATTTGTTTAATTTGAAGTTTCGGTGCGTTAGCGACGCTACTCCCCTCCGCACCAGCAGGGGTGGACACTGGCTGCATGGAGTGAGAGGAATCCATCGTGGACCCACCCCCCACCGTCTCCCGCTCCATTGGGTGACTCCTTACTACCGGGGCGGACTGGGCGGGCTGTACCCCCAGCTGAAAGGCCTCTTTTTTTAATTGCTCCATCGACCGAAGCGGTACCACGGTCTTTGGGGAGGTCGAGGCGGTTGGGATAAACGGCTTCTCCATCCCTTTATAGTTGGTGTCTATTGTCGCCCCGCTTTCTCTCAGCAACTTTACTTCAGCGTTTAGCAGTCGTACGTTTTCTTCCAAATGTCTCACCTCGGAGCGCTTCTCCTCGTACATGGATTGCCACATGACCGACTCTTTTTTGTCCGCCATTAAACGAATTAATTCTATTTCGTAATGGGCAAAGTCATTTTTCTGCCTGCAGTAGGTTTCAAAAATAAAGGAAGTGGTCGAGATGGTGTCGGCAAAACGTCTCATAAGGTCCGTAGCTGTTTTCCTGTCCATCTCTGGGAAAAGTTCTCTCGGGGTCTTCTTCGCTGTATTGTCGTTTTCGTGTTCTTTTTTTTCCTTCCAGAAGGACTGAAGGGTTAATCGGATTCTCTCTTCCAGCGTGGTTTCCTCTTTTGGGGAGACACTTTGAGAGTTTATTTTTTCCATCTGCGCCTGCAAAGTAGAAGGGATACTTTCCAGTAGAGACGCTATTTTTTGATTCTGCGCGCTTAAAGCGGCCTCCAAATTTTTAATCGCCTCTTTAGAATCGGTCTGTTCCGTTTGCTTTTGCAACTGGAGCGCTTTTAATTCTCCTTTGAGGGCGTGGATTTCATTTTTAAGCTCTTCCTTTTTAAGTTCAAACGTTTTCTTTTCCTTCTTTCGCTCTAACCCCATCTGACCAATACCGCCTCTGGTGAAATTGGAAAGGAGTGTGGCACGATCGTCTACTTCGTCCTTCCACAGAGTCGCCCTCTTCTCTGCCTCCTGCAGGGAGAGTGAGGTGATGTCTTTGGCCACTGTAAGCCTCACCAACGTCCCGCACGCCCTCTCATACTGTGTTGTCAGTAGGTGCACTTCCTGCTCTAAACTCTCCACATAGGTCAGACCGGACGACTCCGGGGCGACGGGCAGTTCGGGCGGCATATACCCCACTGACAGGGGCGCCGGCACCTCTGGAGCGAGTTGCGAGGTGGGGTACCTCTGACCCTGACCTTGAAGGTAGGAGTTGGTGTCGTAGTGGAGAGGTTTCCGGATTTGAGAACGTTGCAGGAAGGCCGACTGTTCATTGAGGTTTCGCTGCGGCAGTGGGGTCTGTCGCTGGCCAGGACACAAGAGAGATTCAATCTCGTCTAATCGTTTTCGTTGGGAGGGGTGTTTTTTACTACTGGAGTACACTTGACGGTTTGGAGTGTAGAGGCCGCTCACCCCGGCCGACCCACCACTTCTATACTCGGTATAGCTATAGTCGTCACCTCGCATAGGGTTCTGCATTTCTCTCTCTCTCTCTCTTTTTCTCTATATGTTTATGTATTATTATAATTTTTTAAGCACAAGAAACATCAATTCAAAAACAACAACAAACAAACAAAAGGAGTGCATGAAGTGTAAATAGTAGTGTAGGCGGAAAAGGGAAAAGGATTCATAATAACAAGTAAAACACGTTTTACCCAGTTTTTTTTTTTTTAAAGAAAAATCGTTTATGGGGTTGTGTACTTTTTTTTTTTTTTCTTCACCCCTTTGTCAGAACAGTTTTTCGTTAGGCAACCTATGTGCGTAACAGAACAGTAGGCTGAAGCAAATATATATATATATATATACTTGGTAGGATATATTTTTACAACAAAACAAATCGAACAAAAATACGTAAACAAATAAATCAATAAATCGTCGCGTTCATTTTCCCTTTCTTACCGTTCCCCAAGCAAGTTGTAAATCTACTCTATAACTTGTTTTATTTTTTCAGCAACATAACGAACGTTCTTTTGGAGAAGCCCTGAGAAGGCGATTCGACCATTCGGGGTCATATAGATGTGGTGCTTCTCTCGGAGTTCCACCACCTCCTTCTCGGAAAGACCCGTAAGACTCATCATGCCGATTCCAGTCTCTAGGTGACTAAAGTCGCGGGTGCAGCCCACTTCCCTCAGGGCACTTCCGAAACTGCGGCGGATGTTGGACATACGGTCCGCCATTGTTTTCAGTTCCGTCTCCCACAGCGACTTTAGTTGCGGGTCTCGGAGTATCGTGTCCACCACGCGAGCCCCGAAGAGAGGAGGATTGCTGTAACAGGGCCTAATAATAGACGCCGTCCGGGAGAGAATGATCTCCTTCTCCTCAGCGGTGGCACATTGAATATGCAGCGCCCCCGCACGCTGCCCGTAGAGTCCAAAGTTCTTCGCGAAGGACTGAGCCGTCAGGAAAGAGGAAACGTTAGACCGCAGTAGCAGACGCGGGAGTAGGGCGTCCTTGTGGATATCGCCTGAGGCAAACCCTTGATAGGCCATATCCACAAAGATCACCAGCGACCGCTTCTCCGCCACACGCACCACCTCCTCAAGCACCGACTCGGACAGGTCACACCCTGTTGGGTTGTGCGCACAGGCGTGAAGAAGCACCACAGAGTTCTTTTCCAGTCGGTTGAAGTAATCGAGCATGGCGGTGGTGTCTATGGTGTGGGTCTGGTAGTACGGATACGGCTGTAGGGTGATACCAGCGAAGCCAAAGATACCAAAGTGGTTTGCATAAGTGGGCTGTGGGACGTGAATCACGGACACACCACAGTCGCGGCGGAGCAGATAGGCTCCAATACTAAGGGCCCCAGTACCACTGAGGGTCTGAAGGGACGCCATGGAGCTCAAGGAGGGGTCGGACGGCTCCACACCGAAGCAGAGTTTCTGAGAGGATTCGATAAACGAACGGAGGCCGTTAATAGGAGCGTATTCCATCTGTTCGTCCTGGAGTACCACAGCACCAGCCTTCTTGACACTCTCCAGCACAAACGGCTTTCCCTCTGCGTCACGGTATACTCCTACGGCTAAATTTACTTTATTCGGATCACTGCACGCATTATAAAGCGCGGTGAGACCAAAAATAGAGTCTGGAGGAGCCTTCTCTACTTTGGAAAACAAAGAACTTTTGCGGAGAATAGTCCGTCGCATAGTGGGTAGATTCGATAGAGTCAAGTGGTAATAATTTTTATATATCAAACACAACTTTTTTTTTTATTTTTACGTTTTAGTGTTAATTTAAAAAGAGAGAGAGAAATAAAAAAGGGGGAGAACTATTAAACGTAAAACACTAAACCATAACCAAAGACCACAAAAAACTTTATAAACGAGTTTCAGGATAGTTGTATTATATTTGTTTTTCTTTATAACAAAATTTATAATTTGTGCAATACGGAAATAATAATAACAAGTGAAAAAAAAAAAAAGAACAACAATACTGCATAGAACACATCACAACAATTTTTACATCTATACTACCGAAAACGGGCAGTTTTAATTTAATTATTTATTTTTGAGCTCGACGTATTTTAAAAAAGGTACTATCCTAGTTGAAATTTTACCCCCTTTCCCTTTGCCGTCTTCAACGTGTATTTCGTTCATCTAAAGGGTCCGGTGAGGTCTTTGTGGGTCTCACCGTCTCCATCTCCTGGGAGGAGGGTAAAGTATCGGTAGAGTTAACGCTGTCCTGCAACGTCCCTGACCCTCCCTCCTCCACTCCGTCCAGTTGAAGGGCGAGCTCTGGCTGATACCGCATGTACCACCTCGAGCTAGCGAACCCACGCCATCGAGGGGAGCGCATAAACTCAGTCCCGAAGGTCAGCCAAAACACCGCCGTCCCAGACAGAAGATAACACACAAAGTAGCCTACCTGAACATTAAAGTGATTGGAACAGTCGTCCCTGATGCTGTGCTTATCTATAGTAGATTTTTGCGACACCGTAGCCATCCACACAATCATCCAAATAATATACGCTATATAGAAAATAATAAGAGGCTCCGTGAGGTAGAGGCGAAGGTTGGAGCATTTAGGATCAATTCCCCTACTAATTAAGTATCGTATCCTTGCCATCAGCAGAATACAGACACTATTAGTAACAAAGCAGTGAAGAAGCCCTAAGCACATCCAGACATAATTGGACTGACTACACGTGGAGGAGGTCAAGATGGAGAAGGTCCAACCCATCAGAGATCCGTTCACCAACGTGGTGAGAATAAGAAACAGTGGAGAGGGACGATCACGGGGAAGAATGGCATGCTTGAAGGCCGCTACTCCACTTTCAACCTTATCCTTGATGATCAATAACAGGTATCCCATTGGGGTATGTGGGGGGGAGCTCTACTATGAAGTATATATATATATATAGGTGTGTGTGTGTATGTGTGTGTATCTTTCTTTGTTGGTCTTATGTTGTCTAAAGAAACAGTGTGGAGTGCGTGTTTGCTTTGTTGCAACTAGCACTTCACCGTAAGTGATGAGCAAATTTAACGTAAAAAAAAATTAAACGGAAAAAATAGACAAAAAAATTATTAGCTTTTATATACCTATGTGAGGAAGAGGAGGAGAGAGAGAGAAAGAGAGAGAGGAGAGAGTTTCGTCTTTAGAGGTGTCAGAGGGGTTACCATTCTATAACCTTCATCAGGATTTATGTACTACATACCATTCTCTGTCTCACTATACACTACTCTTCATACAATTTTCTGACACGAAGAGAAGGAGGGGAGCGGGAAATATTTATTTGTCTCCCCCCTGTGATCATAATTAAGGTTAATGAAAAGGAAAAATTTACACGGTGGAGTTCCACACTCCATTTTGAATAGCCTACGACATTATTAAGTTGCAGTTTTTTTTTTTTTCATATCTAGTTCAGCCCACAAACAGGTATGTGAATAGAGGGGGGGAGGGGGCCATGTCGTCAGCCCCCATTCAACGGCGAGATGAACACTAGAGCACCCTTCACATCCTTTACACCTCCACCTTTATGTGTGCCCCATATAGACCACCGATGGTGACTGCTCTCAATTTATTATTGGATCTACACTGGTAGGGTGAGGAAATACGCAATCCCAGAAACTAAGGCAATGACGACGTCGAATATCAACTTAGGGCAGAAAATGGGGAATAACATCAGATGATTCTTTTGGATGTATCCATTGAAGCAGCTCACGGCACCATTGCAGACGGTTAAGTGTATCACCAAGTGACGTAGCGTGTCGATGGACACTACCGTTTCCTTTTCATTCGAAAATGGGAACAGTACACCAGCGACCTTTATCGCTAAGGGGACCAACAGAAAGGCGTTGAATGTTCTGGTGATGACCCACACACCGCCAAAGAACATATTATAAAAGGGCATCCCCACAAACGAGGCATTCCAGTCTATCGTGTTTAGCATTGTCTGATGACCTTCCAGAAAAAAGGCACCGTAACTAAGTAAATGGATCGCCAAGGCTTGTGTAAAGATGGGAGCCGGCCGGATAGCACGAAGAAAGAGTGGCAGATAGTGTCCGTACAGGGCGATCACCACCGAGGGAATCACCTTTTCATTACACAACGAGCTACACCACGCGGCGATCGTGAGGTAGGTGACCACGGGCCATAGTTTACGTTCTGCTGGAGAGGCGGCGAGGCAGAAAACGATGGGAGTTACCACTAGTGGGCAGTGATGCAATACGGGCACTTTATAAAAGAGGCAAAGAAGCCCACCGTTGATCCCTAATAATAGTATCACCCAACGAGGAAGTCGGGAGCGGTACCAGAAGAACACCAGCGCTATCGAGGTAAGAATGCCGATCCTTTCCTCTATCTTCACGGAGGACACCATATCCTCGAGCGCGCTGCTGCTGGCGACATTATGGGTAATGTGCTCCCGATATCGGAGCAGAAGAGACTGAGAAAAGCGAGAGAATAACAAAAATCCCACCAAAGTGACTCGGGAGATTAAAGTACCCGACGTGCGAGACGTGCTAGTGGCCAGTAGAATTGCTAGAATCAGAAAGGAAAGTAGGGACAGTAACTCGGTGTCTTCGTTGATGGCGAAACTATTCGAGAAGGATGTAAATAACCGCATAAAGAAAACCGCCAAGGAGCCTATCCCGAAAAAGGAGAGTTGAAAGCAGCGACGGAACTGTGGAAAGTAAGCAATAGACTCTGCCAACATTAACAGAAACAAACAGCTGAAAAACATTCCTTTCAGATTCATATCCGTGCCCGTTCTTCGCACGTAGAAGCTCTTTTTCGCTATTTCCTCTCTCACCGACTGCACCTTTTCCCACGTGGGGTTCCTCGGCACCTTCACTCTGGCCTTTTGGTAGTACAGATTGATCTGTTCCAAGTTGCACTGCTCCACCTTTTCCACCTCCACAGAGGGGGAGGCGAGGCGGAGCACTTCCGGGAGCACCCGACCAAAGCTGCTAAAAGGGATGGGCTTGCCTAGAAGGACGGATATAGTAGGCGTCACATCCACCTGATAGGCGGCCCCCAGTTTGCAGAGATCCACCTCTGCCTTGTGTCGACACGTTTCTAACCGCTTCAGCTCAGGGTCCACCCCTTCCTCCCACCTCTTGTCATTGGTGGCACAGAGTGCCGCCTTGTTTTCCGTCGTTAGACGCGTCGCACCTTTATCAAATAACTTTGCGAAGAGAAACGTGTCAGTCTCTAAGGCGGAGTCGCCGCCGTGATCGCCGCTGCTGGTCATACCATGATCCCCGAACACAAGCACCATCGTCCTCATCTGGGTGTCTCGCTGTTCTAACGTCTTGGACGTGTTGTACAGCATTTCATTCAGCTGGGCTAGTTTAGAGCTCATTTCATAGTTGTCGGCGTTGATACGGTGACCTACATGGTCGACGCCTAGAAAGTGTCCAATGATCAGTTTAGCGTACGTGTCTGGCTCCTTTTCTTTGGTTTCATTTTGCAGTATTCCATAGAAAACATCTAATACCGTGTTATCGTTGGAGTGGAAGTCTCCCACATCAAAGGAGGGGAGTACAATGGATTTTTTCCAGTGAATATCCCTACCGCCTTCTTTTTGGTGAGGGAACAGTTTTACCCAGGTGTCGTCGCCCAGCACCACTGTGCGTCCATCCATCTGGCGGATAATACTGTCCATCTCCACCGCATCACTGTTAAAGTTGGAGCCCGCTTCTAGAAACGCCGGCATCGTTCCCGTCGCGATGGCCTTGATGCGCTGTGCAGTCGTCGTGGGGGCGTCCGCGACGAAGAGGTAACCGTGGGAGGGGTCGACCGGGTCACGGAGAGAGTGTTCAATGTAGTTCAGCGTTGCACCCCCGTACGCGGATTCCAATTCCCTTTTTGACTTGGCGATAGCACAGCCCCCTTCCTCTCGTGTGAAGGCCCGTAGAGCGGAGAGGGCAAAGTCGGGTCGGAGCGCGTCAATCAATATCACCACCACCTGATCCACAGGCTCTATCCCTTCACACACTGTAGCACCACGGTCACGCAGCATTGTGGAGGTGGACAGCATGGAGGTGCAGAAAAGTAGGGCACCAATAAAGAATGTGCTGACCAAAAGAAGCGTAAACCATTTTAGGTTCTTGTACTGAAGGAGCATGAGTGACTTTATGAGATATAACAACTACAAATTAATAAGAAAGTGTGTGTGTGTGGGGGAAAAGAAGGAACAGACATTATTACTCCACAATTCTTTTTTTTTTTTTCGAATCTGCCTCCCTTCTCCAATGCAACAGGCGGGGCTATCTACAGCTGAGCATTTATAATAATAATAATAATAATATTAACACAAAACATTCGCGTGTATTTTAAGGTTTAATGTGAGTAAAATTAAAAAACAACAACAGAAGAGAATAATAGTTAACGCCTACGGTTTGAGCTCATTTCTCTATTAGAGTTCCGCTTTCGTAATTTCAGTTGATTACGTGCT
Organism: Angomonas ambiguus; assembly: GCA_019695575.1. NCBI lineage: Eukaryota > Euglenozoa > Kinetoplastea > Trypanosomatida > Trypanosomatidae > Angomonas > Angomonas ambiguus. Next base: position 69,740 of record JADNSB010000002.1, on the reverse strand, counting down.
GCTCTCATCTTTGCCGCATTATGGATGGTCTTCTTGGTCTGTACAACTGTCTTTATCTTTGCCCGTTTAACGGCATCGGCCCACTGTTGAGGCGTAATCTCCCGTTTCGCGTCGATGCGGTTTGCAACTCCTTCTTCAGAGATTTTGCTGCCGAAAATTTCCTCTAACTTCGCCTCCGCCTTTTCCTGTAACTCCACCTCCTGCTGGAGCTTTCGCTTGGCCTTGATCTCATCCCGTGTGAGGTCCTCGTCGGGCGTTTCCATATAGTTTAGCGCGTCATTGTACTGCATCGCGGTCTTCTCTACCGTGGAATACTTTACATCGATCAGCGTGTTCGGGAAGTCTACCTGTGGGTGCTTCCGTATCGCATACATGGGGACATCATCAGGGAAGAGCGATCCACTCCGAATACGCTTTAGTAGCTTCCACCCGCCAATGTGTTGCCATCGCATCGTCGAGTGGGTACTCACACGATTGCGGTCGCCGTAGAACCGACGGTAAATACGTCCAGTGATGAGATCGCCTTCGGGGGTGCAAAAGTCTGCTTGTATTTTCCCCCGACAAGAGGGATCCCGCACTACTCGGAGGTACTGTGTGGCGCGCTTCATGACCCGCTTCCGTATATCGTTCAACTCCTCACGTACTACTAACATTTCGGAAGGGGTAATCGCTCGCTGCCGTTGATATCCCGCGTCGACAAAGGCACGATTGAATTTATGGGTGGGTGGGGGGAACTGGAGGGGAAAGATAAGTTTATTAAACCGTTCCACAGAGGTGCGTTGAATGCGAGGGACGTTGTTGGGCATATGACCTATTTCTCCCGTCGACTCCGCGCCTTCGCTCACGGCCGTTGTAAGACTGTTTTGCTTCGTCCCGTCCTCGGAGGCATAGAGAGAGGGTAGCTTCGGTGGGGTGTCAGTTTCTGGTCGATGAAGCACCTCATCACTAACGCGTTCAAACACAACGTCCTTTACAGAGAGAGAGGACTCATAGAAGTTTCTTTGCATTTCATCGCGTTTCTGCACCGCTTCCGCCTTCTGTCGCTCCTTCTCCTTTTCCCGCCGCTCAGCTCTTTCCGGGACCAATTCGTTTCTGGCAAAAATCATATAGCTAATCGGTTCGATACCCACCTTGAGAGGAAGACGTCGGGCCCAGATTTCAATAAAGGTCGAACGGTACTGTGCCTCCGTCTGGCATATTCGCATCCGTTTCCGCTTCACACCAGCCTTGCAGTGTCGAAGAGGGCACCGCTTCTCATGCGGGCAAGGTCCCACAATGGTTGGCTGCCAGTCCCAGAGTCCCACATCCTTCTCCTCTAGTATGGTGTCACGCGCCTCCATTAACAGGTTGAAATTACTGAGATTAGCGAATTCCACCAACACCAGAACGCCTTTCGTCATCTTCCACAGTTGTTGTATCGTTTTTTTTCGGTTGGCGGAGGTAGCGATCTCACTAAGCGTATACGCCGCCACGACCAGATCGTGTTGGTTGACTTCGTCTTCAGGGAGCAAGTACCGCTTCCACGTCACGTTTGGAACGTCGTCTAACAACACCATCGATCCGATTTCCATCATCCCAGGACTGGGTTCAATCGCCGTGATCTCCTGCAGAGGCTGCAGCCGTTTCTGAGCGCGTTTGGCCGCGGTATCTCTGTCCATATCTTCCAACTTTTCCCACCACGTCTTCTTCTTCGGCTTTACATCCTCCCCGTCACCGTCTTCCTCTCCTTCAAAACGATCATTGGGGTCCTCCTGGTTGGCCGCCTTGTCACCGAAAGGGTCTTCATCCTCCCACTCGGTACCGTCCACCACGCTTTGGTGCCTCGCTTGGGCCTCCCGCCGTAACCGTTGTTTTTTTGCCGCGGCGGCGTGCGCGGCGACGTCGGCGATTTCGCGACGGAGATCGTCTGGGAGGTACTGTGGGTCTACCTCACCCCGCTCTAGTAGCGCCGCCACCGCCATAAATCGTGCCTTTTTCTTCTCTTCGTTATTCCGTACCAGTCGTTTTAAGTCATACCGCAGCTCCTTGTTTTGCTGGGGTCGAGCCCCTTCATTGAAGGACATGGTTTGTCGCAAGTTACGGTACAAGGGGTAGGCAAGGGAGCTAGGGTCATACACCTCTTTGGCCACTAATATCGATGTCCCTGTACCCGTACCAAAGTCTAACATCGTTTTAGGGACGAAATGAGGCAATTGTTTACTAAGCTCAAAGAATACTCGGTGCATCCCTGCGTACATGGCAGGGCCTCTAAACAGGAAATAGCCAATCGCATCGTCGGAGGAGTATAAAACGGTTCGTGTGGCCACCGCATTGGCCACGGCCAATTGTCGCTGGAATTTTAGTAAACGTTGACGAATTTTAAATCGAAGTTTTGCCTGAGAGCGTTTATCATGAAGTCGTAGATCTTTAAAGTTTTCCCCCTTCTCTGTTCGCTCAAACAGTTCTCTCTTTTTCTGATTCAGTGTGTCGGGCTCCCCTTGTGGTATTAAGTCATCCGCCTTCACGCTTTTAGAGAAGGGCTTTTCCTCCCGGTTTCGGTATTCAATAATCGGAATGATATCCCGCAGACACTGACGTATTAATCCCTTGTCTTTTAGCCGAAAGACTTTCATGAAGGCGGCCTGCATAGACGGAGACATTACCACCACACCAGGGCTCATGTCACAAAAGTCATCCCGGACGGACCACTGGCGCATTGCCGGACGCCTTTTACACATTTTTTTGAGCATTTGATACTCGTACGACATTTTAGCCGCTATATCAATCGTTTTCATTCGTCTTCTACCGAACCGCATTTTGGACGAGAATTGCGACCACGTCTCCTTCCCCTCCACCGACCCACTCGGTCCCTCGCCGGGGTTGGACTCCCCTGGTAAGTGCATGGAGCCTGGGAGCGGGGCTTGGGAAACGAAGGCACTAGAGAGGACCAAGTGCGACGGGAGGCGACGAAACTCCTTAGATCGAAACCGCCTCATCATTGTGTTCTGTTTTACTATTCTTTTATTATTATTTTTGCACAGTTGATGTAGTCAAAAAAATAAAGAGGGGAAACAACGTGTAGTGAAGATAGCATACATAAGAGAGGGATAAGCAGAGCGAATCCAATTTATTCTCTTGGTTTCAATTACACAGTTTAGGGAGAGGAATTTCCTTCTTGCTGATGCTTTGAAGGTATGATAAGTTGATTTAAGTATTTTTTTTGTTTTTTTTTGTTTTTTTGTTTTTTAAATTGTCCCATTTTGAAAAATAGACTACGTTCTTACTAATTAGTCGTTTTTATACGGTTTTTTTTTTTTTCTCTTTGCAGTTCAACAACGGCAAAAAAAAAAAAAGAAAAAATATGCGATAACTTTGTTTACTGATAGCATTTTAGTGGGTTTTTTTATTTTCTTCTTCCCCCCTTCCACGTTACAATTCCTTACAACTGCTTGAAAAAGTCATTACCCTTGTTGTCCACCACGATAAACGCGGGGAAGCTTTCCACCTGAATCTTCCACACGGCCTCCATACCGAGTTCCTTCATATCCAGGCACTCCACCTTCTTGATGCAGTCCGTCGCCAGAACGGCGGCAGGACCACCAATACTTCCCAGGTAGAATCCACCGTGCTTCTTGCAAGCATCCGTCACCGCCTGACTTCGGTTACCCTTGGCGAGCATCACCATAGACCCACCGAGTGACTGGAATTGGTCTACAAACACATCCATGCGACCCGCCGTAGTAGGACCGAAGGATCCAGAGGCGAGCCCCTCCGGGGTCTTGGCAGGACCGGCGTAGTACACGGGGTGCTCCTTCATATACTGAGGAATGGGCTTCCCTGAGTCGATCATTTCGCGAATTCGGGCGTGGGCAATGTCGCGGGCCACAATAATAGTACCGGTAAGACTGAGTCTCGTCTTGACGGGGTACTTGTCTAGCTCCGCCAGTACCTCGCTCATGGGGCGGTTGAGGTTGATCTCCACTGGGGGTGTCTTGAGCAGTTGATCCTCCTGGATATCTGGCATATACTTGGCGGGGTCGGTCTCCAACTCCTCGAGCCAGATACCATCCTTGTTGATCTTGCCGAGGGCCTGACGGTCCGCGCTGCAGGATACGCCGATACCGATGGGGCAGGAGGCACCATGACGGGGCATGCGGATCACACGGGCGTCGTGGGCGTAGTACTTACCGCCGAACTGGGCTCCCATGCCAATATTCTGGCAAATCTTGAGCACCTCCGCCTCCATCTCCAGGTCGCGGAAGGAGTAGCCCTGGGAGTGGTCTGGCTTGGTGGGCATCTCGTCATAGTAGTGGCACGAGGCGTACTTGACGGTCTTCATGACTTCCTCGGCACTGGTACCACCGATCACCACAGAGACGTGGTAAGGGGGGCAGGCGGAGGTGCCGAACATGGCGAGCTTCTCGGTAAGAAACTTACGGAGGGATTTGGGGTTCAGAACAGACTTTGTTTCTTGGAACAAAAAGGTCTTGTTCGCGGAACCGCCTCCCTTCGCGACGAACTGGAAGAAGTACTCCGTCCCTTTTGTGGCGTAGAGGTCGATCTGGGCGGGGAGATTGGTACCGGTGTTCTTCTCGTCGTAGAGCGTGAGAGGGACATTTTGACTGTAGCGTAAGTTTCGCTTCTGGAAAGTGTCATAAACACCACGACTTAACGCCTCGGCATCGTTGCCAGGGACGTAGACCTGTTCTCCGCGGTAGCCGCCGATGATGGCCGTGCCGGTGTCTTGGCACCCAGGTAGCACTCGACCCGCAGCGATATTGGCGTTCTTAAGCAGCCGAAGCGCCACAAATCGATCATTGTCGCTGGCCTCAGGGTCGTCAAAAATCTTTCGGAGGCACTCCAAATGGCTGGGACGAAGAAGGTGTTCTATGTCGTCAAAAGCGGCACTGGACAGCAGGGTAAGCGCGGCAGGCTCTACCTTTAAGAATTCGGGAAGTCCACTCCCGGGAGAAATAACACTGACGTGATCCTTTGACAAGAGACGAAATTTAGTATTTTTGTGTGTAACTTTGGGAATGGATGGAACGTAAGAGAATTCCACCCGACGAAGTAAAGATCGACGAAACATATTTTCTCTCTTTTTTTTTTTACTTTTTTTGTTCTCCTTTTATGGTGTGTGTGTATTTGAGTGTGTGTGTGAGCGAGAAGAATAGGCAATGACTCGTAACAAGTGCATGTATCACTGCTCACAAAGAAGCACCACCAAAGATAATCTATTGTAGTAAATTAGGATTCATAAAAAGATTTGCTATCGATTACGATTACGATTACGTAGGGTTAATATTTAAAAGTAACATTAAATAGTAAAAAGAAAAATATCAGCACTATTTACCTTATTTTTTTTTCTTTTCCCTTCCTTTACCTCAATACTTTTATTCAGCAAGGTAAAACTTACATTACAGTGACCTTGACTCTACGTCACGACTCACACTACTGGAAGTGCTAATTTCTATGAATTGTCGTTTTCAAAATTGTTTTTTTTTTTTATAATTTATATACAATAGGAGTTCTTTTTTTTTTTTTAGAAAAAAAAAAGGAATTTTTGTCGAAAAGGAAAGTGGAAACTGAAACAAAAATAAAATAAAATCAGATTCAGCATATATTTTTTGATAATTTAAGTATAATAGGAAATTCAGAAAAGGAGCAGTTTACCTACTCTATAATAGACACCTTTAACTTATTTTGTTTAAATAGGAGGGAGAAAAAAAATTCCCCTTTCAGTCCTACTATATTCAGCATTTAAAGATGAATAAAAATAAAATAACGAACCAAAATAGGTAGAAGTTAGAACAAAAAGAACATAGAAAAATAAAATAATAAAAAAAAACATAATGACATAAAAAAAAAAAAAGTAAAAAAAAGTGAAGCATTAGCATACTTTATATTTCTGAGGAGCTTACACTACCATCTTTGGGGGTGTTGGTTTCGGTTGTTTTGGGGGAGTCCATATCCAGTGCTGTGCACTTTGCCTCCACGACACATTGCGTCTGTCTACTCCGAAGCATTTCCTCGAGTGGGGACTGCGCCACTAGTGTGAAAGGATTCCCTGACAGGTTCAACCAATCCAGTTTAGGGCTCGTCAGTCGGGAGAGGGATAAACTAATCTCCCTAATCCCGACGTCTGTGATCCCATTGCGGGAGAGATCCAGTTCTTTTAAAGGCGAGGTGCTCCGTAACAGCCCTGTTACCAGCGATACCGCTCCGCAGTTCCCTATATTGCACCCCGCGATGGAAAGTTTAACGAGGTGTTTCATCTGCTCCAAGACGACGGCGACGTCAGTGGCGCCTTCGGTGTCGAGGAGGTTGTCGGATACGTTTAGTTCCTGCAGCGCCGGAAGGAAGCGAAGGGCCTGACTGATATTTTTCCCACTCGTGTACGTGAGGCGACACCCCGAGATGTCCAACACTCTCAGCATGGGCATTTTTTGAAGGAGTGAGAAGAGCTGGTAAAAGGCGGCGTCACCGTCCAGGGAGCGGGAGAGGCGCAACTCCGTCAGCGAGTGCTTGGCCTCGGCGATACACTCCATTAGCCCTTTCAGCTGACTAGAGTGGATGTAATTACCATCCAGTCGAAGAATGGAGAGCTGTGGGGGTAGTAACAGCTTTTCCTCCCCGCCTTGGTAGGAAAGAGCCCCCGCACAGTGGTTAAGCGACAGATCGAGTACTCGAAGGGAGGAAGAGGCGCGGAGGGCCGCGGCGATTGGATCGGCCGAGGCGTCGTCGAGGCGACAGTGATGTAGATTCAATTCTTCCAGACAGGAACATTGGGCAATTAATTTCCCAATCGCAGTGGCGGTGGAAAAGTCAACACGCACCCCCGCAAGGGATAACGTTTCAAGGCATTTTGACCCCTGTGTGATTCGTTCCACCACTCGTCTTATACAGCGACTTTGAAACACATTATGAGAGAGATCCAGACTCTTTAGCCGGTCTGGTATCCAAGCCAGCAGTTCTTCCTCCACCTCGTCCCCCAAGTTGTTCCCACCAAGGTACAACCGTTCCAACTTTGGGGCATTACAGCGAAGTTCTTGGAGGAGAAGAATGCACGACTCAGGGGAAAGGTTGGTGCGACTGACATTAAGGGATTCCAGTTCATGAATAAAGTTACCTGAGAAGGATTCCAGGAGGTACTCCCATCCTTTTACGGAAAGGCAAGAGTCACTGATGTCGATTACTTTAATCTTTCCGTGTCGTATAATGTGGTTCTTTAAGGAGAGGCAACTGGAGTCGTCTTTAATAACACTATTCACGGTCCAGTCCACCGGGATATGTCCCTGATGCTGCTGCTGATATTGATGGGGATGATGATGATAAGGTGAACCCGCCCAGAGGCCCCCTTTTTCCAATTCATTTATACTTAGCGGAGTTGTAAGAGACATTTTGATGTTATTCTTTCTTAATTTACATAAACATATATTTATTGAATAGAAGTTCAGCAAAGGTAACCTACACTACCTCCTTTTTTTTTTTTCAAAATAAATAAAACAGTAGTGATAGAGGATAGAAGTGAGAGTGACATTAATAAAGTAGACCAATAGAATAAAAACAACCACCACCAGAAATAAAGAATTCGTGATAAAAATATATATGCGTATAGGCTTGCGGTAGAAATGTCGCTCTAAATCTATGGAATGGGTTACTGGTGTTCCGGCGCTATTTTTCTTTTATATCTTCATTGTAGCTAATTTCACATTGTCGGAATTCGCCCCAAAAGCCGCCGCAAAATCGTTGAAAGGAACCGGAAGAGTCTTTATGATAGCGTCCAAGTCGTTGGGATCCTCCACACACATGTAATCTTCCATGTCCCACATTAAGTCGGCTAGTTCCATGAGGGTTACGGGTATAGAAGTGAGGGATACTAATTGATCTAACAGCCTCTCCAACACTAAAATACGTGTCTCTGGCTCCTCGTCGAGGGACCACGGCTTGTACTGAGGCGGTGGGGTGTTGGGGGTGATCCCTCCGATTCTATCGTGAACCAACTGAACGTAAAAGTCTGCAATCCCTCTCGCGCGTTGCTGAACATGATCCCGCACCGCTTGACAGAACTTTTCTTGATTAGTGAAATCTATATACCACTTGGGATCGCCCTTCGCCTTCTTCCCTAGAGGAGCCCGTATTACGGTCCCGCGCAACTGCTCCTCGGTTCCTTGATAGGCCAAAGCTAGTCGCATCGCCTCCGTGTTGGTGTGTCTAGGGTCCCGGTGCACCATAGGACGAGGGGTCTCCATGTTGAGTGGATCCTTATATTCTGGAGTGATATTGACGACCTGTACGTGTTGTTGTCGGCCGGGAGCGTCAGGGACGACGTGGATACCGACGGGTGGCTCTACCCGCTCGACCGGCTCCACACGGCGAATCCCAGTGGGAGGAAACTCTCTTGTTTTGGTAGAGAGGGCATTCACGTCCTTTTTAGCAAAAGGGCGTCGCTCTGGGATCGTTTCTGCCTCCCCATTACCCTCCTTGAAGATGTTAAGGGTACCATGGTTCCGACGGTATTGGGCAATGTCCAGACGGGTTGTGGGGCCGTACCACTGCTCTCTATAGAGGGGCTTACCATATGGGTAGTTCATCAGCAAATTGGGAAGTTTCTATAACGCTTAGTTTCGAAAAACGAAAAAGACAGAAAAGAAAGGAAGCAACACATATACATTTTTTTTTCTATAATTAACAGCAATACAAAAAAAAAAAAAAGGAGTTCACCCTTCTTCACACACTATTTAAAACCCCAAAACAGTTTTTATTAATTATATTATAGTTTTTAGGAATCGGAAACTACTGGCGTGATGAAGGGGGGAACCTACTACTCTTGTTGGTACTGTTGTCCACCTCAGACCCACGGCGAGCGACATAAAGGACAGATCATTTGACCGCTAGACGCCCACCAAGTTCCCAGACAGTAGGAATGAAAGGAGGCGTTTCGACAGATGGAGCACTTTTTATCCGGCAATTTGTGGTTGACCACATTGACCACTCCAAAACAGATGGGACACGGTTCCTGACCGTTGAAGTGGGCTTCCATGTTGGTGTGAAACAGCTCCACACACTTCCAAATATCAGAAGACCCTCCAAAGAGAAGCACCGTCATCTTCAGCAACCACGTCCGCCACTTCTCTGAGGAAATACCGTTCTCTCTAGCGGTGGAGGAGGTCACGGTGGGTTGTTTGAGGGGAAATGCCTCTGGAAACGATATTCGGATCGTCACCGAGACGTCTTCCATTTCGTAGGAAAGGTCAATGTATTTCTGAGGAAAGTTAACGTTCACAGAGAAGTGGTCGTCCACGGAGAAGGAAGCCTCTCGATCAGGACTGTGACTCATGATGGTGCGCAGGTTGTCTTGGATCAACACCGGGGATAAGTAGAGCGACACGAAATTAGTCAGCAACGCAGCCGATTTCCGCTCAATAGTTTCTAACCAGTTTCGGACGTAGGTCAAGGTGGAGCCCTTCAGGAGATAGGAAAACACTGCCGCCGCCCCCTTGGCCAGCTCGTTCAGTTGATTGTCCGCGTCCAGTCTCGTAAGAGGCGCGGTACTGAACTCTACCGTTGACTTTTCCTTATCCAGCACTAAAGAGCCCAAAAACGTCTCCTCTAGTCGTTTGGCATTCTTAAACAAAGGGGAAAGGAGAAGTACAAAGATGAGATCTAGTAAGCGGTAAATCTCATCTCTTCTTTCTTTACTGTTCTGATTGTCGGAAAGGGCAGCCATTTCCTCCTCGGTCGGTGGTGCCGTCAGGTAGATGCACCAGGCGAGCAAATAGGGAAACAATAACAGTTTCTGCTTGTGTGTCTTATTAATCAGCTGGTTGAATTTTTTAAAGGTATTGAACTTTGCGGGGTTCGACGTGGAAAACTCCTGACGTACTGGTTTTAGTGTACTTTTGGAAAACACACTACGCATACTAGCTTGTAAGTGAAACTTGGACCCGGTCAGTGTCAAGTCGGTGAGTAGACAGGCACATCGCAGTACACCGGACACCGTCTCGATACCAATGGCTTCGATTTTGGCAATGGGAGTGGCGTGTAGCCACGCATTGGCAAACGAAAACACCGTCGCAATTTTAGTCACGCTGGCCTCTGAGGAGCGAAAAACGGAAACGTCAAAGCTCGTAAGGCTACTTAAGAAATCTTGAGTGAACGAAATCAGCTTCGCCAAAGGAAGCAGATCTTGATCCTTGGCGGTATTCCGGAGCTGTGAAATAGCCTCGCAGACTACATCAAAGACTACTAGGTTCACGGTGCTTCGGAGTACGTCATCCATCCGGCTGTGTATCACCACCCCATGACGCGCCAAGACGGCCGCCATCACCACTTGCCTCAAATAGTCAAAAGTAATGGGGGCGTCCGGTACCAATCGATTAGGGACATATTTCAACAACCGCCCATTGGTCGGTAAGTGCCTTAGCGAATAACACCGACACAAGGCATCCACAATTTGGCGAACCAATTCGGAAAATATATCCATCTCCAGTATTCTGGTGCAACTCAACTCCGCGAGTAGCTCTAGAGTAGATAGTGGCCTCTGCTTCCCCGCATAGGCGATGATGGCCGCTGCGGTTGACTTCTCCACCACCGGTAGGGTATGAATATGACGGTGAATCACTAACGTCAGTTTAGCGGTTTGAATATCTCGAGAGGGGAGTGTGGAAATGGCTTCTCGGACGGCCAACTCGTGTTCTTTACTCACATGAATCAACATGTTATCTTTGACGGCATTGGCCGCCTGGTCCATGAGACGGAAAAACGTGGTATAACTCTGTGTAAGGTGCTCCGACACGGTGATAGGGGTACCCGTAGAGTACAGTGTGTCGATGAGGAGGACTGGGACGGCACTCATCACGTGACGACCGCACATAATAAATGAGAGTCGGTCCGTGTTCGTGGACAAACGGGCCAGCTCCGCAATGACGGCTCCTAGAGTGCACAGTAGGTACTCTTTATCAGGACACTGGTGTAGCAGCGCAGAGAACTCCTGCGCGACGCTCAGCTCCGTGAAATCGTCAAACAGGGTGGGAAGAATGCGTCCCATTAACAAGCCCTTTATAGACGCACAAAACGCCTCCCGCCTAGAAGCCGCTCGCAGTAATCGCAGGAAGAGGGCTGGTCGTTTCGACTCGTCGAACCCCACCCCACTGTACTCGGTTAAGCGCAGTAGCTGGGCGGTGCGAACGGCGCACTCGAACGAGACATCCATCTCATTTAAGGCAAAATACCCATCAAACAAAGGAAGCGCTTGAAAATTTTCATCGTTTAAAGGGACAGAAAATAAATCCCACAAATCCGTGTCCTCCACCGTCTGTTTAACCAAACTCTCTGAGGCAAAGGGGACAAGGTATCGAATCTGTTGGGCCGCCGCCAGGGCCGTAGTGCTATCCTCCTTCCGTAACACCTCCTCGAGTAACCCCTTCGAGAGTTCATCTCGGTCTTCCTTGGGAAAGTCGTGGGAATCCATAAACCGAGAAACCGCCAACACCAACTCCTGAAAATCAAACGACTTTAAGTAGTGTTTCTTTTTTCCCATCGCCTCGATCAAATCGTCGTCTTCGCTTTGGAGAGAGAGTCGTAACGCCTTTACGCTCATGTATTGTTCTGGATAAAGCCGTGGAGCGACACAGACCGTCAACTTCATTAATAAACGACAAAACTCACGGAATGAGGGGGTAGAGTTGCCCCACAGCAGCGTCCCAAGCGGTGCTTTTTTATCCAGCACCGAGCACCACTCCAGTAGTTGGACCAACACCTCGCCGGATTCGTTGTCTTCCTCCACATCACTGCTGTCTGAGTTCTCACTGGAAGAGTCTTCGTTGTCGCTGTCGTCAGAAGAGGAAGAGGAGTTGCTGCCCTTCTCGGAGCTGCTCTGCTTCTCCGATGGCTCTTCATCTTTGAAAAGAAGCATCAAGTTGAGGACAGACTCCATCACACTCTCCCGGATCCGCGTCACTTCCGTCTCTGGAATGGCGTGGTGGTACTTTTCGATGGACTCCATTGCGAGACGGATATTGTCAAACTGAGCCTCTTTGCAGGCGCTGCACAGGTATTGGATAGTGTTATCCAAGCTCTGAAGGTAGTGGTCCGCCACGGCGTGCTTCACGGGATTCTCTGCCGCGATTCCTTTAGTCGCCTGAGTAATCCCCTCTGTTACCTCGTTGTAGCCCCAACTTAACGCCACTGGTAGCACGGTGCGGGTTAATTCCATTTCCTGTCGGTCCTCCACAGGCTCTTCAATCAATCCAATTACATATCTCATTACAAACAAGGCGTACTTTTTGTCTGGCTTGTAGGAAGGTGCCTCTAATAGCAAAAGACACATATTCCGACAGTCGTTTTCTGCCAACAGCTGTTCCAATATATCCACCAAAAAGGACTCCACAATGGGGACTAACTTTTCGTACTTTTTATTCGACTGCGACTTTTGATACAGCATGCCTACAGTGACGGAGTGCAGGAAACGAAGACTCTCCGCAGACGCGCTATCCTTCTCCCCTTCCTCGGTGGGGAGAACACTAAACTTGGAGGAAACATCCCCACACAGCACATTGAGCACATTACGGAAGATGGACTCGCTACGCGGGGCGGTCTTTAGGAGACTATTACTTAAGGCGGTGCAGACCACCTCCGAGTAACGACTCCGCTTCGCTCCGTTATTTAACAGTAATACGAGATTGTACACAATTACAGTAAACAGTTCCAAGGAGTCATCCGAGGTGGCGGTTCCGTTAAACCGGACACAGTGCAACTCCCAACACTCTAATGTGGCGGTGAGCACCACACGAAGTTCAGCCGCACTAACGTTGGGGGTATCCCGCAGCATACTCAACTTCTCTACCAAAGCCCCGCAAAACTCATCCAGTATATCAGAACAGCGCTCCTCTTTTGATACTTGTACCAGAAGAGGAAGCAAACAGGGAAAAATAACCTCTGCCACCTCTGGCTTGACACAGTTCATAAAGCTATCAATGATTTCATCGAAAAATTTGGGCGGTAAACTCTCAATCATGTGCGCCTTGTCCGATCGACACCAGTGCAGGAGTAACTCCCATGTTCTCGATATAACGTGTATGTTGGTATCCTGAAACGAGGCTAGAAGCGCAGTAGCCGTCAGTTGATACAGCTTTTCGTTGTACGGACACACCATCACAACATCCCTCAGCAGAGAAATAGCAGCAGAACGTACCTGTGGAGTTTTTTGTAACAAGTACTTTTTGCTATCTCGTTCTCGGTTCGGCACTAACCTCGCGAAAGAATCACTCTCGGTTACAAAATGGACAATTTCAGCCCTAGTGGATTCCACTTCCTTCACCATCCACCCCAGTGCGCCTAGAGCAGAGAATATCACATTCGAACGAGGATCCAGCTGGTCGTCGTGCAGCACCTTGGCATCAGGGGAGGTACACTCGCCCAGTTTCTCGATTGCATAGGCCACTATGGAGTCCTTGTACTGTGCGAAAAATTCCGGCTGTTTTTGCAGGCTGAAGGCGGTATCGAGTGCCGCCCTTGCCTCGCTGCGCACCGTGGCCTCACTATCGCTCAATGCCATCACCCACACGGCAGAGAGAGTGGGAAGTTCCCGCACTAACGACCTCTTGACATCTTTCCCGTGGCTCATCAACGCGTTAAGGAGCTGGAAAAGAAGGGTACGGACGATGGGATTGATATAGGCGGCATTTTGGACGATGGACTCCACGATAGAGGGACCATAGGGAATAACCGCTGAGTCTGAAGCACCGGAAACTCTCTCTATCAGCTCATTCAGTGCCTTTTGCTTTGTTACATCGCTTGACTTTTGCAGCAATCGTAGTTGGACTGGAATAGCGCTTTCCTCCTCCTTGTCCTCTCCTCCTGGGGCAAACCCACCCAAAAAGCTTTCCAGTGCATCCGAATTGATTTTGTTACCCACCAAGGCCTGTGCTGCACTACTCTGCGCGGCTTTGTTTCTCGGTGGCATCAAGCAATAATAATAATACGAAGCAATAATATATATATATATATATATGTGTGTAAAAATTGGGTTTTGCTGAAGAGGAAATAGAGAGAGAATGTTCACTGAAGGTGATGAAAAACACAAGAAAAAATACCAGTTAAAATTTCAGAGTTTACATTCTACACAAATATAGAAACATAACTATTCAAGAAAAAAAAAAGGAACAAATTGCTTCTATGCGAGGTAGTACTGTTTAAAACTAGTCTAAAGTTTGGAAACTTATTTCATTGGTGACCGGTGAAATAATAATGAAAAAAAAAAAAATCAGCATCGAGTAACCCTCCAAAAAAATATATTAATATATGCTTTCGGTTAAAAAAAAAAGAGAGTATTCGCTATCAGCTAAATAAAGCCACAAAATCGTTTTGTTGTTCTCTTTCCTACGGCTAAACCCGAAAAAAAAAAGTATACCAAAAAGAAAAAAAAACACTCAATTTTTTTTTTTTTACTCTAATAATATTGGTTGCGCTTTTGAACCTCTAATACGACCAGTACTTCATGATGGACTCGGATGGGGGAGCCGTGTTACACCGAACAAAGTCTCCGCAAGGGGGAATTTTAAGCGGTGGGATCTCCGAGAGAGGCAGACTCCTCCACGCCTCGGGCATGGGAATGGTAGTCCGCCGGCATAGGTGACCCTCCTCCACCAGCTTATCCAACCCCTCACTCACGGTGCCTCCCGCGTTCGCGTTTTTCAACAGAAACTCTATCATATAATACACATTGATCAACGCCGCGTCGTTGGTGTGCCGAAACCCATGAAAGTCATCGATCAAAATAGAGTTACCGCTGTGCAGTTTGCAACAGTTCGCGGAGTTGTCTATTATTACTACACGGTCTAGATCCCGTCCGAGCAGACGCAGATCCTTTGTGTGCACCGGCTCCGTGAACCACAGTTTACTCCGAAAGATTAAATCGTCAAACACAGTCCCGCTGTCGTGAAGTTGCTCCACCACTGAAGAGGCGGTCTCCTTTGTGGAGGCCGTCCATAACACTATTTCCAAATTTTTCATATGCCGCAAGGCGTTGAGGACGTGAAGACAATAGGGCCGCAGAATAGCAGAAGGCAAGTTCACATTGCGGTTACTCACTAGAGTCTCATCCAGATCAAAGACCACGGTGAGTGCCGGCTGGGGCTCATGAGGCTCCAACGCCTGGAGGAGAAATTCCTTTTGGAATAAATTCTTGGAGACGGGATCGAAGCGACGATGCACTTCGCAAGTGATGTTCTGCTGCTCTTTTAACGGCGTGGTCCGATTACTTTTACCCCGGACGGCTGAAATGGTCCGTGGGGTAGTACGACGGGCGGAGATGGCACGACTTCGGGAGATGGAGGGTGTCAGTCCCGTCACACTACTACCAGTGGAAGAGGGATCGTTTTTGTGATGAGGAGTGCTATTCACCCGTCGAGGGGTTTCCCAGCTATTATTAGTATTAGCATTATTGCTATTATGATTCGTATTGTTAACAGCATTGCTGTTCCGCAGAGCAGAGTGCTCGACGCTTCCACTGCGGCAAGCACGAAGACGGCTTTGCCATAATCCCGAGAGACTTGACTCGGAAAGACTGCGTCGACTATTGGGATCGTAGAAGGAATCCGTCAGGCAAGAACTCATTGCGGAACAAACAAAAACACAAGCCAATCTATACTTTTTAAACAAAAAAAAAATGTGGTGCAAACGGATTAAGACTTTAAAAAGTCACTATTTTGCTTCTATGAAAAAAAAAAAAATTGGCTGGAGGCGTCAGCAACAGAAAAAAAAAAAGACAGGGAATTTTTGGGGTGTGCAATTGAAGTGGATGACTCAAAATCGACAATAAAACTAAAAAAAATCTAACGAAGTCGAAAAACAGTAAAGACAGAGATTTTAAAAAGATTTACATCAGATAGAGATATACTTCTATATATATTGTATACATCTGTGTTAAGGTCAATCAGGGATCACACAGGTTTATATCGGTACTGTTATTCTTTAGTGTATCGCTATAATTTCTAATTAGATTTTTTTTTTCCTTCTTGTGGTTGTTTTTAGCTTTTCAAAGATGTGGTTACTAGTAGAGGCACCTCTCAATATTGAATAAAAGTGAAAAGTAGTACAGTTTGCTTGTAGAAAAGGTAGTACAGAGGAAGAAGAATAAAAACAGTATTTGTATGTCAAGAAAAGGAAAAATAAGAAAAGAATACAAACATGTTTACTCTGCGCTAAGAAGTGCGCGGTCCTTCAAGGTGACGTCAATAAGCCGTGTCAGCTTGCTCTTTTCCAGTTCTCTTATACTTTCTTCATCATCGGGTTCACCCTTCCCAGGGGTGACTTTCCTTCTCAGGTTAGGAGAGAGCTTCAGGGAAAGTACGGAACCCCTAGTATCCCCCACAAACACGATGGGGTCCTCGTTGCTAAAGCGAACATGGGTCAGTTTGGCGTTCTTCACCACCGTCTGCACGCACAACGGTTCTGCCTTGTTGAAGGCAAAGTCAAAGATGCAAACCTTACCGTTTGAGGTGACGGCAGCCAGGACGGATGCACTGTAAGGCGACCACGCAATGTCCCCTACAGAATCCCCTAGGTCAAACACCAAAAGAGGTTTGTTAGAAGTTCGCAGCCACAGCTTCACCGTCCAGTCGGCCGAGCAAGTGGCAAACACATCGGGGTGGAAGGAGTTCCAGCGAACGGTGTACACGGCTCCGGCGTGACCCTCATACCGTTGCAGACACTGACCATTGTGGCTCGTAGTGCAGAGCAGCACCTGCCCCTCCTGTGTGCCCACTATCGCCTTGCCATGGACAGGGGAGTAGTCCATGCACATACCACTAAGTTGGTTGAGGGCAATCGCTTCAGGATCGACGCTAGGGGTGTCGACGGTGAGCGTCATCACATCTTTGGAGAGTAGTTCCTTCTTCCCTATGATCCAGTTCGTGATGCGACCATCGGTACTGACGGAGTAAAAGGCAAGCTCCGTCTCACTGTCCTTCCAGTAGATATCCCACACCGGGTCTGTGTGCTTGCCGTTCCGTACGGTGGAGCGGAAGAGCGGCCGCCTTCGCTTCTCGCCTCGGATGCGAAGGTCAAACACACACACCGACCCGTCGTACAACCCACACGCCAGCAAGGCCTGTTCACTGGGGTGGAACGCCAAACACATCACCCCACTGTCCAGGTAGTAGGAAAACTCTGGAGTTGCCGCCATCGAGCCCCCTTCCAACGTAGGTACGGCGTTTTTTAGTGTAAAACAGCAAATGGTGCCTTTGGTCGGTTTTTGGAAGTCGTAGCTACCGTATCCTACGGCAAAGAAGTCATTGTAACGTGTATTCAATGCTATAGAGGTGACCGCCTTTTTCTTTGTCTTTTCAGTATAAAACTGCCAAAGTGGAAGTAGGGTACCGTCTTCCTTGTAAAGATCACTCTGATCCTCCCAGTACCGAAAGTCCTCAATAATATCAAAACAGTCATTTTGATTGATCATCCGTTCTGCCATCTTGAGTGCATTCTCAAAGCCAACCGAGGAGAGCACTGTGTCGGCCGTCTTGGGTCCCGCGGACTCGTCGCGGATACCCGCAGCGTTGGCGCTACTAACCAGAGCCTCATTTTCATCCTTTCCGGAGCGTTGAGCGGCGGCACTCTTTTTCTGGGCAGCGGCAGCCTTTTCCTGATGCTTTCGTTCCGCCTCATAAGCGTCGTAGATGGCCCAGGCAGTCGCCATCCCTCCAAACGTGATGGACGGTGGAGGGTCAGTCACCACCACACACTCCCGCATCAACTGGTTCATTGTCTGACTTCCGCGTTCGCTGTAGTTAAACTGATTCTTCAGTATCTTGGTCGACACCCCTTCATCCACGAGCGAGGGGTTCAGCTCAGCTTCTGCGGCTAGTTGAACCTCCTTGAGTCGTCGCTGGATATCTTCCTCCTGTTGAATCGCCTCTGGGGAGTCTTTTTTAATGGTCACCCCGTTGGTTTCAAAGTGTGTGGCGACGGTCTGAACGCTGGAGAAGAACTTGTATTTTCTTTCCTCCTTTTTAAAGTCAAAGTACACAGGAGTGGACATTACGTTGGGGTCCGCTGCCTTTAAAATGCGCTCAATAATGACATCTTCTTCCACTTTCGTGTTTTGTGGAATTTCTGCATCCGTTTCGGATATACGACTCTCTTTTCTGGAGTTTAGCGCAGAGCCCCTTGACGCACGACGATTCCCAGACATTTACTTTTTTGGGAAAATATTATATACTCTAGTCTACTAACGGGTATTTAATAATCCAACAAAGAGATGGGAAGAAAAGGGAAAACAAAAAAGAGGAAGAGTTCAATTTATTCGTAGGTACAGAGGGAAAAGGAGAGTACACCATTGACTATCGGGAATACAACACAAGGCAGATAATGGGATTGAAAATCAAAGAGTTACACAATTTTTAATTAGTAAAGTAAATAAAGGAAATAATAATAAAAAAAAAAGAATGAGACCGTCTATATAGTACAGACGCTTCTCATGAGAGGAAACAAGTGAAAAACAAACAAAGTAGTAATAATAATAAAAAAAAAATAGATACAAGTTTTTTTTTTATAAAAAAAGTCAAAAGGGTGAAATGCTGTGATTATCCAAACTCGATGGGGTTCAGCTCCTCTACAGGAATACCTTGATCTAGTGAAGTAAAATGATTGGAAATGGAAGAAGACGGTGTAGAGAACAGTTGACGTCTTCGGTTCTCTCTCTCCACATCGCTCTTGTCTGTGGTGGATTCACTGACACAGTACCACGATACCAGTTGTATTTCGTCTTGACGGAGAAGACAGGCCCCGGCGCAGTTGGAGTGCTGCACACACGACTGTAACGTGACAATACGATTGTCACTCCCCTCGTAGAGTTCATCTGACTTTCGGTGAGCACGAATGAGCAGTTTAAACCCAAACCGGCTGAGAAAGTATTCCAACGCGGCCTTACTAAACTCCCGAATGAGTCCATCGCAATAACACCGCCGAGAACTGTTGCGAAACCCGAAAACATCAAACTGAGTAACATAGGGACAACTGTTATCGTTGAAAGTGCTGCTGCTGAACAAAGGGGATTCCGAGGAGGGGTCGTTCCACAGTAACTCCCGCACCAGCTGTCGACGTATCCCGTCCTCCGGTGTGTCTTGTGGGGAAGGGGACAGGGTGTCAAAGAAGAAGAGATCTTTCACAGACGGGTCGTTGTTTAAAAATTGTTCAAAAAGGGTCTCTCGTGGAACGTTTTGGTGAAACTCGCTATTGGATTGACAGAGCAGTTCCATCAGATTACTGTGTGACCCGTTCCCGTCCGCCACAGGAGGCACCCCACCTAACGCTGAGCAGGGATCCTTACTGGCCAAAAGTGGCACTCCACCGTGGCAGAGAAGTGTTTGCTCGTCCGCCACCGCTGCGAGTGGGAGATACTGAAATACCCTATTTGCCGCCTTCCAGAAGTGAATCCCCGATAGGGTTCCAAAGAATGTTTTGCACTGTGCGAGAAAGTAGTCCTCCTGGAAACAGTTGGGACTTCCATTCATGTAGGGATCTTCATGATTTCCGCGCAGAAGAAGAATATGATGCGGATAAAGCACGGTGAGTGAGAATAGCTCCAATATCACTTCCACGGAATACTCACCACGGTCAACGTAGTCTCCAAGAAAGATGGCTGGAGAGTCAGAGTCCAGCGCTGGCCCGTGAGGAAAGGCATATTTTAGAATTGTCTGCAAGTCTTTATAACTTCCATGGATATCCCCACAGCAGTACATGGGGGAGGAGCAGTGTAGGACAGGGGTGCCCCTACGAACCAATGTGTCGCAAAGGTGAGAGGAGACCGTCTCGAACCACATAAAAAGGCTCTCTCTCATTTTTTCCGAGATTGGCGTGAAAGTGCCGTCCTCGGAGGAGTAGTGAGATCGAAGACAGACGAGAATTTGTTCGCACGAGGCTGTTACGCGGTTTTCCTCCATACCGCCGCCGTCTCCTTCCCCCGAACACGGTAACCGATCAGAGGTGTGGTGGGAGGAGGAAGAAGAGAAACTGTCTTCTTGATATTTCATCAGAGAAAGGAATTTCATGTGAGAGCGCAAGTTGGCTTTTTTGGTACTTTCTTCGACTGAAGTTAGCTCGGAGGAGCTAGCGTCCGTCCAGGAATAGTACCGTTTCGGCGGAGGGATTGCACAGGGGATCGTAGAAGAGACATCAGAGGTGGAATAAACAATATCAAACGAAGAGGAACACTCTCTGTTCCACTCCTTTGGAACCTCTTTTTGACCCCTAATTGAGGGGTCTACGATGTGGGCGGCAACAGACACCTTCAGTTCCAAAGCAAAGTCATCGATTTTGAAAGTCAACAAAAAGTGCTCTGGAAGACGTAGAGGGGTGTAAAACCGAAAACACCGTTGGTGATTGATTTGAACCGTTACTTGAGGATCGTTCAGAATCAGAAACAAACCAATGCCTCGGTGTTGAAAGACGGTTAATGTGATGTCGGTGGGAGAGTGGTGAAATCGTTTGGTGTACAATTGCCTGGCCTCCTCGCCAAAGGTAACATTGCACTTCTCCTCGGAGAAACCGAATAGAATGACACTATTTTCTTGAATGGTAAAGTCCATTGTGGAATGTGGGGTGAAACGAAAAAAAAAAAAGTGTGTATGTTGCACAGAGAAATACTGTGAACTTTTTGAGAAAAGAATGAAAAAAAAAAAAGAGAGAGAGAGAGAGAGCATATTGAGTGACTAAAAGTGTTAGATTACGAACCAATGAAATAGGAACATTATGGACATGAGGAGGGAGAAAAAGAATTTATGTGGGAAAAAAACAACAACACTTTTTTGTTTGTTTGTGAAATGGCTTTGTTACAACATGGAAAGCCAAACGCAGTTTACGATGAATTCGCAAAACATCTCCACTAAATCCGCTTCTTCCCCAGTCAAGTCTCGAGTCTTTGGATCCCTTCGGAGCAAGAACAGTTCTTTGATTTTGTTGCACGGCGATTCGGCCTCCAACTCGGCCAGTAGCAAGAAGGACAGACTGCCTGTTTGTGCGGTCCAGGCGAGGATGGGTCGGCGGGAAGGCGTATCGGCAATGTCAGGGGTCCGGCTTCCGTTACGGACGGTTTCCCGCCTCTCCTGACCTATCCATAGGGTGTGTAGGGCGTAGGTGGGAAAGTGTGTTTTAGCCACCTTCTGCAGTCCAGCAGGATCAAATGAAAGGGTTTCCAGCAACCCCTCCAAACCGTTCTTTACCGAATGCAAAGACACCTTGTGAGTTTCTTGGGTCAGCATGGCAAGCTCTTCATTGGAAACGTCAAGGATGCCATCCTCCCCCTCGGCCTCTTCGGACACAAAGAATATTTTCCAGATGGCGTCAAACCTTTCCTGTTGTGTGCTGTCCAGCAGATGATCTAGCAGAAGATTTTTCGCCTCATTGTTCCATTTCGCTGTTTCAGAAGGAGAGGGACAGTCCTCGGTGTTGAGGTCTTGCTCTGTGGCTAGTGCCACCAACACTCTATCGTTCTCCCAGTCGATAAATCCTCCATACCAATACGTCGCCCCTTTAGTAGGACCGCACGACAAACACGGCCGCGATGGAGACGGGAGCAGTACCAAGAGGTCTTTTAGCCATGCCTCGGCATTGGTAGCATTAGAGGCTGTACTAAGCTTCTTTAAGTGTTTGACACGACCATCGATAATTGGATACATCGCCACTCTGTTGGTGCTCCCGCTGGGGGGATAGGGGTAGTAGTGAAATAGATGCACCAGAGCGGTGGTGGGTGGGAGCTGCCCAGGAGATAAGGTGAACTGCTGATTCAGTAAAGCAAAGAGTAAATTTCGAACAAAGTTGTCGTATAGGAGACTGTCAAATTTTAAGTTTTCTTTAAAAATGGCTGCGGCTCGGGCGGAGGATCTCTGTGGTACCTTGCTGCCATTAATCAAGAAACAATCGAGTGCGTAGTGCACCACCTGCAGCCCAACTTCAATAATCAGTAGTCCACCTTCCGTGAGGGTTACAGTGTCCTCCGGTACACCGCCACTTCCCCACTCCGGGTCAAACTGCTGGAGAATATCACTCACCGGTAGTATACCGTACATTAGCCGTGGATTGAGCAACACCACTTTCCCTGTCTCATCGGTCACCTTTCCGTAGCGACAAGTCAATCGATTCAGCAGAATTTCATTCTTGGTCGTCTCTGTGTCGTTGGGGTCGAGGTTGATGATACACAGCGAAGGATACTGTTGTTTTAAGTGGTAGATGCACTTCCCTAAGATAGAGTTGATGGTTTCGCAGTACTTGTTACCAGAAATTAAGCTGCTTGGAACAACGCGATCGAGGACATAATCCTCCGGCTTCCATGTTTCTCGGCGGAGCGAAAAGTCCGGCACCCTTGACGCGAATATTTGTTTACTTTTCTGTTGTAACGTAACGATTGAACAGGCGAGTGTTTGACCATTGTTCTCCGGTCCGGTCTGCCAAACGCGGTCGCACTGACGCAGGGTCTCCTCGACGACAGAGCGAGCGCATTGGGCCTCTGTCATGATATGAGCCGCCAATATATGACGGTGATAATCACACGAAATCAAGGCGTCGTTCGGCACCTCGCTCGCGGCGACCAGACGCAGGCACTTTGGAGTCAAAGCGGCTTTATCTTTTGTATGGGGTTTCAAGATAGAGACTTGTGGCTGTAGGGCCGAGTTCGGTTCCTCACAGAGGACACCGCTATGAAGAAGGGAATACAGAATCTCTTCACACGCTTCCACAGTTTTCGCCGCGTACTCGTCAAAGAGCACCTTTATCCCATCCTCAAACGGAAAGACGTAGTTGACAATTAACCCTCGGTTGTACAACCCCTCAATCAGTAGAACCAACGGGTCCTTTGTGTCTCCTTCCGCCATGAAACGCACGTGGTTCACCCTCCGCTTATACAGTTCGTTCCTCAGATCCATCTCCCGTCCTACGACGACATTGGTGTCGTCTCCACAGCAATTCCTGGCGAGATCGTCCTCATTTTGCGGGACAAGGGTATTGAGGCCGGCTCTCTGAAGCAGTACTTCGTTTAGTAACAAGGACTTTTCCTCGGTCGCCTTGATGTTCCACTCTACGAGTTGAAAAAGAATATCCGTATCACGAACGTTAAAGGTGGTCAACGTTAATCCCTCTGAGAGAGAGACACGAAGCACAACTTTTGGCTCGGCGATAGTCACGGGAGGCAGTTCTTCATCCTTCGTCATGGTGTGGAGGGTTTCATTAAGACTCGCAGTGGACAGGGTCAGACTAGGAAAGACAAAGGGCACCGCTTCGGATTTTGGGAGAGGGCTCGCTTTGTCAGCTGAGATGATATAAAAGTAATACTCATCCAGCGTCGGATTGTTCTGTAGGGACTCCATCCTCTTCCAGTTAAAGCGGCCAATATGTTTTATTTCATCCGATTGGTTTACCTCCACGCAGCATGGTAGGAAGGGCGACATCACGCCTACGAGTCGCTCCACCAAAAAGGCAACCAAGGCGGGAGAAACATTGTCCAGCGAGGCATCGAAGTGACGAAGGACAGGGTTCTCGGGTGCACTAACGTTGCGGCCACACTCCAGCAAGCGGTTTGCCCGAGTGGGAACGTCGGCAACCTCCAAAAGGGGTGAGGAAGAAAGAAGGTGGAATCTAAGTTGAAGAATAGTGTCTTGAACGCAGTTGTCAAGAAGGGCAAAGATAACCCGCTCGGATTCCCCGTTAATGTACCGTTCCACCGGTATCCTTGTAGTGAACCGCTCACATACCACCGACTGACCAACACTGTCAATATACACCGCACAGGAAACCAAAACATCCGTGACGCCATCGACCAACTTGACGAGACGGTACACTTTCCCTCGACGAACACGGTCACTATCGGTACTATGAATCGCGCTTGTCTTTCCCTTGTGGGGGTTAGTTTCCTCCAAGTTATAATGCTCGATAAAGCTACTTGCCGAGTAGACACTTTCCTCTTGGATGTTAAATAGCTTAAATTTACACTCCTTTAAAGTGAGAACAAACAATGAAATACACATGTTCAGCATGTTATCGTCCATCTCGCTGCCAATATCTCTGACACTGATGTGTAAAGGGGGAAAACGTTGGTTTTTAAGAAACACCAAGTCATTCAAAGAGATTAGTTTGTGCTGACCATAGTTAATGTGCGTTTGTAACTCCTGTAAGGCTAGAAAATAGCAGAAATCTTGTAATTTTTGCAATGGCTGTGAAACCGAGGCAGTCCGTGTGGCACTGAAGAGTTGTACTACAAGTAACGGACACCGGTCTGTCGCGTTGATTGGCGGAGAAGGAGTATCGCTGGACGCCGTATGCTCCATATCTTTCACAAACACAAGACGCAAATAGTGAAATGTGTCTTCCTCCTTGTCGTCCGACACTACAAAACACTGCTCACGGTTAAAAATATTGATCAACTCGAGTCGTGGTAAATTCGATACGATTCTGGTGAGAATCTTTTTACACTGATGCTGCAATTTGTAGTAGATTGGAATTTCAAGGATGTTTTCTCCCTTGAGGTAAAATGTGGTCGACGGCGTCTCCTCGGATCTATTTTTATTCATTAGATTAAATTGATCCCCCCAGTGAGAAGGAATCAATTCAGCACTTGAACTTTGCGTATCGCGCAGCTGTTTTAACAGGTGTAACTGACTCACTTGACGCACTTTAGAAAACAAATGTTTTTGCAGTCGTTGATAGACACTGAGACTTTCCTTCGAAAGCTTTTCCGTCTTTCCCTCGTAGGTCAATATACTGGCCTTACTTGTAAACGTATCCGGGTGCACTTGCACACTCAAACAAACCCACTTGTCCGCGAACCACTCCCCGAATCCAATAAAAGTTTGCACCGTATCCTTGTTGTTCACAAAGCACAGGTTATCTTCAGTGAGGCATCGTTGAAACACACTAGCTACTGCCTCGACTGGATCTATTTTTTCAGAGTGAATCATCTGCTCCGTAAATACAATGGGAAAAACAACCGTTTCAAACGCGGTGGAGCACAACATTGCGGGGGTAACAATATGATTCAAGATTTGAACCAGGTGGGGCACAGTCTGCACCTCTAGGGCCAAACTCCGTTCTGGAAATGACATGGTCGTACTCGGAGACGCTTTCTGTAGTGGTCTGATCCGTGCCTGAAGCTCTTTTACACTCTCAAAGTGAAAGCATTTCTGCAGTGAAAAACGTGCCAGTAGAGTCATAAGTAGATTTCCCAAATCGGTTAGTGCAGTCTTTACTCCATCTGGGAGCTTACTGAGTGTGGAACCCAACAACGAAGGGTCAGAAGGGTTCTTCACGCCTTCATGCTCCTGCCTTGGAAGGTTTCGCAGCACCTTCTCGGTTGCCAGTGGGGTTAACACGATCGAGTCCCCATTACAAAATTCGTACAGTGGGGAGGGAATGGTATAAAACAGGACACGTAACCGAACATCCCCCCCACCCTCCACATAGCGAAACTCTTTGGGGGTGTCATCAGGGAAGTCCATTTGGGTACACTCTACAAAAAAGTTATTCTCGGGGGCATCTTCGTGTTCTACGAAGCATTTTAAAAAGAAAGGGACGCGATCTTTCTTTTCGCCCTTTCCAGCAAGGGTATAGAAAACGGAGTTTAGGCCGTCAAAAGCAGCTAATAGGGAGCTGGAATTCTTCCACAGAACGGCTTGCAACACATCCTTTACTTTATGTGGGTAACCGGCAAACATGGACCGAATCGTCTCGTAGAGAAAGGTAATGTCATATTCGGCGGAGTAGACCTCCAGAAGCTCCATCGCACTTAACACCCCATCCGCGTTACTGACCCCTTTCCCTCCCCCTAGGCGAGCCTGCTGGATCAGAAGGCTGCAGGTGAACAGATTACAGAAAGAGTGGAAGAGATATGAGAAAGAGTGGAATGCCGCATGGCTAGGGGGGATGGGTGCCGGGGGGTCGGGGGGCTGGTCCGAAAACCGTGAACGGAGACCGTAGTGCAGAACGGAGTGATTGACCACCGAAAAAAGAACGCGAATCCCAAGTCCATTCTCCCCTGGAAGACAATCCTCCGGCATCAGAAGTAGCATAATGTCTCCTTTGTTTCTTTCCATGTCCCCCCTTGATTTTACAACACACGCCAACACCGTTTTTGGCTCGGTGACCCCCGATCCCAGAAGTAAGTCCACTACTTCGCTTCGGAAGACGCTGGAGCTAACGCTGCAAACCGTTCCGAGGCTCCTCACCAGTTGTTTCACCTTACCATGAAGATAAGAAAGACCCTCCTCGGATAACGCTGTAGAGACGTGAATGGGAATAGAAAGCGTTTCCTTTTGATGCACAAAAGGCATCAGAGCCTCCGTGCGTTCCTGAATAAAAGTGATGGGAGCCGACTGGAAGCGCTTGAAGCAGTGGCCATCCCCCTTTTTTCTCTGTCTCACAAGCGAATTGTACGTGAAAAGTGCTGTCGTTATCGCAATATCATCTGTGTCGTCACCCAGCCATGTTTTTAAATCGGTGGATGCCTTTGAAAACGGTGTCACGATACGGTCCATCACCAGATGATAGTGGCTATTGTAGGAGTTGACAAAAATGACCTCCATAACACTCACCCCTTGAGGCTGTATAGTATCCAGAAACACGGCATCCATCTGACTGGCGCATGACATTAACAGTTTCTTGCCCTGTCGTAAGCGACGGGTCACACAGTACAGAAATACTTCCTGAATTACAGCGAGGTCAAAGTGACTCTTATACGGAATAAAGGCACTCCGGTGGTGGACACATGATTTGGACAGCCATGAACTACAGATGGAGAAGTTTCGCCATTTACACCCTGTACTGGTCTGAGATGTGGGGTCAATGGACCTAAAACAGTGGAGGGTCTGCGCTACATCTAGTACCACTTGACTACTTTCGTCTGTGTTGTGGTACATGGACAAGTGGCGAGCGGTAAGGGCTCCTTTCTCTGCCCCACTAGGAGTCCCCACTTGACTGTTTCCCTGTATCACGTTCACCAAGGTGTCGACGATTTCCAACATGATACTCCGCTGTATGACGTGACTAAAAAGGAACCCGCTTACCCGGCACTCCAACCCATCGGCTATTTCACACCCCGAAGTCCCTTTATTGGTCGTTCGAAGGGGAAAAAATTGAATCAAAAAAGGGGGACAGTGATCCGAGGACGGGGAGAAAAAGAAGAGGTCATTTTCGTCGATGGGGAAATACCTTTTATGCATGGCTTTTAGCACCACACTTCTTGCCCCGTTTTGCACCACAAACGTGTGAGAAGCCATGGAGGAGGGGTGGTGGATCAGAGAGTCTAGCACCGTGTGAGAAAGGGGTGCATATCGAAAGAAGAAGGCCATTCTAGAGACAGTCGACATATTCAGCCACTCCTGGGTTACCCCTTTGTCCGATGTAAAGTGCTGAGCGGCTCTCAACTGTTCCTTTTCTGGTCCATCCTCACGAAAAGCTAAAACAGGGAGCAACACATCATCCGCACCAAACCACTGGTGTAGCTGGAGTCGTAAATGAATAAAAAAAGACGTCCACCGTCCGTCGCCACCCTCGAGATAGTCAGAGGTCAAGTTATGAGTATCAATACTGCAAAAGTATTCCACCAAAGATTTGGTCCCCGTCACAAACACCCGACGATACACCGAAGAAGAGCTCAGATTCATCTCATAATAAAGATAAATCGTACCTCGGTGAAAGTAGTACACAGAGCGTGCCTCTAGGTGAGCAGCGGAAATTTCATCACTGTAATCCATAATCACACTCCACCCCTCATTATGACGAAGTGTTCCAATCATTTTCAGTAAACTCAACTTGTAACCCTTCCACCCTTGTGCACTTTTCCACCTTTTATCATACAGTTGGGTGGAGTAATCCGAGTCGGGTGCACTCAGATGGGAGAGACCGCTACAGCTCACCGGGAAACGATTGATGAGATGAACAAAAATCTGCTGCGCTAAACAGCGAGCCCCCTCGAACCGCCGCCCCCAGTCCGCATTGAGTCGAGAGGTGCAGAGAGACAAGTAGTAGTCAATATTGGTCATAAAACCACCCACAGAGGAGAGAAACTGGGTGAGGGAGCTTAACTGTGGGGAGTCAAAGGCCACCAAACGATTGAGAGAGATTAATGACATAATTAAACTTTTACGTCTTACCGTACTTTCGAGAAAGTTTAGCCTTGGCGTGAAGACGGTACCGCTGAGATTGGCAAGAAAAATATAGCTGAGACACTCGGAAGAGTATTCCGGGGAGTTATCCACTATGAATTCGAGACACTTTTCCAGAGGAAATTCCTTCCATTCCCCTGGAGTGCTATCCCGGCACATCGATTCGTACAGAAACAGTGTGGACTGCAGTCGGGTAATAAAAGTGGGGTCTTCAATCAAGTCTCTTGCATTACACCTGGTGAGAAGCGATACCACATTGGGGCTATCCGACCCTTGCTTGTTTTGCTGGTAAAAGGAAAAAGGGGCCACATCCGGGGTGAGGAGGGGGATGGGCCCAAAGTCACTACTACTACTATTACTAGTAGCGCTCGATGCACGCTTCTGGGACGGAGGAACGTTAATGAGCAAGATGGAGACAAACACGGAAGGGTTCCAAATGTGTTTCATAATTTCCTCCACAAAAGAGTCGTCCTCGTGATGGCTGTAGAGCCACTGCCTAATAACAGACCGTTCGTCATCCCGACAGTTGAAGATGGTCTTTAGCACCAGTAACAGCGCTTCCATAAAGCTTGGAACACGGTCAAAAAACACCACTCCATTTCTTGAAACACAAAACGTTTTACTACTCAGGTCTAGTACGACTACAATGTGGTAGGCCTGATAAAGGGACTCAATGGGCCAATTCCATTCGTCAATTTGCTCGCCAATATTATCCCACGGCTTCGCGTCGTAGTTGTCCACCTCTTCTACACCATGCCGGACGGGGAGCTCCATGGTGGGGGTTCTCATTAGATCTGCGGTGGCCTCGCTGGCGAGTGTGGCGGTGGTCGTCGTGGGGGTAATGGAAATCTTTTCGTTATGAGCCATGAATCGCTTCAACTCCTCTAACGATCTAATGAGAATATTTCGGTCAAATTTGGGCGCGAACGCGCCACCCACAGCACTGTTCGCCCTCTGTGAGAGAGCAAATTCTATTCTATCAAGACTTCTAAATTCATCTGGGGAGTTGAATAGTAAATAGCTATTGATTGGAGAAGCGTCCGTCATATCTGCTATAAAGAAGAAAAAAGAGGAGGAAAAAAAAGGGGGATTTTAAGGCCACCTCATCAGTGCTTTTTGTCTCAGATACATGTGTGTATATGTATGGGTCTGTAGATTCGGGTATGTCATTAACCAGAAAAACAAAAAAAAAAACTTATATTTAAACGTGCTTTAAAAAAAGAATAATTATTTTTTTTTGTTATTACGGAGTTTAGCCACCACAGCCTTTAAGGGGTCTGTGGATGTCTCTCGCGTTGCCTTCCTAAAGCGCGATCCACGCGTTTGGTCTAGGCGAACACGATGCGTGTAATCCTTAACGTTCTCCACCTTTTTCAGCTTCATGTACTCTGGTATCTCCAGCACCGATTTTTGTACACTAACCCGCCTGTTGGAACGCCTCAAGATACTTTTTAGGGCTTCGTTTTCCTTCTGTCCCAAATGATTGTTCAGAAAAGAGCTCTTGTTTAACTCTGCCGCAACCGTTGCTACGCGGAGTTTTCTAGTGGAGGAGCGGGTGACTTTACTTAAAACGGTATCCACACGGTATTGCAACTTCGTCGCCTCTGAGCGCTGCAGCTGTTTGTACGGTACTAGACGGTTCCCTTTAGACTCCACGTACTCTCGTAAAGGTTTCAAGTGGGTACGAGCCTGTGGAACAGAGAATATAGTGATCGCAATCCCTTCCTTTCCCGCCCGCCCCGCGCGGCCGATTCGGTGAGTGTATTGGGAAAGGTTAGTGGCCGAGTGAGTGTCCACCCCGTCAAACAGAATAACATTTCTCACATCCGCAAAGTCGATACCACGGTGGAGAGAGGACGGCTCTTCCTCCAAGTCTTGACGGGAGCGCTTTCCTTTGGTAGCTTTCGGTGCTGCTTCCTGTGTCGCATCCGTGTAGAGCTGCTCCGCCTTCTCTAGAGTGCCGTCCGTACACACCAACGTCGTCACTTGACCAGCTTGAAATCTTCTAAGTGCATCCAGTCGGACATTCAATGGCAAGTTTGCATCATACACCAACGTTCCAACCCCCATCATTTCCAAAAAGTGTTGCAGTTTGTAGGTTTCTTCGTCGTTGTTGACAAAGATGAGGGTCTTCCCTTCAATGTGTTTCAGTCGATACAACGCGTAGAGAAGGGTGTGTTGGTGACAAACGTCGGTCGCGACTAGGTAGTACTGCTTCAGTGCTCTGTTCTTGGACTCCTTTAGTGTGATTTTAGACTCCACAATAGGGCCGTTCTCGGTGACCGCGTCGTCGTCCACCTCCTCCGCTGTGAGGGAGATGTTGACCGGGTTATGGAGGAGTTGTCCTTTCACAGAGGCAAGGGATTCTGTTAGGGTGG
This sequence comes from Angomonas ambiguus, assembly GCA_019695575.1. Taxonomy (NCBI): domain Eukaryota; phylum Euglenozoa; class Kinetoplastea; order Trypanosomatida; family Trypanosomatidae; genus Angomonas; species Angomonas ambiguus. The sequence goes on along the minus strand of JADNSB010000002.1, from coordinate 39,232 downwards.
CAGAGGCCAGTATAACTTGCATATTTGGCGGCAGCACAGAGTGAACAACTTGGAGCGAATGCTCGGCGTGGGATGCAATGATGTCTGCCTCGTCCATCACCATATACTGAAGATTTTTTACCGTATCTTGGGTAATAATACCATTGCGACAGCACTTGGCAAACAGTGCTATAGTGGAGACCACAATATGGGCAGCTTGCACGCGACTCGCCGTCACAGCACCTCTCATGGTGAGGTTATCTACCACTAGCCGAGGTTTGAGAAACTTCGCTATAGCGTTGGTGACCTCCACCGTTTGCTCGCACAGCTCTACAGACGGCAAAAGAAAGAGGGCCACTGGATAGAGGGATTTCTTTTTGTGAGTTTGGTGCCTTTCAGTAATAATACGCTGCACTATAGGAATCACAAACGCCCCACTTTTACCGCTCCCCGTTCGTGAGTGAATAGACAAATCTTTTCCTTTCAATGCCTGAGGAATACAAGCACTTTGAATAGGCAACGGTGAGTCCCACTTTAAATCTTTAATCGCCTCTAGTATTCTTTGGTCAAGGGGCAGATCCCTCCACTCCGTAGGTGTCTCCACAGTGGTTGTCATATTTGGTCGGTTTTAGAAAACGTATAGTGTAAGAGAAGAAAACAATAAAATAATTAACTCTACTTTACACAAAAATGAACTTCAATAAACGAAGAGAAAGAAAAGGGCTCCGGTAGGTGGAGTAATGACGTAGAAACACAAGAAAAAAAAGAAGACCATCGAATCCAGTCTTTATTTTACTTATATTTTTCTTATTCGTTTTTCGAATTTAATAATAATAATATCCAAAAAATAATTCTTCTTCTATAATAAGATGTCTATGAATATACTGTCTCTAGAAGTGATTCTTTCCCTTCTCTTGTTGAAAATCCTCACGATACAAAAAACAAATCCCGTGGTCTCCACAACATGAGAGCGTTGGAGTCGGAAGAAACCATCTGACCCGCACAGTTCTCCTGCCAATTCCAGTTCATATCCAGAATACTATCCGTATGACCAGCGTGTTTGAATAACAGCTTTTTGCGGGTGACATTGTAGATGCAGATGTTTCCGTCTTTTCCGCCTGAAGAAAATAAATGAGGAGAGTGGGGGCACCATTGAATACAGTTTACTTCACCTTCATGCAGTTTTTCCACCAACACCGGTTCTGAACTGTTTCTTAAATCGAACAAATAAGTTTCGCCGTTTTCACTCCCCAGCAGTAAAGAATTGGAGTCGGCAGGAGAGAGGGACAAACTCATCGCGGAGGAAGGCAAGGAGAAAATTTCGGTCAAAGAGGAGTGGCGTGCGTCTCCAAAGTATATGGATCCGGTGGTACAGGAGGCTACAAAGGTGTGGGGTTCGGCCCATGAAAAGTTTACATTGGTTACACGGTCATCCTCGTTGTCTGTGGTGTACGAGCAGACCGGTTCTACGGTTCGGGGATCTGTTTTAGAATAGTTTCCAATGTTCCACAAACTAACGCGGCCGAAGGAACCGGAGGCGAGAAGTCCTTCCGTGGTGGTGTTCCACGCAATGTTGTCCGACATCCCGTTAATACCCTGTAAGAGAAGAACGTGTTGTCCCTCACCCGTTCGCTTATCCCATCGGTCCTGCTCTGCGATTACCGCATTGAGCTCCCTCATCCGCTTCTGGAAGTGGAGTCTTTCCTCGTCAGTGGAGTTTTCAGTGAGTTCGTTAGGGGGAAGAGGGGCACGAGGACGAGGCGGGTCGTTAGGAAACTTATTCAACGATATTCTAGACCAGTCAAAGATGTAGGCGTTGCCGTTGGAGGAAGTAGTGGCAATAACAAGAGGATTAGCGGGCATATAACGTGCACTTAACACATCACCATCATGCAGCATCCGCCTCTCCACCTTCAACCCACACGTTTGAGGTGCCATGCCATATCCGCCCACCTCTCCAGTAGCGTCGCACACGGAACAATCCTCCAGTGCCTCTGCAGAGCTCGGAAGTGTGGCGGAGAGCATTTGCACAAATGCCTGTTCTTGGTTACCAGTCCTAGTCCCGCTAAGAATGGTATGCGTTGTGCTGTTCTTACGGTTTGTGACGTAGGGCATCCACTCCGCCACCGCACTCTCCCATACTAAGTCCACATGAAGTAACTGTTGATACAAGTCTTTCGTATGTTTCCGCCATGTGCAGAATCGTGCACTCTCCTGGTAAGAAGTTGGCTCGACCTCCACGGAGCACGATGGTTCCCTTACTGCTTCCATTGTCTAGAGGTAAGTGTATAGAATTCCAAAACAGAGAAATTTAAAAAAAAAAAGGTGGGGGGTAAACATAAAGATGGAAGCAAAAAAGAACGTTATCAGAAACAAAGAAATGCTTCTACAGGAATATTTTTGCATGGATATTGTTTTCAAACTATTTTTATTGTTGTTATTTTAAATAAAGTAAGCATTTCTAATATGTAGAAGTAGATCAATATGAGAGGAATACAACCGTATATTACGGTATCTAGTGTACAACAACAACCAAAGAAGAAGAAAAGTAGAGATCTTTTCTACACCTTTTTTTTTTTTCAAAACGAGCCGCATTCCTTCACGCCAAAACTAGGTCGAGTGGATCGGTTTGCCAATGGAGAAGCTAATGAAGTAGTGGCATCTAGGGAGTCTTCTTTTTCCAAGTTGGAGAACAGTTTATACGGTTCCAGCCAGCTGTGGGAAGCCACCTCTTCCAGTGTCAAACGTTCCGATGGGTTGACACGCAGCATATTGCCCATCAAGTCTTTGCACGCATCGGAAAGCGTGGAGAGAGAAGCGTAAGCGTTGAGGTCCGAGCCAGCGTTTTTGGGAAGCGCACCGGTGCACATCACAAACAGTAAGACCCCCAACGACCACACATCGATGGAGGAGCTGACGGTGAAAGTATAAGGCGTACTCAGAGAAGATTCCGCCTCCTCTGTAATGCAGAGCTCAGGGGCCGCGTAGGATGGACTGCCTAATGGGATAAAAGTGTCGTGATCAAACGTGATCACCTCACCCTCATAACGCGCTGAACCAAAGTCTGTGAGAAGCAACGTCACATCAAAAGGGGAGTGGGAGGTGGCCGTTTCTTGATGATTATCAAAGGCGGTCATTCGAATTTCAGAAGGGGTACTCGTCTCCTCTTTAAATTTCACCAAAATATTCTCCGGTTTAATGTCCCCATGCACAATACGTTTCTCTCTCAAATGAAGAGTGGCACTAATGATTTGAGAAAATAAAAATTTCACCTCTTCTTCCGAAAAGGGATTCTTCCCCCTTCCCACTATGTAATCGAATAAATCCCCTCCGCTGATATATTCCATAATAATCGCAAGAAAGCGCGGAGAGTCAATTATATCGAGTGTTTCTGCAATGTGAGGATGACTCAGACGGCGAACAATGTCTACTTCCATTCGAACAGCCTCTTGAATTAATTCGTACACATTTTTCTCCTTTTCAATCACCTTCACCGCTACTTTTCGCTCGCTCACCTTCTCCAGTCCCACCCGCACCACACTGAAGCTGCCTTGACCCACAATCGGCCCCATTTCATACTGTTCCAGCGTGTCCGACACCGACTGCTTAAGAGGGGCAGCACAACGATTCACTAAGGTGAATGAAAATGAATCCCCGTCCTTCTGGAGGCTGGGGTTGACCACGGACACCACATCCCCATCCAAAAGAAGGGAAAACCGACCCCTTCCTATTTTACGCCCATTAATAAAAGTACCGTTAAAACTTTTGTCGTGTACACATACTTCAGACTGCAGAACCGAAAATACACAGTGAATCCTAGATATATTATTGTCTGCAATGACTACGTCACAGCAGCTCGGATCCCTCCCGAGACGCAGACCACCCACCCCAAAAGAATGTACTTCATCACTCACCGTGGAGCACAGCAAAAATTCACACGAGACGTTCTCTTCCTTCGTAGAGCGCTCCTCTGTGGGTCGTTTTCTTTTGCGCTTGAAAGCCTCTCTAACTAAATCTCCAGACATTGGTCTGCTATAGTAGTTATATTTTTTTTTTTGTGAAAAAAAAAAAAAACAGGTGGAGGAGAGGGAAGGGACGCGGTAAAACTCTACTGCACACAAAAAGGATCACCCCCCATTGTCGATAGCGCTGTAATATACTCAGTCAAGTGAGTTTGAGATCGATCAGAAGGCGAAAAAAATAATAATAATAATCATAATAATAATAATTACTCCCCTCACTACTACAGTAAAGCAAACATATTCAAGAAAAGAAAAAGCCTTAGCAAAAAAGAGATTATGTACATGAAAGGTCGATCAATAAATAAATTAATAAGGAATTACTGCGGACCACAGCCTGGACCGGCGAGGCCAGCGTCGCCTGCCCCTTTCACCGGGAGCCGTGTTTGCTTTTCTCCGAAATCTTCAAAAAAGATGAATCCCAGTTCCATCGCATCTAGCTCGCTGAGAATCACGGGAACGGCAATTAGCGGGTACATGCAACCGGCTTCTCGGATAGGAAGAGGAGTGGACGGCTGGACTCCCGCTTTTTGGGTGAGTACTTGACAAACCAGTTGGAGAAAAAGGCGTTGGTCCTTGATGGCTGCAATTTCACCAAAATAGAATAGTTCCATACAGACTTGTCCAGGACTTACGGAATAGTTGTTACCATGCAGGAGGTCAGGGGTACGCATATCCCAGAAAGGGAAGGGCTGTATGCCGGGGTACGGGATGGCGTACTCCGTGTCGACCCCTTCTTTGCGCTGGCCGTACTGCACATTGCTGAATATCTGATACACTTCTGTTCTCCTCGGATCGTATGCCACCACTTTACCGACAAGACCAGGCATGTTGGGGGGCGGCAGCGAAGAGTCGTTCGCCCCCTGCTCTGGTCTCGCGTCGAGAAAAGCGGGTCGGTGTCGGGGGGCATTGAGGCGCATTTGCAACACACGGTCATCCGAGACAGGCACTTCCTTTCCCAGCATTTTCATGGCCAGAATAAAATCAGCGTGTGAAAATTCTTGTAGATCGTCGTCTTTGGAGGTGTCATCGGGATCTAAGTTGCTGGCTTCCAATTCGGATGCACGAACGACGTGAGCGGTGAGTATAGGATCAGAAGGACTACCCACCACCCCTACCGAGCGCAACGTCGTACGATTCTCCAGCAAATGCTCTTTAATCAGAAGAATCTCGCTTGCCTGAAATCCAAATCGAATTTGCATTAGACCTTTCAGTTCCGCAATTGTAGAATTGGGGTTGAGAAGATCATCACGTTCCGACACCTCAGCCTCCTTTCCGGTCATAAAAAACTTAATTTTTACCCTCATGTTTTTTTCTGTTTTTTCTTTTTTTTTTTCCTTTCTTTTTTGGGTCTAAATAAGTGAAAAGGGAAAGAGAAGGTAAGTGAATGTAGGTGCATGTGTGTGTGTGTGTGTATGTGTTTGGGTGTAAGGAAGGATATAAACAACAAAACAATTGAAGAGGGGTTTTAAACCCCTAAAAAAACAACAAAAAAACGAACAATGGTTCGACAGGGCAGCCAATGAGCAGTTTGCGGAAATCTGCTGTTGTCGCTTTTTGTTCAATCCTCTCATCTTTTCCACTTATTTCCACATTTGTTACAGGTGCAGAATACCGTCATTGGTTCATCCCCAGATCTTGTTTGCTTTTCCATAAAAGAGCAATCTCTTGCCTTGCACCGCGGACACACAAACAACGTGGACGTCGTTTTCTGCGCATTTTCAATCTCCAGAAGATTGGTGTCCTTCGCTCGTTTCTGAAACTCCTCATCGAGTTCCCGTCTCCGGCGTGGGTTCATTAGCTCCCTTTCTTCGAGTGTAACGAGCACTTCTGGTGGCATCTCACCGCTCACAATTTTTGTCCTCAAAAGGGTATTTTCCGGGTCCCTTAGCGCGGCGCACAAGGTAAGAAGAACATCCTTTGCCTCCTCCCCGTCCGCGGGCAACGCGGCTACAATCGTCCCACATGTCTTCAGTACATGATCGGCCTCACGAGTGGTATCTTTTAATAAAATCTCTTGTAAAAGGATGGCCCACTTTTCGTTGCGTTGTTGGAGTCGGGTAAGAGGAGAGGAGAGGAGGGGGGTAGCCGGAAAGGAAGCTACTTTGCTCCCAGAAACAACTAACGGCGAGGATTTCAGGGAGGAACCTGCTGGAGAAGGCGGACCTTTATATGGGATCTTTACTAAAGGCGAGGAAGGAGACCTTCGCACTTGTACTAGATTGTTACTCGCACTTCCGTCCCCTGCGAAGAATCTTTCTTGTGGGAGGTTTTTCTCTCCTTCTTGCCTCGGTCGTTTGACACTACCGTCTATGCTTGTTGGAGTGTTATGAACGGACGAAGAGGAAGACACTCCTTCCATAGTGATATATATTATTTATTTAAAGATCCTTACAAAAAAAAAAAAGTGGTGGTGGTGTGTCTGTGTGTGTGTGGGGGGGGGGGGGGGGGGGGGGGAGGAGAGAGAGGTACGAAACACTTATCTAAACAGAAAACAGACATGCGTACTTACGAGTAAAACGAAGAGGAAGAATCAGAAGTTCACCATTTCAAATTTTATTAGCCGTTTTGAAGCAAATACAAATAGCAAAACTTACTCTTTGAATTGATGACCACATTTTAGGCACTTTAGTATAGTGGGGTTAGGGTCATCTCCCTGCCACTTGACAAAAAGCGTAGTTCGGAAATTAGCGTGACACTCCTTGTTTCCACAAGCCGGGCACGTAAAGAGCTCTGTTTTGATCGCCGTTAACTGCTCCACAAACGCCATTGTTTTTTGCTCCAATCTTTCCTTTCGGGCCTGTTCCAGCTCCTTTCGCTTCAGTGGATTTAGCAGATCAGACTCTTCCAAAGCCACGAGCTGGGATGGCGTTATCTCCCCTCTATACACTTTGTTTCTAAGAGGTTCATTGAGAGGGTCAGAAAGGCTATTCCCAATCATCAAGGCGGTGTCACTCTTGAAATCGGTTGCCTGAATCGCAGACACAATGTCTTTAACCAGACGCTCCAAATAATCGTTACGTTCGTACAAAAAGTCTATAAAAATAGTAATAAATTTTTCCTCTAGGGTTGTGCCCTTGAATACCCAAGATTTTGTCTTTACTTTGTCGTGTTGCCTTGGTTGTCCTATTTTTCCCTGAGTCCATCGCGGACGCCGACCCAGAGAGCTATACCGTAAAAAAAAAGAAGTCAAGGAGTGTTTCACGCATTCTTCGGTATCATTACTGCTTCCACTCCATTCACTTTCAGACATAGAGAGCAGTTCAGAATTTGGCTTTTTATTTTAGAAACCAAAAAAAAAAAAAAGAGAAAGAAGGCGCAATTGGGCCAAACAGAACAACTAAAGACTGAAGGGAAACAAATAAACAAGACAGAAAAAAGGTATACCAAAGCAGTCCAAAAAATTATGAAACTTTACAAAAAAAGGGGGAAAAAAAAACGCAACAATGGAGAAGAAAAATATTTACATAACCGATTGAGGGATTACAACCTTCTTCGTACATAACTGGAGGGCACTGTAGAGGAAGTTGACACCTTGGATGGGTTAATTCGGGGAAGCGCGCCCCCGCTCTTAGAAACTCCTTTGTTTTTTACATTATTAGCCGACTTGTGACGAGGGCCTAGAGGAGGGGTCGTAGAGATATCCGCCATTTCCTTTTCCTTTTCTACTTTCAGCAAGTTCTTCAGCTTGGAACGTCTTCCAGCCTTGTCCGATTCCTTTGCCAAGTCTAGCATGGCTTGCTCTCTTTTTTCCCGTTTTTGATCTTCTGCGCTCTCTTTAGCCGCCTTTTTTACATCTTTAGTGTTTTCCTTCTCTTGTTTTTCAATCAGTGATTGGCTTTTCAGAGTGGCATCACGAACAGTGACATCTTCGTCTTCGCTCAGCCGACGCAACATGTTTTTATACTCCTCTTCTAACGAACCAGGGCTTTGGGGCCGGAGACCTTTACTCAACGAGGGGAGTGCATGAGCCAGCTGAAGACGGACCGATGGGACCTTGTCTCTGTGTAATTCGATTGAATTTTCCAGCAACCTTTCCCGAATAAAGCGGTTGGAGAAGTAGTTGCAGCACTCGCGTACAATAAGAAGATACGAGAGGCGATCATAACACGAGTTGCTCGACGCGAACTCAGAGTTGATCTTACTCAAGAGCTGAACACAAGAGCTAGGTGTTGTCACCCTAAGTAGAAGAAGCGCGATAAGATGGGCGCACTCCCCTTTCAGTGTGTTAGCACCCACTTTGAGGTAACCTAAAATGGAAGGAATAAACTGATCCGTAATAAGAGTTTCACTAAAATGATCCATGTAACGACGAACAAAGTAGAGGAAGTGTTTCATACTATACCAGTAGGTCTTACCTTCCGGGACAAGCTTCAACAGAGCGGTACCCATTTTTTCAAAAAACACCTTTTGCTGGCTCACTGAGGTAGTCTGCACAAAGTGATCCACTATTTTCGATAAATTTTCATACAACAGCTTACGCACTTGTCGATCACTGTCCTGGATAAGGGTGAGTACTGGGACCTCGAGATATTGATATGCCGCGTCTCCTAAAATAGGAACTAATTCATGAATACCAGCGGCAATCGGCCTTCGCACGCTTAAACAGCTGTCTACAGAGAAGGCGTTGACACATGGCTCTATAAAGCGGGGAAATTTTTCTACTTTGAGAGAAGCGGCAACAGCTGGTAAGTTGTAGGAGCAGTGTCTTCTGGACTCCTCATCGTTCCGGAGGGATGCGGTATAGTAAAAGTTAGCAAACAGCTCCGCGTCCTCCTCCGTGGCGATATCATTGCGTATCTCGTGCAAAAAGCGACCAAACTCGACAATCAAAAGACTAATGACTTCGCTTGGGGGGTTGGATATGAAGTTTTTGATAATAGGATATAATTTTTCCTTTCGGTACTCCGGACCAAAAAATTCTACAAGGTCCAACAGACACGAAAACGCTTTACGGGATACCTGTCTTTCCTCGTCGTTTAGCAGTTCAAAAAGGTTTGGTGCCACACACTCCTTAGCTCTTTCCACCCCTAAACTACGCGCGATACTTCCCAACTGTTGGCACATACACTGTCGGACCCCGACGTTGGTGTCCTGACAAAGCGCTGTCGCTCGAGGAAGAATGAGCGATTCTACCTTTTCCGTAGGGAGGTATTGACAGGCAGACCCGAATAGAGAACAACTTAACTCCCTCTGATCCTGCGTTTCTGCGTGCTCCGACTTTTTGATGGCTAATGGTATAATCTCTTGAACTAATAAATCCGTGGACACATATTCCAGCAACGGAATAAGAAGGGCCCCCCACGCCTCGCGCACCCTCAATGTCTTTACGGTTAGCATGGTCCGTGTCACTTCATAAAGCTCTCGCGCCGTAGATTGGTTTAACAAGCCTAAAAAGGTAGTAATGTACTCCGGAGCACTACACTGGATCTCAGGGTCTTGAGCCCACATGGAATCGAGAAGTATCGCTAAGACGGCGGATGTTTTTTTCGGACTCGCTCCCACTAAGCTCTCTCGCACCCGTGAAAAGTAACTAATACGTTGGGCAGTACTACCATTCTCCATGATGTACTTTGCAGATTCCTCTAGAGATAAATTTTCGTTTTCAATATACCGTTGCACTGCTTCATCCCTCTCTCTGGAAGCATTGAGTGCCTTGATGTTTTCCGCTCCAGGAGCCTCCCGAACTAACGCGGTAGGATCATCTGGTGGAGAGTTTAGATTTATGTTGGACGAAGATGGAGAGGTGACAACGTTATCCTTGGTGCGCTTTTTGGGGGTTTGCGACGAGGATTGAGGTGACTGAGCCGCCTTCGCCTCCTCGAGAAACTGCTTCCGTATCTCGAAAGGAGATTTATAATCCATACTACTAAAGGGGGTAAAAATAAATAAATAATAATAAGAATAATAAACAATTTCAATAATTTCAATAGAATGAGAAGAAATGTTACGAGTTCCGTCAAAAGATAAACAAAATAGAAGAAGGAAAAAAATAATGACAAAGCAGAGGTACGAGAAAAAAAAAAAAGTAGGGCAGATGTATTATACTGTACAGATAATGTTTTGTGTCATCTCCTTAATGGATGAAAAGCACGGGGGTGGGAGAAGTGTATCGGATGTTTTGAGTTCATCGAGGGACGATGAGAGATGTAATACACTCTCCAGAATACGTCGAAATAATCCTTTGAGTTGAGCTGGCGAACGACCGACGAAGCTAGTGGCTAAATACGCGGAAAAGGTGTCACGTTCCTCAACAGACAGATGAAATTTTTCCAAAAACAATAAAGCCATTTGTTTGGCTGTTTCTTGAGTTAATAAAGGAACAGGAATGACCGTCTCCAGTCGTCCCTGACGAAGCATTGCCTTGTCAATTTGCTCTATCGCATTAGTAGTACATACCGTTAACACAGAGGAGTTATCTACGACGCCATCCAACTCGCACAAAAGTCCAGCCAGCATTCTCCTCGATACATCGACGCTCCCTTTAGTAGTATCGCTCCCATTCCCACCGCCACGTGCGGTAGCAATGACCTCCACCTCATCCAAGACCACCACAGCAGGGGCTGTTTCTCGCGCACGAGAGTAAACCGCTCTCAAATTTTGTTCACTCTCGCCAAGGTACTTGGAGAACATACCAGAGCAGTTCACATAGTAAAACCTTAGAGCCGGAAAGAGGGATTGCAGAACACGAGTCAATTCTGTCTTTCCACAACCCGAAGGACCGTGGAGGAGTATACCAGTTGTACTGACAGAGTCTACCAATCGACTCCCCTTCGTGTTCGTGGCTCCTTTCAAAACAAAAGCTTGGGTAAGAGTTTTCAAACGTGAAGTGATTGAGTCCAGACCGAAGAGTACGGGTGCAACGTATTTTTCCGCTCCCTCGGGTACACTACGGACAATAAAGTCAGAGTCTATTTTCTTCACTGAGGGGTAAGCCTGTAGAGACTTTATGGCAGTAGCACAACAGGCGTTGGATAAAAAAAGACTTTTACTACTCACTCCTGTTTCTCCCATCTTTTCTTCGAGAAAGGTAAAATCCTTCTTCTCGTCAGAGGCGGAACGTAACAGTCGAACAGCAGCCGCTCTTGTGAAGGGCGGAAGCGAAAACACGAAAGGGGTGCGAAGCTGTCGAATACGACCGGGAAGGGCATCCGCCGACATCATTGTACAAACAATAACGCACTTCACCGAGTTCATAATGCTGTGTATCAACGAGTAGAATTCCCTTTCCTTCTGATTCACTTGAAGCAAAAATATGGTGAGCTCTAGGTCATCTAGAAAAAAAACTGTATTCACCGGATTCCAGTCTTTATTTTGAGGGTTGATGTCCACGCACGAGTAGTAGTGGATCTTTACGAGTTGCAACTGGTCATCCTCCGCAGTGAAGAGGTCCTTCCGCAGAAGACTACGCATATCAGTCTGTAACGCTCCGCGAGAAAGTAAGGAGTTTTCTATGGAGCAAAGACAGCTAGTCCTTCCTGCTCCCTTGTCACCTACGATAGAACATAGGCGGGAAGGAAGGCCCCGACGTGTGACATCTTCAATAACGGAGAGGGTTTGACCGTCAGCGGACATGAATTGCTTTAAGCTTTGAAATGTACGGTATGCGCAAAAATAACCAGCAGTATAGAGAGAAAAGAAACCCCAAAAGTAGAATTCTACAAGTCTCTCTGGAATAGTGAAAAATGCAAACAGAAAAGGGGTAACTGAAAAAGGCATCCTATTTTATATTAATATTATATTTTTTTCCCCCCTTTTCACATAGTAAAGACTCGAATACACCAGAAATACGAAAAACCCCCTGGTTAGTCCTCATCGGATTCAGCGGCTATTACACCATTAGAGCCTAATACCCTTTCTACTGTACTAACGTCGAATGTCCTACCAGATTTCCAAGGGTCAAGAGTGGTCATCTGCTTTACCAATTCTTTGTTCCGGTAGAGCAACACACAGGGTAAGTGATGGTTAGGAAAGTTGGGTATGGCGTCCGTGGAAATAATAGACACAAATTTCACCTCCCGGTGCTTTTGGGCCACAGTCTGCATCACCTTTAACATTGTTTCACAGTCGTCGTCTGCTGGCTTCACCAATATCGCGACCACCCAAGAGTGAGCCGATGCTTCCGTGATCTCACTGACGTATTCGCTTCCCGCAATACGACGGAGAACTCCAAACTTTTGCTTCTCCGTCATGGACTTTAACTCTTGAATTCTCCGTTTACGGATTTCCGCGAGGGCGTCGTCGTCGTCGTCCGAGTCAAGAACGTTTTCGCCATCCATTTCGTACCCACCTCTCTCCATCTTATCTTCCACTTTTTCGGTATTAGGGTCGTAAGCCTTCAAGGCTGCGTCCTCTGTTTTGTCGCCTACCCTCTGTGCCAGAATTTCCAACTCATGAGTGGCATACTTACCGATCCGATTGCCATACTTGTACTGTGCGTCCTCCCACTCAGTGGTATGAATCCTCTTATCAGCGGTCCTTTCCATGAAACAAACTATGCGAGAACTGTGAAGGAAAGAAAATAAAAAAGGAACAAAAGGAACAAAAGGAAAAAAGATAGCAACACACTATTAGTAAAGCAGGCTAACGAATCACTATAGACCAACGACAATTATTAAAACGAAAAAAAAAAAGAGGAAACTAACGATTACATAATAATCATAGTAGTAACAAAATATGTATTTATATGTATGTTTGCTATTTACATAGGGTGGTAGAAAGTACGAGACAAAGGGAAGAAAGAGGACCCATTAATTTGAACTTTTCATCGAACTAACGGCATCCCTTTTAACGGAAATGTTTTGACTGTTGTGGTGTTGACCAGGCTGATGCATATCACTACCCACTAAGGTACTCGAGTTTTTGGTGGAGGACCACACTGGAACCGGACCCGGAAAGCGGTCTCGAGCCGCTGTAGTCTGCGGTACTTCTGGCTTACGAGTCTGACAAGAGCACTCCGTAGTACACGTCTTCGAGTTGGAGTAATGATAGTGAGGATGAGAGCTATGCGGTTTCTGAACCACACCAATATTACCATTTTCATCAAATCCAAAGTTCAGACGGTTCACCTCTTCCAGCTCCTTCGGTGTAGGGTCCCTACCCTTGTAGGAGCGAAATGCCTTAATGTAGGCCTCCGTCGCAGCCACCGAAGCATCGTCAGTCTTTGGTGGCCGCTCAATTTTAGATTGTGTGAGCGCCTCAGCGTATCGGTGCACAAAGTCTTCATCCTTACCTGACAATGCCTCTCGACTCCTTGCTTCGCGGAAGGGGTCCTTCTGAGTAGGCTGATTGCGAAACTTCGTACTTGCCTGCTTCGAGTGTGTTGTGTTGTTCTGGGAAGCGGTTTTGGAAAGAGTGGCGAGGTTTTCCTGTTGCGCCGTTTTCTTTGTCATTATTGCTTCTCGGGTATCTTCTTTAATCGTTTGGTCAACACACTTCCCCTCATGCGATATAGTTTCACGATACGTTGCCTCCGGCAGATCCGATTTGACCCGCGTGACATTTTTCTTGGGGAGCGTAGAGGCTTGGAGCTCCAGCTGCTCCACGTGGTTCGCTAGATCCGCCTTGCAGTTGTCACTTAGATTAGCGTTCTCTAGCTGGTCCTTTAGAGTGGCCATAATAATGCTGAGATAATAAAAATGTGGAGAAAGAATGAGAAAGAGTAGATGCATTATGTGTTTATGAAGGGGACATTAGCTCAAGAGGGTACAAACTTGAAGATTTCCAACATAATATATTGGACTCAAAAGATTCAGAACAAAAGGGAAAGAAATAACTAATGGCTATGGTATAGTGTTTTGGTTTTTGTTTTTGCATAAAGAATAAATACCCTACCCAACACAACAGGGTACACTGGAAATAATTGGCCGTGAGACAACGGAGACAGATTTATATAAAAGAAAAAATATCTTTGGAATTACCCATTACGCCTTTCCCAGCTTTTTCCCAGATGTTCTCTTCTTCGCCGCAATCAACTGTTCCCTTGTGGCGATGGTGGCGCTAAGTAGCCCGAAACTAGCATTAGCCAGTGCTCCAAAGTCCCTTGGGAAGACGTTTCCTGCACAAGACAACATATCGCACGCATTGCGGGTCAGCAGTAGGTAATGCTCCTTTTTATTTGGGATATTGTAATCCTTGGCGAGGTCGTAAATGTTTAAAACAACCGCCATCACATACCCGTAGAACAGACACGCACGTGACACGTATGAGACTTCTGCGATTTGCTTCTTTTTATCGCTTAAATACTTTCCAAAGTATACCACGTTGTCCAGTAAACTGAACAAACCATCAAAAAGGACACGAAGAACAAAAAGTACTTGTCGTGTGGACACCTCATGGCTCTCCAGTGCATCGGACAACTTTTGAATATTTCCTAGCCAAGAGCAAACACGCATCAGACACCGACAGTCCGACATAGCGGCGGCCAACTTTACGGAATTGGCATCACCCGTAGTGGCAGCCACAACTTTGAAGAAGCATCCCCATCCTTTAATAAGCTTATCCCGAGCGTCGGAAGAGGCTAGGTAGTTTGCGATTACTTCGGCCATCTTTGAACGGTATATATATATATATATTTATATATATATGTATATATCTTATTATTATGATTATTTTATTTACTTATTTTTTTAGCGGAGCTGTTTTACGGAATTAAGGAAAATAAAAGCGAGTATATAGAGGGGAGGAGGGAAAAGACAGTTTTTTGAAATAAGCAAAAACAGTAGACGTATTTTTAGGGAGGAGTTAAATGAAAGATCATTAGAAGACTCTCTTTCCCCTGTTCTGTTCAGTTCTTTTTCTTTTTTTAAGAGTTAATTTAGATAGAATCCTTCTGCTTTTTAATCTCCTTCTTCATCTCCTCGAGGTCTTTCTGTTTTGGACTCTTTTCCAACCCTGTATCGACTGCTTGAGTTGCCTCGTCGTAGCGGCGTAGTGCCATAAGAGAAGCGCCCTTACGCAAGTACCCTTTGAACCACGATGGGTTTAATAGGATGCACCTCTCAGCGTCAAACAACGCCAACGGAAAGTTCTTTTGGTGAAAATAGCAGGCAGCACGATTGCTAAAGAACACGTGATTCCGGTTGTTCATTTGTATCGCCAACGAATAAAACTTGATCGCCTTGACAAATTCACTTCTTTCAAAACACTTATTCCCCTGGAGTTTCAGGCGGTCGGTCTCCTTTTCTACCTGTTCAGCCGTCAGTGGTTCCTTTTTAAGCTCCTTGATGACAAGAGTGTGGTTGCCCTTCTCCGCAAGGTCCATTGCGGTTTGGCCTTCCTTATTCTTCCGCTGACGATTGGCGCCAACATAACAAAGTGTACGAACCGTATCACTGAGTCCCAGATCCGCGGCAATATGCAATGGAGTTGTACCGTCCTCTTCAATCTCGACGTTGGGGTCCGCACCGTTATCCAGCAAAAACTCCACAATGTCCTTCGACTTCATGAAAATAGCGGTCAGCAATGGGGTTCCCCCGTGTTTGTCCTTTGAGTTTACGTCGACCTTGTAGTGATAGATAATAGTTCCCACGCACTCCACACTCCCTGAGTGGCACGCCCAATGCAGCAAGGAACCCGCTTCACTATTCTCGAACGTAGTTGGCGCGCCATGACGGACGAGGAGATCTAAGTACTGTAATTTTCCTTCAGAAACGGCGTAGTGACATACCGTAGCACCAGACGCCGACTTCCACTTCAGATCTGCGCCGGCGGAGATCAGCTCTTGTAAAGAGCCCATCTGATGACACTTTATCGCGATAATTATCGGTGGATTACCGTCGTAATTTTCCAAATTCACATCGGCTCCTTTTTCGCACAAAAATCGAATCAGGCCGCAGTTCCCTGTAGATGCCGCAAAGTGGAGCGCGCAGTAACCTCCTGCCTCTTGGGAATTAATTAAAGAGGAATCCTCCTTGAGCAAAGAGGCACACTTCTCCGTGTCTCCAGCCTTCGCGGCTCTTAAAAAGTTTTCAACCTCTGGAGTAATTCGAGTGCCGTCGTCCATGCTGTTTTTTTATTCTTTTTTTAAGATTTACTTTATGTTTGAGAATAATTATAAAAATAATAAAAAAAGTGGAGTTTAAAGGGTACTATTTCCATCCGAAAAAAGAATATACAATACAAAAAAAATAACAATAATAATTTCAAAACAAAATATAAAATTAAAAAAAAAATTCAAGAATTTTACCAATTTATAATTATTAGAATGTTATATGAAAAGTAAACAATTAGGAATTACAACGTAAATTTATAATAAATAATTAAAAAAAAAAGGGAAAAAACATTAAGAGAGGTGATTGTGGTTCAATAGTGTTGACATTACTCATGGATACAACACGTAGAACTCACCGACTCACTGACTCTTTCTTTTTCTTATTCTTATGTGGTTTCTCTCAATTTCATTGGATTATGAAGACTCGAAATCAGAGGTGTAAATATCTAGAGTGGTGGTGTCTCCTCCCGCAAACAGAATGTTTCCCTTGGAGTTCCACGAAATAGCATTGTACTGGGGAACAGTGGAGCTTCCACTTGCCCTAGAGGAGGCGGGAACGACGCCGGAGGAGCAGTTGATGGTGTGTACGCCTGTGAGTGTCGAGATAGCGCACTGAGAAACGCTGTGGACGGAGAGCCCTAAAATGGCACTGTCCATTTCTCTGACAAAAGACGCGGCACCGGACATTCTCATATCCTGCACCACCAGTCGTCGGTCCAACCCCGCAGAGAAAATGTATTCCCCAGCAGACGCCAACGCGGAAACACAGTTGAAATGAGGATTGCTAGTAGAGGAGGGGGTGCGGGTGCGTAAGTCGTATATGGTAACGGTACGGTCGCGTGATCCGGTGAGGATCATGTTCTCTCGTTCGCTTGGGATAGAAACAGCAGTGATGATATCCGTTTGCTCGTACTCCTGAACTGTAATTTTGCTGTTTAAATCATACGTGAGAAGTGAGTGATTGGAGAGAGAACTAGTGGCCACGCAGTACTTATTACTCTGGCCATTCTTTAAAGCCCGAACCGATGTCACAAAGCCATCTTCTCTTGGTTCCACGCCGTCCACCTCTCTCCAGCGACCATCTACATGATTGTAGTACACTACCGCCGGGGGAGTTTTCTGGCTCCGTCCTGTGGACCCCACAAATAGAATACCACCGTTGCTTGAAAAATCCAGAGAGCTGGCGTAGTGGGCAGAGAGAGTGAATATCTCCAGTAGTTTACCTCTTCCATCCCACGTCACCACTTTACCTTCTGCAGAGGAAGTAACTACAGCCTCTCTTCCAGTCGAGCCACCAAAATTGTAGGCGAGGGAGAGAATCGGCAGTGTGTGATGGGGACTAGACTTCTGTAGCATAAGAGAAGGTTTGTTTTGAAACCAACCCAGGCTCTCTGCAATATACTCGACGTCGTACAAGAAGAAGTCATCCTGTTGTGCACATACCAAAGTTAACCGAACCGTCTCCAACACCGCTGAGTCGCATTGTCTAACTTTCTCATACGCAATCTCCACTAATTTCCCCAAACAAGTAATACCCGCAGTTCTAGTGGTTTCCAGCCTCGCCATGTGGTAGAAGGCCGTGATCGCACTTCTGACACTTAACAAATCCATTTTTACCATAGTCGCAAGCGTCTCCGCATAGGGTGTCAATGGTAGGCGAGGACAGTCCAGTCGTCGGCTGGTAGAAAGGTACTTTGTGGCTTTGGCGACAATAATCCCCTTCACCTCGTCCTTGAGCGGCGAGGGAAGGTGAACCACCACGAAAAGAAACGGATCCACTGAGAGATTTTCCTTCACACGCGCCGTGCTGAACAAGGCGGCCTCACACATGCACTCCAACGCATCTGAAAATGTAGGCGTAAATGAAAGGCGGTCCAGTAGTTCCTGCACTATACCCTCACAAGACTTCATTTTGATACTTTCCTTGATTCGATTGCACAATCCTTCCTTGTCGGTCACGATTCGCGTGGAGACATTAGGGTTCAACCCCTCCAGCGCCTTCTGGATGTAAGGAGCCTTGGGCATGTCCTTTTCAGGTATTTCGACATCTAGAGTAATTTTCATTTTTTATTAGCACTTTTTCTTATTTATTTTTTACCGAAAGAAGCTAAGAAAAAAAAAAATAGTAAATACAAAAATAAATAAAGGGAGAAGAGAAGGCAAGTGGGGGGTTGGAAAGGAGGAGTAAGTGTTCACAAAAATAATAAGAGTCGAAAAATAGAAGAGTTACCTGTGTGGGTGTCTTTAGATGGGAAAAGGAAAAACAGCCCGGCTCCTACTATTCATCATCACGAGGGGTTTCTTTGACGCTTCGTCGGTGGCTTATTGGAGCCAAAGAGAGCACGGAAAAACTGCCATTCAACCTTTGGGAAAGAATAGGCTTCTGCAAAATTACCCCTACAAAATGCTTTCCAGAAATTGGTATCCAATTTCTTTCCTCCGCTGACGCACACATCCTCCGGTATTGACGTGCTGCTCTGGTAAGTGTGGACAAGATTTTTCACTACTTCAAAGGTCATGTAACTCTTCCAAGTCTCGAAAAGGCTCATATTCTCTTTCCGTTTAGTGGAGTACAACAAAGTGACCCACCGTCCGTGATCTTCAGTGAATCCTTCGGAGAGTGGAGTAAACAAAGGGGTTCCCAGCTGCTTGCTAATTTCCTCTGACAGAGATTCCACAGTCCATGGGCAGTGTTGTGACAGTACCACGTACTGCGTAAGAATCAACCGCTCCGCTTCACAGTCTTTTGCGTACCGGTTGTTTGTGTTGTAATAGTAGCACTTTTCTTCGTGCTCACGGCAATTATACACTCTTTCTTTTACATTAGGTGGATTTGCCTTCTCGAATCGTTCGTCTACGAAAAGACGAACTTCAGAGGATGACTTTGGGGCCCAAACTCCCCACAACAGTGAACCGTCAAGGTAGGAAAAAGTGTCTGGGGTGGTGTCATTGGTATCAAAGAACGGCGAATCCACATCCTTCACCGCAGGGTACGGCGGGTGAAATTTGAGAAGTGCAGCATCCGCTTTTAGACTATAACACCAACTTTTTTGTAGATTGTTATCCAAAACAATTAATTCTGTATGCTCTAAATTCGTTTTCATCCTCGAAGGATTCCCGGTTCGAATATCACTAATAAAAAAGATGAAGTACTCCGCACCGTAGCTCCTCGAAAGACGAATACAAAGTTCGTCCGTGCAGATGTCATTGATAAGCTCCAAGACGGGACTGTTTTCTGCTTCGGAGGCTTCAATAAGTTGGGGATCAAAACTTGCGGGATCTATTAAAACAAATTTAAGTTCGGGAAACAGCGAAAATAGAAAAGGGGTGTGTACGCCAGGAGCGGCTCCAGCGTATACTACAAGTACAGGTTTACCCGGTGTGCCTTTCTTCCGCCAGTAGGTAAGAGCCTCAATTTCAGATAATAGCAATTTTCTCTGGCCATAATGCAACCCTTTAACCACTACATCATCCAAAGTTGCTGTTTTAGAGGGCTTGTACTGCTGTGTTGGAGACTTCTCCTGTAGCAGCCGACTTTCACTAAACATTGTTCACACCTGTAAGGTAGGCTATAACAACCATAACGGGAAAATGAACCGCAACAATTTAATTATTAAAGAAAGGAAAAGTGAAGAAAATAGTAATTGCCAAAACTAAAAGGGGTAATTTCCAATAGTTATTGTTAATCACACAATATAATACTAGAAAATCGTAATTGTTGTTTTTCTTTTTCTTTTTTTTATTATTGACGAAGGGTACATAGAAAAATACATACATACATACATACAGAAAAAATATGTCTAGTGGTTCATTTTAAGTCGTCGTAAATGAATACATGGTTACGTGCCAGCTTCTGCATTGCGAATTCTAGTGCACACAATTGTTTCTCAATTTCCTCTTTGTGGGCTTTCTGAGAAGGAGTTTCTAACTTACTAAACCCTTTGGACTGATATTCTTTATTAAGAATATCCCATCGCTTCTGTAGTCCATTTCGAAGGGTAGTTAACTCTTGGGAAGACAGTTCAGACCATCGCTCATTCGCTGCTCTTGCCTGGGCGCCGTATGTCTCCACCAATTCCTTTCGAGTCTTTATCTCATTCTGTACCTCACGCAAGTAGTCGGGTACTTTACCAAAATCCTCACGGTCCGTTGGTCTTGGCTCTCCTGGGACTGGTTTAGGGGGAATGGCCATGGCGTTTTCCACCGCATTGGCCACTACATAATTCTTTTCTGTTTTAAGCCCCATTACGGGACGATCGGATCGGTCAGGAACAGGGTCTTTTCGTCTTGTAGTATCACGAGTACTTTTCTTAAACCCTGTCTGGTCCACTGTGGCGGCCCCGCGTGACGCAGTATAGGGCCCCTGGTTTTTCCTCAAAAAACTCTCCGGCTTCACTGTCGGACCGACTTCGCGACCAAAGGTTCCGATGGGCTTTTTCGCAGGATGAACGGAGAAATCAGTGTCTTCGCCGCCGACATTTCCCACCACAGCACTCGTACCATGAATCCCGAAAGTAGACGCAGTCGGTGGGACTGGTTTCTTACGCTTCAGTGATGCCCCCCTTCTAGAAGCGCCCGACTGATCAGAGGGCTGAGGTGGGGCACTAAGATCGACTAAGTCAAAGACGGACTCCCCGGACATGATAAACAATACGTTTAGTAAAGCTGTGAAGGAGAGAGAGGGAGGGAGAAAAAAAAAAAGTAAAGTAGGTACAACACGCGCAAACAGTACATTGTTAAACCGCGCAGTTAGTTTAAAAAATAAAAATAGGTAGGCAACTCCGGTTCATTTTGTGAAGAGATTTAATAGTAAAAATACTAGATATATTTTTAAAAGGAGAAAAAAAAAAAAGAGTGTGAAATTATCAACTAATTAAAGTGAAGATAAATCGGGGTGCGATTTTACTTTTTAGGAGGAAGTTTCGAGATTTGACTTGGTTCTGTGGGCGGTGGTGGGGGAGGAGGTGGGTGATTGTAAGTCGGAAATTGGACACGCATTTTCTTATTTGGCATGTAAGCCTTCTTTAGCATCCAAAAGTGCGTTTTCATCGTGTAACCCATCAAGAGAGGAAATACTGCAAAAAATGCGATAATGGACATCTCAAACGAGTTAGCGTCATGGGCCAAGGCGGAGTGAGCTCCCGGGTTTTTCTTGTCGTAGAACACGGTGCAACGTTCCCCAACACGTAGCACGGGAATTGCCTGAAGGTATTGGGCCTCTGTTATCGTGTCGTTATAAAAAAAGGACATCCAATCTCTATAAGGAGATCCTGTGGTCGCCCTCGTAGAGGTGTATTTTTTGCCGTCGACTTCAAATTCGTACTTTACTGCATACCGCGGCACCGCAATGTACCGGTACGTCAGCTTTCGAAGCTCCAAAAGCTTTCCGGTCGTGATTCCCCAGCGAGAGGAAGGTTTGTAGGAAGTAAGAGCGTCGTAATAGCACTTTGTATTCACGTAAATGACACCTACAAGACACAAAGCGGGGATCCTAATCTCCAGCGCCAAATCCCATAGCCACTGAGGCTGCTCCTTCCCATAAAAATACCTATAAATACGTCCAGACATGCGAAGAAATTTGACGCAGAAAAAAAAAAAAAACTTTTTTTTTAAAAAAAAGGAAAGAGTATTAATGCGTATACAGAGGAGAACCCCCTACAAAAAAAAACAGCAACTGTGCACCATGAAAATTTAGGAAATTAAAGAAGCGAAAAAACAAAGTGTCGAGGTTTCCACGTATTTCACTTCAGTTATAATGAAATAATGCAGGAGATATATATTATTATTTTAAAAAAAAAAACATAGCAAAAACGACGACACAAATATACTGTTAAGAGGGTTTCACGCTTTTAATACTGCCTTTGGGAAGGCACAATGCGCACCCTATCGGAAATGAACCGGATTTGTGGTTTCCACCGAGAGGACACTTTGATTCACCGGGACACTCCTCTTCAGCGGGTTCTACATTCTCCCACTTTTTATCGCATTCGTCACACATGTAACGTGTACCAAAGGAACGTTGGGTGGCGGGGTTACAACAGTAACGACACTTGTAAACGACGTATTCTCGTCCGTGTGCCTCGCACCTAAAGTCGACAGCGCAGGTTTCACACACTAAATCTTCCTTCTTCTTGGAGGGTTCAGGTCCCATCATTCTGCTGCAGATTTTCTCTCCCCCGTAGAATGGCTCGTGGCACGTATTACAAATATAGAAAAGTAAGTCGTCTTTGATTTTAGTACTCTCCATCCCTTTCAGTATGGAGGTCGAAAGAAAAGTAATCTTTCGGTAGAGAGAGTTAATTCGGTCGGACTGTGGAATTTCGGAATGTCGCAGTAGGCACTTGCAGCCACCAGGGCACACCGCGTTGGTAAAGACGACGTGCTCCGCTTTTTCCACAAACTGGTCCCACTTTTTGACCCATTGATCCACACAATCCTTGTGGAAGCGGTGACCACAATCCAATGTGATACCATCTTCTTCAAATTCACAGAAGCACAGAGTGCATACAACTTCATCATCGCCAGAATCACTTCTCCACATACTGGTAATACAAATATGGGGAGGGAGGTCTTCAGGAAAGTTAATTTTGGTATCGCCATCGATGGTGAACGAACGAGAGCTAGTGTTTAGCTCCACTAATCCTTCTTCCACCAAACTGCAAAAGTGATTGGTGACTTTTGGCACATCACTGTAATTTAACTCACCACTTTCGTTAATCCCAACGACAATGTTTTCATCCGCTATAGTAGCAATCGCTTTGCGCTTGTAATGCCCCAACAGAGTAGCTTGCTTATTCAATGAAATCTTCCTAAGGCCTTCATTAAAGTGATAGCCGAATAAACTACCGGAAACACCCTGTATAACAAAGCCGTGGTCGCACGGCTCACAGTTTAGAATTGTTTCGTTACACTTTATGGTTTCCTTCGTCTTGCTTAAGGGGTCGAAACCGATAAAGTAGTTTTGATTGAAGCCCACACAAAACAATTTATTGTGATGGTAGATTAATTTAGTTACGCATGAATCCGTCTCGAGCACTTTTACAAATTGCTTTGTTTTTGCATTGCCCATCGTAACATATTTTTGATCTTTTGGGGCAAAATAAAATACGTTTTCAGGACCTGCGACCGCACAGACTGCCTTTTCCTCAAATGCGATAGAGTCTTGAATTTCTACTGCTTTTCCCGTCACATTTAGAAGAAAAAGATTCTCCGAAGAGTAGGCCAAAAATGACATTAATTCGAAGTATACTATTGACTCGTGAGATACTTCAATACGACAGGAAGTAAAGTTAAAAAATATATAATAATTTGGGAATTGAATAATAACAGAATTGAAAAAAAAAAAGAGAGAGTAAGTGAGAGAGTGAGAGAGAGAGAGGTCGTGTAAACAAGAAAAATACACAGGTAGTACCAATCTGAAAAGAGAGAAACAAAATACAAATATTACTTCAGATTGTTCATATTTTTCCCGTTTATTGTAGTGATGTGAATAAATAAAATCAAAAAAAATGATGGTGTTTGTAAAAATGTTTAAATGGTAAAAGAAAAAAAAAGGTAAAAGGGAAAAAATGGATGAAAAAAAATTGTGAATACTACTACTGTCTACCAGGGTGTTTATCAGCGTGATCACGCATCTCACGTAATCGATCAGCCGTAACAGTAAATATCTGCAAGTCCATTTTCTTCTTCTCTTCATCGGACAAAGACTCTCTCGCGACACCATCTTGGAATACCTTAGTTCTCTGTGAGCTGGATCTTGCACGTCTCCACTCTTCCACAAAAATACGCTTGACTTGGCTTTCGTACTCTGCATCATTACCCCACCACGGTAGCATGGTGTCACTGGAGATATGTTCTGCCGTTTCGGGATTCTTTTCTTTCTGTCGCTTGGCTCTTGCCTTTGTCTCAATGTAGAGGTATATCGTCACCGCGAAACACGAAAGTAGAAGGAAAAGAACGCTACCTTCCATTTTGAGCTGTTTCTTTTCCTCCGTGTTGTTCATCACCTCCGTCGCCGTTCTGGATGCTAAACCAGCCACATCAGACCTCTCTTGCACATTGTGTTTCGCATTCAAAACTTCAATGTCCTCTGCGTTCACATCCGCCTCGATTATGGACCTCTTATGGGGTTCAGAGGAATTCGCTTCGGATTCACCCTCTGCCTCAGCACCGCCTTCTGATTCCTTGGGCTCACCGGACGGTGTAGATTCGCCTTCGGGTTCCTTTGTTTTGTCCGTGGCTTCCGGTTCCCCGTCTGCCAGAAAAAGTGGTTTTTCCGTTCCGTCGGTCAGTGAGAGGTTGTCTGCAACCTTTACCCTCCCGTCTTCCAAAACCTGAATCTTGACAGTCTTCAAGCCAGATTGTTCCATCTTCTCCTCGATGTCCTCCAGCAGCCAAACTGCCTCGTCATTTCCGGAGGACAACATCTCCGCAAGTTGATCGCCAAGCCTTCCTTTGATCTCTTCAATCTGATGGATATGGTCTTCTAGGGTGGAAATCGGAATATAAGATTCAATCTTGGCTCTTTCCGTCAAGTAATTCTGCGCATCATGATCGTCCACTTGAAAATTACCCAGGTTCACAATCTGGTTATCGACCGTCTCCACACCGTAATCCTTCATCACATCTTGGTAAGCTAAACTAACCCGCAGAAAATCCTCCGGGTCACCGCCAGCCTCGGGGTGCGTCCGTCTACAAGCCAGCAAGTATTTCAGCTTTGTCAAAGCTAGAGGTAAGCCGGGACGACACTCCAGTATCTGATATCTCAGTGGGTAATTTTCAAATTCCTTTCGCTTCAACTCAATTTCGGTTAGCTCCTTTCTCTTGGCTTCGATCTTCTGGTAATCTTTCTTGACTTTTATAGGTTCAGAAACATTCTGAAGGGCGCTGCACAAAAAAGGGGTAAACTTTCGCATGATTAACTAGAAGAGGAAAAGAAACAGGAATTATTAGGGGTACAACAACACACACACACACACACATTGATGGGAGCGCTTCCACCTGGTTGTGCTTCAGAATAAAGTAAAGGTAAAAAAAGAGACGGTACAAAAACCGAATGTACAAAACAACAACATTTATGTCTATCTAATATTATCAAAAGAAAAAAAAAAGAATACAAATACAAATGTACCAATGTACGAATATACGCTCAAGCATCGGGAGAGTGAAATGTACTTTTAGAAAAGTGTCTTCTAAATTATTAGTTGGAATACCACTGTTGTTGTGAACTATCCCATCCTTGTTGCGGTTGATTCCATTGCTGTTGTTGTTGCGCCTGCTGTTGGCCCCACTGCGGCTGTTGTGGCGGTGGTTGGCCCCACTGTTGCTGCTGCTGTTGCGGTTGATTCCATTGCTGTTGTTGCGCCTGCTGTTGGCCCCACTGCTGCTGTTGTGGTTGTTGACCCCACTGCTGCTGCTGTTGTGGCTGTTTGTTCACCCCATTGCTGCTGACCCCATCGTTGCTGCTGCTGGCCCCACTGCTGCTGTTGTTGTGGTGGTTGACCCCACTGTTGCTGGCCTCCCAACCAAGGAGTATTGCCGTAGCCGCCGAGCCATGCCCCAGTCATATGAACTCCTGCACGAATCTCTTGTTCAGCCTTTTTGACACTCCTCCTACCAGAACTTTTACCGCAATAGAAGAATCTCTGAGACATGATTAGGATTATAGGAATCAAAATGATCAAGAAAATGAGGTACCAAAGTTGTCCAGTACATTCGGCGGTAGTACCTATTTCTCCCTCTGGTAGAGGATCACCCACGTAAAACACCTGGGCATCCCCAACAAAAAGGTAGGAAATCCAACTACCAGAAAGTATACTACCGCGGCCAGCATAATAGACCAATTTCACGATTGTATCTACTCTGTCCTCCACGTGGAGGACAAAGTTCTGTTGAAATAGTCTTTCCGATGAAGAAGTGTACGTTCCTTGATTCACAAAGACAGTTTGATTAAGAAATGAAATCAATGCACAGCTGATGTTTAAAACATCGCATAACTTCGATTTAAGACCCTCACTATCAGTTACATTGGTGACTACAGAAAGTGAAACATTTCGGAGGCATGTCGTTGGAGATGATGGATCAACGGCGGAAGAGTAGTCGCAAGTGGAATGGGTAACTAACTCCGGCTGCGCAGAGAATGTCTTTAGTACTATAGGATTCAGAGTGGAATAGTCTCTGCCAGAAGTTGACACGTCTTCAAAGTGAGTATTGACAGTGTCAAGAGCCCCTGGAACTGCTTCCGATGTTCCATAAACTGTGCCCCCAGCAGTTAAAACAATATCATCCTCATCTTGATACGCTCGCACAGTGATGGGTGTTCCAGCAACAGAGAGAATATCACTAAACGCACTTAAGTCCCCTTCAAAGTCTTGAACCACATCGCTAAAGTTGCCACTAAAGGACTTTAATGCCCCTTTAAGCACGAACTCGCTATTGTATGGAACAATAATATTTTGGGCCTTTGTCGTCAGCGAAAAACTTAATAGAGCCAGGGAAATCAGTAAAAGCTTCATTTCCTAGAGGTTCCTTGTGTAAAGAAGAGACGAGAGAATTGAGAGAAAGAAAAAACAAGATACGTATCCAAGCAAACAACAACAAAAAGAGTTGTTGCGCTAACAATAATACCGCCGCCCTGCCTACTCCAAAAAAAGAAAAAAGAAAAAAAGAAAGAATGAGTAAAACAAACGATAACTCTTCACTTTATTATCCTTTTTACCGCATCGATGTGTTCGTCAATTATCCTACTGTCGGTGAGTGAGTACGACATCACTGTACACCGCTGCAGAAGGGATCGAAATCTAAGAAGTGTCTCCAGCAGTCGATTTATCGCTTCCTCCGAAGCCTGTTTGCGGTACCGTTCCACTTCTCGTTCACTAGCCTTAAAAAAGTGTCTTTTTAGTTTGTCTGTAAATGTAACTGGTGCAACGATACCCCAATTCGAGACATTGATTACCTCTAACGCGTCTAAAATGACAAGTGTATCATACAGGGAGAGTTGTGCGCGTAGAAGATAGACCTGGGCAAAGAACGCATTATGGAATTCTGGCCAGTCGTCTTTATCTCGCCCCAGTTCACCTTGAGGGTCTATGAAATGGAGTTTGGAGAGAAATTTCGAAACGCAGAGGATGTCATTTGCGGACATCTCTGAGAAGGAGCCGTTTTCATACAAAAGATGTAGAAGATGCACAAAACGTTTTTTGTCCGACTGGACAATTTTCGTCGCTATGAGACGCAAAAGAATGCTGAACGGGACACCGCTGAAATCGTCACTTGAAGCGGTCAAGATGGCGGACTCCAACTCCCGCAACACTACAAAAGGTGTCGAAAAGTGAGAGTTTTGGAGGCAAAGGTATCCCAAAACCTTTTCTGGGAAACTAAGCCTTGGAAGACGTTTGTGTGTTTCTGAGATACACACAGAAAATAGTTTTGATGTCACTTCACGCATCCCACTAGCCGACTCCAAATTGCCCTGTTGTTTTAACAATATAAGAACCCACCAAATGTAATTAACATCTACCGACGCAGAGCAGATAACCGATCTAGTTTTCTTAAAAATTGAATCTACGGAGTCGCTAGACACGCTAAAACTGTATCGGAGAGCGATTTCAAGCAACATGAGGGCTTCGGCGTCGTTAAGTCGAGAAACGAATTGCTCGGTAATAGGAACAGTTGTAAAGTTAAGGTCCTTGGTGGTCTTCTCCCCAAATATTAGATCAGAATAAAACTTTCGCACAACCCGTCCTGGGTCTTGTAACTCAGAGGAGCGTGGGGTAAACTTTGAAGGAGGAAACATAGAGTAAAAATTGTCAAGGACCGACTTTTCTGAAGCCGTCATGGATGGATAAAGCGCGGAAAGAGACGCTGCAGTTACTTTATCCAGGTTCTCTACCACGGTCCCAGAGTTCACTAAACACATTTATAACAGACACTGATTTTGAAGGAGCTGAAAACGTCCAGTTTTTTTCGTTTAAAAGGCCTAGGTGGTTCTGCGCAATCACTGAACGATCAAAATCGGCACCCTTGAATTGCTGTCGCAACGCAGGTACACGCTTGAGCATTCGCCTGAGTGAACCCTTGATAAAAAACTGTGCAACCGAAAACAAATAAAGAAAGGGGAAGAGTAGAAATTGAGAAACTGGCAATAACACTATAGGTGTATCTTCCACCAAAAAAAAAAAAAAGGAACCAAAAAAAAAAAAAAACGGTTTATTAAAAGTCAGTAAAGAAAAACTAAAAGTAAAGTGGTCCGTGGTGGTATGGAAATTACTTCTTAGGGGCGGTCTTGGGGGTGGGGACACGGGTCGCCTTTTCAGTCATGAACAGCTGCACGTGGCAAGGGCTGCACATGTAGGGAGTGATACGACCGTGAGCACGGAAGGTGCGGCGGCGCATGCGGGCGGCCTGGTCCACTTCAACGTGCTTGATGATCATCTTGTTGGCATCCAAACCCTTTTCGATGGCGTTCGCCTCGGCATTCTTGAGGAGGGAGAGCATGGCCACCACGGACTTGCGAGGCCAGCGACCCTTGGTCTGACCCCATTCCTTCGCCTGAGCAGTGCGGCCAATCTTTCCGTTGTAACGCTTAAACGGGATACAACGGGTCTTGGCCAGAACCTGACGGTACAGCTGCTGGGCCTTGCGGAGCGGCATACCGTTGATGACGTTGGCGGTCTCAAAGGTGTTTTTGAAGTGGCATCGGAGATCGCTCACCTTAGCCTTGGCACTCTTCGAGGAAACCTGGGGCTTTCGGGAATATTGCACCATAACTATATACACGACCTACCAAGAAAAAAAAAAGAAGAAAAGGAGGGAGAGTAAAGGTTGTGACTAAGCACATTGTTAGTCTTTAAACCAAGGTTCAGAAAATAAAAATAAATCCAAAAAGGTTAACGACATACACCTAAAAACCGTTCAAACTACTCAAACTTGTGCTTGAAAACCTGTTCTCCCAGTGTGGTTAATGATACCAGATTTATGTTATTCTCTTTTCTGACAAGAAAGAAATTGGTCTGCTGAGAAACAAAGCGATTAAGTCCACCGAATGGAACCAGTGCCTCTTGAATATTTTCCGGCACTGTTTTTGTCCACTGCCCAACGGCAACCCATCTCTTATTCGGAGGAAAACATTCGATGAGGTGTGCTACTAGTTGTGGCTCACTAAGAGTGAATTTGGTCGGTCCATTCTTAACAGGTTGATGAGAATGACCACTAGAAATGAAACGCATTCCAGCCACAAATTTTGAAGATTGTCTAAAACACAACATGTTGAGGTATTCCAAATTCTAGAGAAAAGGAAGGAGAGGTAAAAGGAAAAAAAAAACTATATTAGAAAGACGTAAAGTTTCATTAGCTTCCTTCCCTTTATTGGAGAATAAGGCAACACATAACAAACTAGATCCTTAAGGGTACAGTGCACTTCGTCAGAAAGTAAAAATTAGAGAAAGAAAATGATCATTACAATACGAACTAGGTATAAACCAATGCATGTGGCCGAAGAAGCTCGAAAAGGAGCGAATAGACACTCGACAGAAAACAAAGTACAACATCACCACTGATTTTTCCCTTCGTTAAAAAGACTCTTAAACGGGTCTTCCTTTGTCTGCTGTACCTTTGAAGGAGTCGGACTTTCCTGTTGTGGTGTATACACTACTTCAGGGGCTCCAGATGACCAACCAGAAGGGGCACCAGTTCCCCACATAGCTTCCTCTTGGGTGACACCACCAAAATTACCCTGGGCTTGATCTTCGGTTTCAGCCACCTTTTCAAACTGGGCGAATTGAGATTCAGTAGCAGCAGAAGTAGGATATCCTGTAACAGGTTCAAACAAATCATCGATGGTAAACGTTGGTTTCGGTGTAGGTGGGGCGGCGGTTTGGGGTGGAGTAGAGCTGATGACCGGAGCAGGTTTATCCAGGGGAGGAGGTTGTGCTGCTTTCTCCTCCACTTTCTTTTCTGGTGCCTTTTCATTCGATGAAATCCCTAGACTTTCTAAAGAAACTACCTCATTCGGTATGTCACACCTTTCCAAATCCTGTTCTAGGCGAGTTAACAATTCTTCTGGTAACGGCTTGAGGCGGGGAATACTTTCCGTAAACACCTTCGAAGAGTTTAACATGGAGTCGAATAGTCGCTTCAACTTTTTGGAAACCTCAACATAAAAACGATAATTAGTCAACCAACTTCTTTTCTGGGGTACCGAAAATTCTGTGAACCCGTCCAAAATAAAAATCACACTTTTAGAAAGAAGCTGGAATAAATTTTTTCCGTCTCTAATGAGTAGTTGATGAGCTTCGTAAGTGCAAAAATTATTGACAACATATTCTCGGTAATTCACGGAACTTATCGTGTTCAAGTGGTGAATGAGGGTTTGAAACACGGGATACAATGTATTAACGTTCAAGGATTGATAATACTCCTCAAACTCCTTTGTTTCAATCCTTCGAAAGTCACCCAACTCTTTCTGCATTGTGCAGCGACTTTGTAAGCACTGAACGTATTCAAAAATAAACTCGTTTTGAATAGCGCCATCCGTTGAAGTGCGCAATTCTTTGATTCGGTTATAATCAAATATGTGTTGGTACAGACAAATGTATCGTACTATCTCATCAGACCCGTCGACTAAAAGTCGATGAAACACTACCAATGTCTTTAGCACAATAATCCAATTATGTGTGTGGGAACGTTTTTCTAATTCTCTGACAATGTACTCACAAATAGGTCTTCCACTTTTCGTTGGTTTTCTACAATGTCCATAGGAGGCTGCCAAAAGGTATTGAGTATACTTTTCTTTTGGAGCTTTTAACATGTGGCTTGTGGACTTGAGAATAGCCTTGTCCAAATCATCTCCAGTGAGACGACTTATTCCGATAATTGCCTTTTCCCGCAAATAGCCAGCGCTTTGTTTAGCATCAGTACCGTTCATGATTATTATTTTTTTTTTGGATCGATATGAGCAATAATAACAACAAACGAAAAGAATAATAATCGCGAGAGTACTTGAAACACTATGTCACGTAAAGAAGAGAATGTATGTTGAAATAAAAAATAGGAAGAAAAAAAAAAGGAGGAGGTAGAAATGAGTAATAGCTTTAGCGTAATTCTTTTCTTTCTTTTAGCATCTACATTTTGGATAAGTACTAACATAAAGACATAACTTTAAGGAAAGTCAAAAAGTGATGCAGAGCATTTCGAATTTTAACTAATTTTTTTTTTTTGAAAAAAAAAAACACAACACAAAAAATACACACGTTACAGGGTAAAACTTGTTTTTTGTGATTGTGCTTTATCTTACCTACATATTATTATTTTTTCAGCGTTACGTAAATACATTGCCCAACTGTGTCGGACTAGCTGGATTGTGCTTCCCAAGTTTACCGCTATATATATATATATATATATATACTATATTATCATTACAAGGGAATTCAATAAAGGACGCAGAAAATAATTAAAAGTGCAATTTCTAAACAGTTTTTCTTAAACAGATAATTCAGTGAATGTCGGTTATGCGCGTAAAAGGAATTTAGACCTCAGCGAGAAACTACTACCCTAACTCCCTTCTTTGTCAAATTTTTACTTTTAAACGGGGATCCTCATTTTCACTTTTCAGTGGAAACAACACCCCTGTTTTCCCAAATCTATTTTAATACGATTTTTTGCATCTCTCCACCACTATTCCTCTCCTAAGAAACTATCATAATCATAAATATAATAATAATAAACCTTAATAATAATCAGTGTTAGTTTCGATAAAATGAGGTAAAATATTTTTATTACTAAAGTATATTGGAAAAAAAAAACACGCTCAACACGTTTTTGTAGTTTAAAAAGGAGTACATTTTTTTTGTTTTTAAATCGATACACCTGTAAGACCTGCAGAGGGGAAAACCACTAGTCTGTCGGTACCGTATCCTTCAATAGAGGCAAGAGAAACGTCACCTCCAAAAACTCGTGCCGCACAGTACGCGTAAGGCAGCTTAATTGGACTTTCAGACCACGTTTTCGCTTTCGGTGTTTGATAATCGCTTTCGGTTTGAACGTAGGGTGCCCAATACGTCACCATTAAATCCTGAACGTCCAGAGGGTGTCCACCGGCTGAGTCAGAAACACGAACGGTAAAATTTTCCGTACCTAGTTTTTGGGCCACAGTAATCTCAATTTTTGAAAACGGAGTCCCAAAGAGTTCCTGCTGTTCCAAATTGTTTTGTATTGCATCCAGCAGCAGTGCATTCAGAATATCGTGAGTAATATAGGGTACCCCGGTCAGTGTTAAATCTGGGTCCCCAGAAACCTTGAGTTCTATCTCCAATTCCTCATACTCCTCTTTTGCCTCCTGAATAGCACATTTTAACAACTCTACCAGAGAAGTTTTTTTGCACAGCTGTCCTACAAAGTCTTTGGGGTTGTGATGAAAATACGTGGGTGTGGTAAGATTGTGAGGATCATAGGAAGCATACACGTCCGGCTTTATATCAAGGAGCTGCGTCGAGAGATAGACGTAGTTTCCAACCAGGAGACGTAACTTTACTCGTTCCGTGCTAAACTCTTCAAAAAAAGGTTCCAGCAAAGGGTAGTTATCCCTTAAGCGGCCGTTCGCTGTAGACCACTGTTCTCTTTGTGATAACTCTTTCATCCCCGCACTGAGAAGTTCACTGACATTATAGTGGCGCAAAAAAACACCCCTCAGTAATTTGTCAAACTTCATCAAGTCATCTGTAGACTGTGGTGGTGGGTTGTTCCGCATGTCGTGAAAGCTCCACTGGTAGTAACGCTTTAGCTCCAGTATAGATGGCATTTGCGATAGGCCGTAGGGCGCAAAACTTAACGCACGAGCTCTTTTTGCGATCCGGACAAGATACTCGCGGTGGACTATGTTCGCGTGCGCTACTAAATCGTTTGGCTTTGCAATAAACAGCATATTTTCCAGCTCCATTTT
This sequence comes from Angomonas ambiguus, assembly GCA_019695575.1. NCBI lineage: Eukaryota > Euglenozoa > Kinetoplastea > Trypanosomatida > Trypanosomatidae > Angomonas > Angomonas ambiguus. The sequence goes on along the minus strand of JADNSB010000002.1, from coordinate 6,306 downwards.
CCTTTTTTTCTGAGCCGCGTAAAATTGGTTCAGGTCGGTAAACTCCTTTGCCGTTAGTGGGTTTTCGAGGTTTTGTCCAGTTCTAACGTGATCCATTAACTGTTCTTCAACCACACGTCTAGCAGCTTCCGCCACCTCGGGGGAAGACTTTTCAACTGCTTTTTGAAAAGATTTTAATTCGATAACCTCTTTTTCAAACGAGTCTAGACGGTCCGAAAGGTCACGAAATGTCAGGTTCAGAAACGGCAAAGTTCGACGGAGCATTTTTGTAAAGATCTATTAAACTTGAGGTTAGAGAGGGGACGGGAGGGGAGAAGGGGGTTTTGTGCCTTGTGCGTTCTCCGCTGCTTCGCGAGCGGGGGAGGTGGTTTTTTGGTGGATGGGGGGGGGGGGGTCCAGGGCGGCCCTCCCCACCACCCCGAGCGCTGGCGCGGGGCCGGCCCTGCGGCCCCAACAGCGGAAAGCCTAAGGCAAAGGGGTAGCTCATACGGAGTAAAGGCGAATGGCCTCCGTCGACGGGAGTGAAATTATAAAAGCTTAGCTACTGATTCTGCCGTTCTTCCTTTCACGGCCCACAAGGGAAGTGAAGCGGAATACGCGCGCGAGGCTGATGTTCATGGGAAGCGGTTATGCCTTTCTTATTATTTCATTCTATTGCTTCCTTTCTGTTTCTTAACTTTTTCGAGCTTTGGTAGGGCTTCGATCTTTTTTTTTCCAAAAGTCCCTGCCGCCCACGCCAAGCCCTCCATCCCAGCGAACCTTTACAGAACGTAAAAGTTCTAAAAGGCGTTTTTTTTTTATTCTTGCATTTCGTAAACGGTGCTGATTTAGTATAGAAATTGGACTTATGCAATAGTAAAATATTTTATAGAGTAGAATAAAAAATACTAACACCGGTTGAACATTTGAGTGAATGCCACAACATTTCCGTACTCCTTTTCTGTTACTGTTTTTCTAAAATAAAAAAATGCTTGAGTGCACTCTTTTTACCTGTTATTTTCTACCTTCTGTTTTGTTTCCCTCTTTCTTTAAAGCTACTCAAGTGTCGCGTTGTTTTTTTTCTTTTTTCTTTTTACTGTAAATACTATTACAAACGCGGAACTGGAAAGTTAAAAATGAGTAAAGTTGTCTGCCGTGCTCGAGGATACGACGAAATTACAAATGCTGTTAATTATCTGGATGACCACAAAGTACAAATTCTGTACTCTAAATTTCCAGTGGGAAGCGGTACATTTAAGCGAAATAAGTTTATTTTTGTGCAATACATAGGACCCGAATGTGGAGTGGTGAAAAGAGGCAAGGCAATCACAACACTTAGTGAGTTTACAGACACACACCTGTATGGAGTCCCCGGTTTTGCGACGGCTGATAAATCTTGTCTGACATTTGAGTATCTGGTGGAACATATGTCCTCCGTCTTTGTCTCAGACAATGTGGAATTTTCTATGGAACAGATTAAAGACGAATATCGTGCCCGTCTAAAGGAAGAAAGAAAAATGATGCACCGCGAAGCGGAAAACCTGGCTGCCCGAGAAGCTGCCAAAAAAAGACGTGAGGCTAGGGCCGCAAGGCCGCAAGTAAAAGTGGCAAAGGCGAAAAGAAAAAAGAAAGAAGTGCCACCAGAGCCTCAAATGGATCCCAAACAACTGACGGAGGTAACGGGCCGAGTGTTGAAGTCCCTTCGCGAACCTGACGGCCCCATTAACTGGGCAGTTTTTGCCGCGGACCCTAGTAATTTGGCGGTCCAGGCATACGGGAGAGGTGGCATTTTCGAGCTAGTAAAGAATCTCCCTGACAATAAGTGGCTCTTTGGACTATTTCGCATCTCATTTAATATAAACGACAAACGAGAGCGACGTATTATTCTTTTTCAATGGATTGGTAATAATTACAGGGCGAGCCGAAACATGGAGATCTGGGGTTTATAGAGGAATGACGAAACTTCTCGCTCCTTACAACTATGAAATATACCTTGTCGGGAAGGGGGATTTGAATGCCCACGCTATCATTACGAAATCTAAAGCCGCATTTGCTGATGTTGCTTCCCCAAACCTGAACAGCACCGTATCCTCCGCCCCTCCTCAAGTATCTCCACCACTCTTGGTGTGTACGGAGGAGGCGTATAAGGAAACTCTGATTCAAGAAATCAACGAAACCAAAGATGTCCCATTTGAAGTATTTATTCCAAAGTTACAGTCCCATAACTCCAGTGTCATAACTGACGACCTGGATACGACAGCCTCTACTGCACTGTCATTTGTAACAGAAAGTACTCAATTTTCCCGCCCTATTTATGATGTTGAGGAAACTATACAGTTAATACAAGCACGAGAGGGTGGTTTGGTGTGGGGTGTTTTTGATGTCGCGTAAATTTCCTTCAAAACGAGCATCCTAACTGTCCTATCGTTTCTGAGCTACTAATGAGCTCTCTACGAATTTGCTACATTTTCTATAGCAGGATAGACAAATCATCTTTTTTTTTTTTCCGGTCTTATTATTTTTTTTTTTCTCATTTGTGTTCCCGACAGATGTCATCGTAGTTACAATGTATTTTAGCTGTACGCGTTTTTTAAGCGTCTGATGTGCCTTTATGTTATCAGTATTACCACTCGTTTTTTTTTTTTGTTGTTGTTTTTTTTTTTTTTACTTCTTTTACCTTTTTCTTTATGTTTGTAATTAGAATATATTGCTTGGTAATTTCTTTTTCTGGTATTTAATAGTTTTTGTCAAAAACTGAGTGAACGTTGCTCCAAATCTCCCTTTTGTTCTTCTGCTCTATTCTAATTCCTTTATTTAGTGATAGTTACAGCTACGGTGATTCAATTTGCTTCCCATCAACTTTACCCAAACTTGGAAAAGTAGTGCACTCACTTGCCTTAGTGTGAGGAGGAGACCGTGGAAGTCGATGTTCTGCTGACGTGTTCAACCGCCTGCCCTCCCTCATTAAGCAACAACAAAATTAATAGGAAGAGGCGTGTTAGCCACATAACGGTTTCCCTCTGCGTACTGTAGCACTCATTGGGGAAATACACCTATTCCCTTTCTGGGTAGTGTGGATAGTTGTGGATTAGTGGTGAACCCTTAAGAGAACAATTTTTTTTTAATTTCCTTTTTTGTATTCTGCTATAAATAATATCTCTCTCTTTTTTTTTAACCCAACCAACTTCAGCCTCCCCATATATCTCCACTTGTCCCTACGCTCAATATGGAAGGCCGCTGTCGTGCCGCTTCTTTTAATGAGTCTATTGGTGCCTTCTTTCAGTGGAGCATTTGGGTTACACTTCGATAGTGGTAACCGATACGGGAAATTACTTTGTCGGCGATACGTTCAGGGGACGTTGTATTATGGATTTCCGTATAACTAAAGTGTGTTTCGTTACTATGTCCCGGTCAACGTTCAGAGACGTAACCTTTGATGTTATGACTGACATACCACTGGCAGGAATAGGGAGAGCTTGGACGATGATAGATTCCAGAATCCTGTTTATGGGAAAACCTGGTAGAAGTGTAGGGATTGATCTGGTAAATATAACCGTTTAAGGCAGCAAGGCCTTGTTGACAGTATTTTAATTCAATTTGGTCCCTGATAGACGTACCTACGTTATTATTGAAGGTGTTACCATCAAGAGTACCGGTAGCTTGACGTCTGTGTTTGAACTTAAACCCCTTGACTATGCAGTGACCACGGTAACATCAAGTAGGTTTCAAATTTACAATGTCTCAGTAAAAACGGCTTCCAACATGGTTATTGTTCGTGACTCTATGTATCAGTGGGATTTGGTTGGAATAACCGACTGCGTCTGTGAGAATTGCAAGGACTCGTATGTAAAGTCGGAAAATGGAGTAATTCGTTCCACCTTGCTCCTGGTTTCGAATTCCACGCAGAAGGGCAACGACGCTATTTTGGACTTACCCCTTGATGTTGCGTCGAACGAGAATGCGAATCTCTTTGTACTCAACACGACTCCAAAGGGCCCCGCTTTCAAAGGAACGCCAACCGACAGTGCTAAGATAACTTCCAAGTCCCACGTAACACTGTACAACATTACCGCTCCTTTCTTATTCAACGGATCCAACACCAAAGCTTTCTTTTCCAATGTCCCTAACGGCGCTCAAGTGTACCTTGATCTCCTCACACTCAATAAAGTGGCCTATACAATTGAGAACCAATACAAGAAGCTCAACCTCCCTTTTACACGAGTGGTGGATGCTGATCGCAGGGCACTGTTTGTTCGTGACGGTGAGGTTCCTGGGGTGGCTCTTGCGGACCACTCTACCGTAGGTCAGGTTACTGCCTCTGGACTGAGGGAACTCTATCCACCGTTATGTGTACCAAGAGGAGGCGTGTAGGGAAAAGCGTACCTTGGGGGAGTATAGTTAATTCACAGTAAATCGATATATCATAATAGATTAAACTAACCTAAAGCGTGGTTCTTCTTTTCGTTAGGAGTGCCATGACATGTACGATCCTGTGTGCGCGTATACTTGCTGAAGGAGTGTGTGAACTACTTTCTACAACAAAGTTGGATGTGTTCGGCACTGTCTCCTTTCACGATGTTGAAGCGCTGTAGAGGCAAAGAGGGTTGTTAAGGTTGGTAATAGATGTTTAATGGAGCTGTATTACTCCACCGCTACCGACTGTTGCTGCAGAGAGGAGTTACTTTGCTTCTATAGTTGGTACGTTAAAGTGACAGTGTGTGTGTAGTGCCGTCCTGGGGAGACGTCTATCCCAACACGTAGCAGTGCTCATTGCCTTTCTGTCCCTTTCTGTCTTCGTCTCTTCTTTTTCTACTGGACTTTTCTCTATTCCTTTACGCCGCCAATTGTCCCTCAGCATACTGGAAGCCGTCACCGCCTACCTCCCCAAGCCACCCCTCGCCCTCACCGCCGTCAGTCCCTGGTCCCGCATCGCGGTGGAGGAAAGCAGCGGCGGCGACTGTCGTGCCAGTGGTACCGTGCAGCTGACGAGAGAGAAGAACGACGTATGGCGAATACTTGTGCTGAAACGCCTGGACTTCCTTGAGCACGTGGAGTGGTGGCTGACGGGGAGGTGCGGGTGTGCCGTGAGGTGCGGTGCGACCTGCCGTAGAGAGGAGGAACTGAAACAGCTTCTCCTCAAGTTCACCCGACTGCAGGACCGTCTGAGCGATCACCGACTGGAGCTGAAGCTGACCGTTACCGACCTCGACCGCCTCGCACCGCTGCAGGGCTGCGATAGACTGGTGCGTGTTACTATGGAGCATTCACATCACCTCTCCTCGTTGGAGGGAGTGAGTCAGCTGCGGTGTTTAAGGGCGTTGGATGTGACCAACACCGCTATCACCTCACTGGGCCCACTGGCAGGCCACACTTGTGTTGCGAAGATTAGGGCAGAAGGCTGTTGTAATCTAACCAGGCTGGAGGGACTGCGTGAGATGCCGTCGTTGATTAGGTTGGATCTATCTCGCACTTCTTTTGATTCACTGGCCCCACTGGCAGGCCACCCCTCCCTGGAGGTACTTGACGCACGACACTGTAAGAACGTAACCTCACTGGAGGGAGTAAGTGAGCTGCCGTGTTTGAGGGAGTTGAATGTGTCCGAGACCACCATCACCTCCCTGTCCCCACTGGCTGGCCTTCCCTGCCTTGAGATACTTTACGCAGCTGAAAGTGAAAATATTTCCTCGCTAGAGGGAGTGCGTGAGCTGCCGTGCTTGAGGAATTTGGATGTGTCTGGCACTCCTATCCCTTTACAGGTTTTGGAAGCGCTGCGGAACCAAAGAGGGGTGGAAAGTTTGGTCATAGATGTATAACGAAATGGTATTAGCCCACCGTTGTGGAGAGTCGCCCTCCGTGAGGTCCTGCGTTGGAGGCCGTCGTGCCGATTATTTGACTTCCCTTTCACGGAGGAAATGGCGTAGCTTCTAAGGTCTATATTAGATAGTTAGCTGACACGCAAACTTGTTGAAATCATCTCATTTTTGTCTCATTTTTTTTTTTTGTCTGGAGTAGCAGGCCGCTTTTTTTCTTTTTCATAACTACGAGAATCTCTTCCCCGTGCCTCCAATCTTTTCGTGATCGGAAAGGATATGGACAACCTTTTTGTGTCTGTGCCCAAGTAGAAGGGTCTCCGCATGAGCGTCATCCAAGAGCGTGAGGAGAGGCTTATTGCCGCTGAGGCGCGCAAGACTGCCCAGAAGAGCCGCAAATCCCGTAAATAGACGACGTAAATATGTGTAAAAAAGGTTCTGATACATATACTTTTAGTTCATTTTAATTATTTCTCTTTGATTTTTTTTTTTTGTGTGTTAGTGGTGGTTTGCGTTT
>JADNSB010000001.1:600000-811451 GCA_019695575.1 Angomonas ambiguus | reverse complement strand
CAACATTTTTATCAAAAAATAAAATATCTCAATAGCAACATTAAGACTAATTTATATTCTTAAAGTATGCTAACTATCCTTGATATTATAATAACATTAATTATAGATATGCAATAATGAAAATAGAACAACCTATATATATAAATCCAATAGCAATATCCATAGGAAATTTCCATATATATTGGTATGGTATTATGTACTTAATTGGATTAATACTTATATACAATATAAGTTTAAGAAATATTTCTAAACCAGAATACACTAAAATAACAAAAAAATCTTTAGAAGAAATTCTATATTGGGGAATGATATCAGCAATAATAGGAGGGAGGCTAGGTTATGTAATCTTATATAAAGCAGATTATTTTTGGAATCATATATTAGAAGTATTTTATATAAGAAATGGAGGCATGTCTTTCCATGGGGGATTAATAGGTGTAATAGTATTTATGTATTACTATGCTAAAAGCAAAAAAATATCATTTTGGGAAGTATCTGACTTAATAGCTCAAGCTGTGCCTGTAGCCCTAGCAATAGGAAGAATAGGAAATTTTATAAATGGTGAACTCTATGGTATCCCAACCAATCTTCCATGGGGAGTTATATTCCTAAATGCACATGATAATATATACCGTCACCCTTCTCAGCTATACGAGTGCATGTTAGAAGGCCCCATATTATTTATAATAATAAAACTATTTTTATATAAGAAAAAAAGAATATTGGGACAAACTAGTGCAATATTCTTAATATTTTATGGTGTATTAAGATGTATAGGAGAAATTTGGAGAGAACCTGACTATATTATTAATATATGCAATTATAACTGTAGCATGGGGCAAATGCTTTCAATATTTATGATAATCATAGGATTGATGCTTTATTATGCTCTAAACAAAAAACAATAGAATTATTTTGTTTTTTTTAAAAAAGATTCTATTTTTAAAATAATAGAATCTATTTTCTTGCTTATCTCTCCCATTGAAAATCCTGATTCAAAAGAATTTTCTGATCCTAAAACTTTCGTACTCATTAGCTCACTAGCAATTTGTAAAGCGGCCATAACCGCCACTCTTTCATTAGTATAGTTTTTTGTAGAATCCTGAATTTGAGATGCTAATCTATTAAAATAATTTACTGCTTCAATAAGATTATCTTTTTCATCTTTTGAACATCTAAAAGAGTATTCTCTACCTAACACAACTGCATCAAGCTGCTCCATTTATATCTCCATTTTTTAATTCAAATGAAGGCAAGATAGCTTTCAATCTTTTCAATCTATCTACACCATTTAAAATACTTTCTCTAAGATAAGCATTTTTATTTTCTAAGGATAGAATTTGCTCTTCTAATTTAGCCTTGTAAGCTAAATTAGATTTTTCTTTCTCATTCCAAGAAATTTCCTTTTCATTCCAGACAATTTCTTTCTTTGCCAATTGATCTCTCAAATCTTTCTCAATTTTTTTTATATCTATTTGAAGTACAAAAACAAGGTCTTCTAGTTTTTTAGATTTAGCTCTCAAGGAGGAAAGTTCTGACTCTTGATCAATAAGAGACTTTTTAAGATAAGTTATTTCATCCTCTGCATATTTATTGCTTGATTGCAATGCAAGATTTTCAGAAGATAATTTAATAGAGTACTCCGTTAATTTATCTACCAACAAAGAAAGTTTTTCTATATTTTCTAACATGTTTAGTTGATATATTTATCTTTAAAATTAATAAAAAAACGTAAAACTTTTCGCCCATATAAAACAAACAAGTAATTACGTCCTATTGGGAAATAATATCACAGATAATTCTTTTAAAGCTTGACTATATACTTTTCTCTTAAATTCTATAGCAACATCCAATGTAGTCCAATAATCACGCCATTTCCACTCATCAAACTCTGGATGTCTTGTAGAGCATAAGCACACATCACTATCTTGTCCGATTAATCTCAATAAAAACCATATTTGTTTTTGCCCTTTATAAAACCCTCTACATTCTTTACGAATAAAATTTACGGGAACGTTGTAATGTAACCACTCTTTAGTCCTACCTATTATTTTAACATGTTCTGGTCTTAATCCTACTTCTTCATTAAGCTCTCTATACATAGCCTCTTCCAGAGATTCTCCTTGTTTCACACCTCCTTGCGGCAACTGCCATGAGTTTTCCTTTATTCTTTTACCCCAAAAAATTTCATTTTTATAATTGGCAATAATGATTCCAACATTAGAACGATATCCCTCGCTATCTAACATGATGATAGTCTACCTAATCAAATTCAGTACAATTTAGTACAATGGACAATATAAATTATTATTATAAACATTTAAATAACTACAGAAAATATGTACGCTACTAAATATCACATACACACAGCAAAAGAAACACCTTCTGAAGCAGAAATTATAAGTCATCAACTGATGATTAAATCTGGGATGATACGAAAATTAGCAGGAGGAATCTATAATATAATGCCCATAGGCTTAAGAGTTCTAAGAAAAATAGAAAAAATTGTCAGAGAGGAGATGGTAAATTCTGGTGCTATAGAAATACTTATGCCTATAGTACAACCTGCTGAACTATGGCAAGAATCTCGAAGAATAGAGGAATATGGCCCTGAATTGCTAAGATTTAAAGACAGGCATAACCGACACTTCGTATTACAACCAACATCAGAAGAAGTTATATCGGATATAGCTAGAAATGAAATATACAGCTATAAACAATTGCCTTTAACTTTTTATCATATTCAAACTAAATTTCGTGATGAAGTAAGACCAAGATTTGGCATGTTACGAAGCAGAGAATTCATAATGAAAGACGCTTATTCTTTTGATATTAGTCAAGAAGATGCTTTAAAAAGCTATCATGTTATGTTCGAAACTTATTCAAAAATTTTTAGAAAAATGTCGCTCAATTTCTGTGCTGTTTCTGCTGATACTGGATCTATAGGCGGAACATACAGTCACGAATTCCATGTGCTAGCAGAAACAGGAGAAGACATAATAGCCTATGATAAAGAATCAAATTATGCAGCCAATCTAGAATTAGCGATAGCTCCCTGCTTATTAAATAAAAGACTATCAGCAGAAGAAACAATAACGCTTGTATCAACTCCAGAAATAACGACCTGTGAAGAACTATCAAAATTCTTGCAAATACCGATTACCAAAACAATCAAATCTATTGTTTTGGCAAGTGAAAATAATAATATAATAAACATCTTCTTACTCTTAATTAGAGGAGATCATTCATTAAATGAAGTGAAAACAAAAAAAATACTAGGAATAGATAATTATCGTTTTGCAACACCAAATGAAATAGAAGAATATTTTAATTGTCCTCCAGGATATATTGGACCTATCAATACAGCAAAGCCAATCTTTATTGTGGCAGATACGACAGTTGCGAATATGAATGATTTTGTTTGTGGAGCTAATAAAAAAAATGCTCACTATACTGGAGTCAATTGGTCAATAAACCTTAAAGAACCAGATATAGTTGCAGATATAAGAAATGTCGTTGAAGGAGACCCATTGCCTAATGGCAATGGGTCTTTTTCTCTACAAAAAGGAATAGAAGTTGGTCATATATTTTTCCTGGGAACAAAATACTCTCAAGATTTAAGAGCATCTTTTTTAAACAAATCTGGAGAAAAAGAGTATTTGCAAATGGGATGTTATGGTATAGGAATAACTAGGATAATGGCTGCTGCTATCGAACAGAATAATGATTGTCTAGGAATAATATGGCCAAAACCTATAGCTCCATTTGAGGTAGTTATCTGCCCAATAGGATGGAAACATGAAAATGTAAAGAACATATCAATACAAATATATAATATTCTAAAAAAAAATAATATTGATGTAATTCTCGATGACAGAAATATCAGACCAGGAATAATGTTTGCAGAATGGGATTTAATAGGAATACCTTGTAGAATTAACATAGGACCTAAAGATTTAGAACATAATTTAATTGAAATTAAGACTAGAAAATTACCAAATGATTCAATAAAAATCCCCATAGAATTCGCATTGCAAGAAGTCATAAAAATTTTGAATACTTTGTAAAAAGTAATACTTTAATAACATTTCCTAAAACAATATAAAAACAAGGCATAAGCATGTCTCTAATTTTAGCCTATTACAATCTAAGTTTAATATCAAAAATTATAATTATCTATCAATTTTTAATTGTAGCTTTATTCCTTAGAACCGCAATAAAAACTATAATAAGGTTAAATACTAATTCAAATAATAACAAAAAATTCACAAAAGAATTCTGGTCTGGAATAAACTTAATAGACCTACAGAAGAAGAATTACAATATAAAAGACAAAGCCTCTATAGCCAAAATTTTTGAATTGGGAATGACTGAATTTTCAAGAGCTCAATTTTTAGAAAGAAATAATTCTGCTAAGAATGCTATGGAAGCAACTTTAATAAAAGAAATAATAAATATCCAAGATAATATTGATGTAATGTATACTCTGATCAATAGTGTTTTCTATATAGGTATATTAGGATTCATCATGCATAATGTTGAAATAATTAACTATTTTTTCAAACAACAAAATCTTGATTCTGCTTTCTTTACACCTCGAGCAATAGAGTCAATATTATTGCTCATGATAACTATATTAGTCTCATCATTGTCAGAAACAATTTATATATACATCATAAAAATGATAAAAAAATATTCGATGGAATCAAAAATTTTTATAAAAGAGTTTCTAACTATAATACAAAGACAAAATATAGTTAAAAATAAATAAGAACATCCTATACAGACAGCATTAGTAAAACAAGGTATGTTTTTATGTTAATTAATTTTAGATATTTAAACTCTAGCCTATTGTATAGAGTGTTGTAGGAATTCATATCTATATATGGTTAAATACTTATTGTTGCCCTAGAAGATGAAAATTATTAAACATAAAAAAACATTTAATTTCATAAGTTTGCTATATTTATTATTAGTATATATACAGATTGATATGTACACATCAAAAAATAATGAGGAAACAAAATATAAAAATCAAACTAATACAACTCTATATTTACAAAAAACCAGCTTAAATAAAAAAACTAAAAATGATATAAAAACATGTATTCTCTCAGGAATAGTCTACCCTAGATTTTCGTATCAACAATTAGAGAATAACAAATCAATAGAGTTCCTATTTAAAAAAAATAAAAAAACTGAACCAAATAAATTAATTTTGATAAAATCGTCTAAAAATCCAACCTTAGATAAAGCTGTAGAAATAGGCATTTTAAGATGTGAAGAGTTTCTACAAAAAGAAGTTTCCGATGAAGACTATCAACTACATATAATATATAAAACATTCGAAGAATAGGAAAAAAATGAATATTCGCAAAGAAAAATTGATATTAGTAATGTTATTTTTTCTATATATCGTTTCATACCTTACTCAAGCAACTGCACAACTACACATAGATAAAAATCAATCAGCAACAAAAGAGTTTAATATTAAAATACATGAATATGATAACAATACATACGAAGGACAAAAAGTTATAGAAACAATACAAAATAATTTATTAAGCACAAATAAATTTAAGATAATAAAAATTTCAAACAAAGATGAAAAAAAGAATATTTATAATAGATTCCTGAAAAAAAATAACTTCGACTACATGGTATCTATACAAGTAAATCATCTACAAGATGACCTTTATGAAATAAATTTCACTCTTGAGAATTCTGAAAACCTCCTAGACAAAGTATCATTCTCTGGGTCAATAAAAGATATTATAAGAATATCTCATACAATATCCGATAGAATATATGAAGCAAGCACAGGAAATAAAGGAATCTTTAATTCACGCTTAGCTTATATAGTTAAAAAGAATAATATTTTCGAATTGCAAATTGCAGATCATGATGGCAAAAATCACCAAACAGCACTCAGATCATTGAAACCAATAACATCAATAAAATGGTCTCCAGATGGAAGCAAAATTCTTTATGTAAGTTTTGAAACTGGTAGAGCCATAACATACATGCATGATTTATTCACATCTAATCGGGTTATTATAGCGAATCAAAAAGGAAGCAATAGCGCTCCATCTTGGTCTCCAGACGGAGAGAAAATAGCTCTAACTATGACAGAGACCGGCTTATCTCAGATTTACATATTAGATGTTCCAACAAACTCTTTTAGAAGATTAATTAAATCATCAGCATGTGATACAGAAGCTTGCTTTTCTGCTGATGGTAAAAATATCTTTTTTGCCAGTGATAGAAGCGGTAGTTATCAAATATATTCAACTGATTTGTATGGTCAAAATATCACAAGACTTACTTTTGATGGAGATTACAATGGATCTCCTATAGCGACTCCTAATAAAAACATTATCATTTATGTAAAAAAAGTTGATAATGCTTTTAATATATGCGTTCTGGATTTATCATCAAAAAAAGAAAAGTTAATTACATCAGGCAAATATGATCAATCTCCATCTATATCACCAAATGGAGAATATCTAACATACTCCTATATCAATAACAAAGGCATGAATTCTATAACTCAAATATCACTATCTAATTCACAAATAAAAACAATTCAAGAGAATTCAAATTATGAAATATTTGATCCTTCTTGGGGACCTATAATTAAATGAAAAACAGATCAATTAATAGTATCAATTCGCACATAAATAAAAGCATTACTATTATTATCTTGCTTTTATTAAGTATTACAGTAACATCCTGTTCATTCCATGAGTTTTATCATAATACTAAGATAAACAAAGCAAATAAAACCATGAAAGAAACTCATATTTTCTTTGATAAAAATAGTTATATTATTTCTGATGACTACATAACAGAAATAGAAAATTTTGTATTTTCAATAGCAGATAAGCCTTCTTTAAAAATCAAGATTATTGGAAATACAGATCAGAATGGAGGAGTCGAATATAATCTCGCTCTAGGACAACGCAGAGCTTATGCTGTCTACAAAATACTTAAAGTTTTAGGAATCAGCGATAATCAAATTGAGGTTATAAGTCTCGGTAAAATAAATTCTATACTAGACCATTCTAATTATAGTGAAGAAAATTTGGCAAAAAATCGACGAGTTGACATTATGTGTTATAAATAAATGTTTACTAGAAATGCTAAATTTATATATAAATACATTACATATGAAAAAACTGCTATCATCCATACTAATTTTTATTCTAATACCACAACCTGGATATGCCGCATCAAAAAATAATGATCTACAACTACAGATAGAGAACATAAAAAAATCCAATTTGGAATTGCTGAATCGTCTTGATATGCTAGAACATGAACTAGCAAACATTCTAAATCAAGTTGAAATTATTAAGAATAATTCTATAGAAAACAATAACTCTAAAAGTTCTGAAATAGTTCTTTCAGAAAGAAAACCAAAAGATATCTTAGAAGAAGAATTCAAAACCGCTCTAGATCTATTGAAAAAAGAACAATACTCAGAAGCTGAGGAAAAATTTAATAAAATCTTGGAAATAAATTATGATACCAAACTAATAAATGAAATTAAATTTTACTCTGGAGTTTGCAAATATAAACTTGGCAAATTTAAAGAATCAACAATACAACTACAAAGCTACATTAGAAATAACTCAACAAATAAAATTCCAGAAGCTCTAATGATAATTGCAGACAACAAAATAGCTATGAACGATATCTCAGATGCTACAGAGATTTTAAGAACAATTATCAAACAATATAAAAATTCAGAAGTTTCTTTAAAAGCTGAAAAGAAACTAAAAATGATAAATTAACACTATAAACAAATATCCATAAAAAAATTAATGCTATTATGATTGCAACAGAAATTAATAATTATACGTTATATTACAATAAAATTGGCAAAGGCAAGCCTATTGTCATGGTACATGGTTCATTATGTGATAGCAGATACTGGAAAAAACAGATAGATATTTTTAGTAACTTCTTTGAAGTTTATCTAATAAACTTGAGACATTATTGGCCAAACGATTGCAATAGTAACGATGAAAGCTTCTCTATACAGCAACATTCTGATGACTTAATATCTTTCATAAAAAAAATTATTGCTCGTCCTGTTTATTTACTAGGACACTCAAGAGGAGGCGCTATATCAATAGAAACTGTAATTAAAGAGCCAAATATAGTAGACAAACTCATACTAGCAGATCCTGGAGGATTTAAAATAGAAGGTATGGATAATATATTTGAAGATAGAAATAATTTTCGACTTAGATCTAGCAAGTTAGTTACTGAAAATAGACAAGAAGAAGGTTTGCAACTATTTATTGACACTGTCAGTGGGAAAAATACCTGGGCAAAAATGGTGAGTTGGTTTAAACAAATGGTATTTGATAATGCAAATACTCTTATTGCACAATCTAAAGAACCGCCTTTGATTCTAAATATAGAAAACCTTTCTAATATTTCAATGCCAACTCTATTAATTGGAGGCTCACTAAGCCCAAGTCCTTACCCAGAAATACTGAATAAATTACAACAAATTATACCTAATAATACAAGAATAAATATTGCTGGATCTTCACATGGTATGAATATTGGAAGCCCAAAAATATTTAATAGTCATGTTTGCAATTTTTTGATAAAAAATTCGCACTAGATTTTTATATAATTCTAAGTATAGAATTAAATTCAAATATGTTAATGTAGTAAACAATATTTATTAAATAAATAATATAACTTGGAAAACATAAGTCTAAATATAGTGAATTTGTTATACATGTTTGCTATTATGTTACGACGTAAAAAATAACTTAATTAAAAATTTGTTTTATAAACAAATTAGTTAATTTATACAACTTAATATTTATTTCTGCTTTATCAAACATTATTGATCAATAAAATATGATTTCTGCATATTAAAATGTTAAGTTTTGTTATAATCATAAGTTAATTTTTTTAATACATAATTTAAAAACAAAATACAACAAAAGAAATGACAATAGAATTAAGAAATAAAAAATTCTATGCTTATAAAAGCTGTACAACAGCCATATGTGTTCAATACTGGTTCCAAAGACTGAAAAGTATTAGCACTGAATCAAAACAAGTCACTATAAATAGGAAACATTTTGTTAAAATATTGAACTTGTTTATTATTTTTGTTTGTAATGGCTCAGAGTACTTATCTCAATAATATTGAATAAGTTAATCTGTTTTTTTTAAATAAGCCATAAAATAATAAAGGCCCACATGATTTCGCTTTCATTAATACAATCACTACTTGCCTGCTGTCTTGTTTTGCTTAGTGGGCGCTATTTGACACAAAGAATTACAATTTTAGCTAAATATAGTGTTCCTGACTCTATAGTTGGAGGACTTATTTTTGCTACTATGACGCAAATATTATCTGCATGGTTTGGTATTCAAATATATCTTGATACTGCCATTAAACCAACTTTCTTATTATTGTTCTTTGGATGCGTTGGTTTAACAGCAAACTTAAAACTATTAGCAAAAGGAGGGTCTAGACTAATAAGATTAATATTAGTTTTAGCACCATTTCTTCTTTTGCAAAATATGGTAGGATTAGGATTAGCAAATTTGTTAGATATGCACCCATTAATGGGTCTAGTTGGCGGAACAATAACTTTAGTTGGTGGCCATGGTACTGGTGCTGCTTATGCAGCACGCTTTGCTGATTTCAACAATATTCAAAACATAACAGCATTAGCAATGACTTCTGCTACCATTGGACTTGTATTTGGTGGAGTTTTGGGAGGACCTATTTCGGAATGGCTAATAAAACGTAATAAAATAGTTACTCCAAAGCAACAAGGAATCAAAGCAAAAACTGATGGTGAGGTAAGTGAGAAGGAAAATAATACACAACAATTAACCCCAGCAGAATTTATAACATCGTTAACAGTTGCTTTAATTACTTTAGTTGGTGGAACATACTTATCTAAACTAGTAGGAAGTTCTAATGTTAGCCTACCTAATTTTCTATGGTGTTTAGCAATAGGTATTATAGTAAGAAATCTTGGTCCTATTTCTGGGCTCAAGCTTAATGATAAAGCAACAGAAATACTAGGTACCGTCATGTTATCTCTGTTCTTAGGACTAACTATGATGACTTTAGATTTAGCTAGCGCAGCTAGATTAGCAGGTCCTTTAGCATTTATTCTCGTAATACAATCTATAGTTTGTGCCTTGTATTGTTGTTTAGTAGTATTTAAAGCTCTAAAAAAAGATTATGAGGCTGCAGTTATGGCAGGAGCATTTTGTGGTATAGGACTAGGAACTACAGCCACTGCTATAGCTAATATGCAGGCAATAGCAGGAAGACATGGAAATGCCCCACAATCATTTATTGTAATTCCTTTAACTGGAGCTTTTCTAGTTGATATTATGAATGTGATTGTCCTTACAGCTCTAATATCATTACCTTGTATTGGAGGAGTATAATGAATTTTTTTAAAAAAATATTGTTATTGTCATTATGCTTTATTCTAGCTGCCTGCGAGAGAAAACCTAGTTCTAGTGAATTATATAGCACTTTAAACAAAAGACTCCAAGAAACCTTTGGAGCTAATTCTTTTAAGATAGTAACACTAAATAGAATGGGTAGTGCTATAGATAGTACAGCACCATCCAATGAAAACAGAAGAGTAGTTTATTATGATGTAATATTAGAGGCCAATAAAAATATAGACCTAGGGGCTTGGGATCAACCAGGAGCTGCTGCTTTAGTAACCTTAATGGGAGCTGGCCCTAGAAGCATTATAGGAGTAGATTCAAGTGGTAACAAAGCTGGTGATAGAATCATAGCACATGCAACTGCTATATACCGTAAAAACGGTAGCAATTGGGAGAGAGTCTCTTCTGATAACTATACAACAGAAGAATCTATAGAATCAGGATTGCAAAAACCTGCAACAGAAAGACTTTTAAGCACTTTAAATACAATAACTACCTCGATTCCTTATACTTCTTCAAAAACAGCACAAAAAGTCGTGCAACAAGAATTGGAGCGTTCAGTTACAAGAATAAACGGTAGATTAGCAAGATTGCAAGATGGATATCCTTTTGCAGGTGGCCCAAACAAAGGTGAATATCTAGTCTTTGCTCAATCAATAGCCGATATTACACAAAGAAATCAAGTAAAAATGATACCATTAATAACAAGTGGTAGCACTGAAAACATTGATTTACTGAGAACAGGAAATGCAACTATAGCCTTGGCTCCTGCCGATATTGCTTTAATGGCATATAATGGAACAGGTCCTTTTGAAGGACATGGTCCTTTTGCTGAACTACGTACTCTTGGAAGTCTTTATCCAGAATTAGCGCATATAATAGTCAGACAAGATTCAGAAATAAAAAGAATAATGGATCTTAAAGGTAAAAAAATATCTCTAGGACCAGATGGATCTGGGGGAAGGACAACTATTGAACAAATATTGGCAGCGCATGGACTACATGCTCATAAAGATTATAAAGTTATAGATGCACCTTTTACTAATTCGTTACAACAGCTTAATAAAGAAGAAATTGATGCGGTAACTCAAATTATTGGAGTTCCAGCAACCCCAATAAGAGCAGCTATGACTCAATCTAACTTAAGAATTCTTCCACTGGAACCATTAGCAGTAAAAAGATTAATACAAAATAATCCAGCGCTATTATCTTTAAATATAGCTGGAGGAACATATTCTAATCAAAGCAAAAGAATTCCAACTGTTGGGACAGCAGCATTAATGCTAACTACTTCTGAACTTACTGTAGCTGAAGCTGAAAACATGGCAAATGCTGTGTATAAGGCAGGTCAATATCTATTAGCTGCAGGATCAGCACAAGGGGCACAGGTATCAGTCACAACTTCAAAAATATGTCTTACAGTTCCAATCCATCCTGGAGCAGATGAGGCTTTAAGAAAAATGGCTCATACTGCATTACCGAGAGCTGTCCTACCTAGAAAAATACAAAAACAACCAATTAACAATTAAAACATATGGTTTGATAATTATCGATAATATTAAAAAATATAATAATAAAATAATTAAAAATAGTTATCAAACCATTTTATTTACGATTCTTTAAGTTTTTTATCTAACTCTATCCATAAAACACTATCAGGAGATTCTTTCTCCATATTTCTCAAATATTCCTGATGTGCATTAATTTCTTCTTCTTTCGCAAAAATTACTGGTAATGATAATTTTTCATAATTATCTATAACCTGGTTAGACTTAGTATTTCTTTCACAGTCATCAATTAAAAACTCGTTTTGTCCTCTGGTCATAGCCAACCAAACTTGTGACAAAAGCTTAGAATCAAGTAAAGCTCCGTGCATCTTTCTTTCTAAATTTGAAATACCATAATGATCACATAAAGCATCCAAAGAATTTCTTTTACCAGGTCTTATTTTTCTAGCCAAAGATAGTGAATCTGTTATTCTTCTACAATAATTAGATAAATCCCCTAAATTTAATTTATCCAATTCACTATTTAGAAACTTCACATCAAATTGTGCATTATGAGCTATAATTTCAGCATCATTAATAAAATCAAGAAATTGCAAAACTACGTCTGCAAAATCTGGTTTATCTGATAAAAAATCTTTTGTTAAACCATGAACAGATAAAGCACCAGCATCTATTTCTCTATGTGGATTAATATATAAGTGCAAATAATTATTTGTAATAATACGATTGTTTATTTCAACACATCCTATTTCAATAACTCTATGCCCATCTGAAACATCCAATCCTGTGGTCTCAATATCAAAAACAACTTGTCTCATAACAATTAAACTTTCAAATAAATCTTTATATAGTTTCCACACCCATATTTGCTAACCTATCAGCTTTATTATTTCCATAATTATCTGAATGACCTTTTACCCAATTCCAATTAATATTATAATTTCCTGACAATTCATCTAAAGACTCCCAAAGATCTTTATTCTTCACATCCTTACCATTTGATAACTTCCAACCTTTATGTTTCCAACTATTTATCCAGTTAGTTATTCCGTTCATAACATATTTAGAATCAGTATAGATTGCTATATCCATATAACTACTATTACCTAATTTCTTTAATCCATTAATTACGGCTAATAACTCCATACGATTATTTGTTGTTTTACTTTCTCCCCCGTAAATATTATCTTCTCTTCCATCTGGCCATTTGATAACAACACCCCATCCTCCTATGCCAGGATTTCCTTTACAGGCACCATCGGTCCAAATTTCAACATAATTAACGTTATTTGTCATAGAATTATATAAATTAATAAGTAGATAGACTTACAGTCAAATTATAATGTATATATTATATACTTTACTTGGATTCTTTATAGATAAAAATATAAGTTATATAAAATAGATTATTTAAATTTAAAATTAATAGAATTAAATAATCTAAGAAATATAGGACACATAAATGTTAGATGAAAAGTTTTTAAAAAGAATTATAAGCTTTGGAGGAATTATTCCAATAAAAGCCTTTAAAGATAACTACATATGGTCTATCATAAAAAATGGAAAAATTGCAGTAATCGATCCTGGTGATTATAAAGTAGTATTAGAATTTATAGAAAAATATTCATTAAAACTTATCGCCATACTAATTACTCATCATCATAAAGATCATACAGCAGGTGTAGAAATACTATCTAAAAAGTTTAATATCCCCGTATTTGCATCAAAAAAATCTAAATTACCATTTTGTAACAATCATTTGATAGAAAATGATATTATAAAATTACGTGAACTAGATCTTAAATTAAAAATAATAGATGTTCCTGGTCATACTGATGATCATATTGCTTTTTATGGAAAAACAATTAAAAATCGCAAAGTTCTATTTTGTGGCGATGTCCTATTTTCAGCTGGATGTGGACGTGTTTTAGAAAACAATTACATACAAATGTTTAATTCACTTAAAAAACTCTGTAAGCTACCACTAAATACCATAATTTTCTGTGCCCATGAATATACTATAAGCAACTTAATTTGGGCAATGAATGTTGATAAAGATAACAAATACTTGCAATTTTGCTATAAACATGCAAAATTACTAAGGAAATATGGTTACCCAACATTACCATCTTCCATTATTAAAGAGTTATATATTAACCCATTCCTAAGAACAGATTATATCAATATCATCAAATCAGCCTCTTTGCATGCTAAAATCCAACTTCAATCACAAATAGATGTCTTTATAGAATTAAGAAAATGGAAAAATGCGTCTTAAAAAAAATTTAATTATACAGTTTTATTTTATATTTATATGTGTCCTTATAACAGGGTGTACTATGCTTGTACGTCCACAAATAGGGCAATTAAAAAGTATAATTCTTTCTAACAATACTAGTAGTAATACTGATGATATATGGGATGTAATTAGAGAAGGCTTCCAAATTCCTAATTTAAACAACAACCTATCAAAACAATGGACTCAGTATTACAAAGAGCATCCTGAATCTATAAGACGTATCGCTGAGAGATCTGTGAAATATTTATATTTTGTAGTTAATGAGATAAATAATAGAGGTTTACCAACTGAATTAGCTCTTATGCCTTTTATAGAAAGTGCTTATGATCCTTCTGCAATTTCAAAAAATAAAGCTTCCGGATTATGGCAATTTGTTCCTAGGACTGCCAAACACTTCAATTTAAAACAAAATTGGTGGTTAGATGAAAGAAGAGATCCAATAATATCAACATATGCCGCCTTAGATTACTTAGAATCTCTATATAAGAGACAAGGTGATTGGCACCTTGCGCTAGCTTCATATAATTGTGGTGAATCAGTCGTACAAAAAGCTATAGAAAAAAATAAAAAATCTAATAAATCTACAAAATATATAAATCTTCAACTTCCAAAAGAAACTACTAATTATGTACCAAAACTACAAGCTGTAAAAAATATTATCACAAACCCACAAAAATATGGAATTGATCTACCTAGGGTCGAAAATAAACCATACTTTCAAACAGTAAAGAAAAATAGAGACATTGATATTGAAGTAGCTGCAAAATTAGCAGAAATATCCCTTGAAGAATTTAAAGCTCTCAACCCATCTCATAACAGACCAGTAATATCTTCTAAACATTCACAAACAATTTTATTACCAGCAAAAAATATAGATAAATTTCATATAAATTTAAAAAAATTTACAGATAACTTAAGCAACTGGAAAATATATAAATCCAAAGATGGTGAAACTTTTTTTTCAATAGCTAAAAAATTTGGAGTTTCTGAAATAAAACTAAAAAAGATCAACAACATAAGAACTCAACAAAAAACAGCTTCGGGACAACTATTATTAATAGAACAAAAAAATGTCATTTCTTCAAATAAAAAAACTTATGATTATCTTGTACTCCCTGGAGATAATTTATCAAAAATTGCAAAAAAACATAATACAACTGTCAAAGAAATACGCTATTTAAATAGACTAAAGGATGATCGCATTAAACATGGCAAAAAAATAAAATTGCCTTGTAAGGGATGATTTAACAAAAACTAATCTTAACCTATTAAATAGGAGTAGAATGTGGGGCTTCTAAAATCAAAAAAAATTTTAATTACAGGTGTAATATCAAACCGCTCTATTGCATATGGAATAGCAAAGTCTTGTAAAAATCAGGGAGCAGAATTAGCTCTAACATATGTAACAGATAGGATGAAAGATCGTGTTATAGAATTATCTAGAGAGCTAGATTGCAAAATATGCTTACCTTGTGATGTAAGTAGTGATGATTCTATAGAAAAATTAAAAACTAAACTCTCAGAATATTGGGATAATTTAGATGGTTTAGTCCACTCAATAGCTTTTGCAAATAAAGACTCTATATCAGATAAATTCTTAGACGGATGCAATAGAGAAAATTTTCGTATTGCACATGAAATTTCTTCCTATAGTTTACCTGCTTTAACAAAAACATTACTACCTTTAATGAATACACATGCATCTATAGTTACGCTAAGTTATATAGGATCTGAAAGATTTGTACCAAATTATAATATGATGGGACTAGCAAAAGCTTCTTTGGAATCAAGCATAAGATATCTAGCTAATGATTTAGGATACAGGGGAATAAGAATCAATGGAATATCTTCTGGTCCAATAAAAACATTAGCAGCAAGTGGGATAAAAGATTTCTCAAATATACTAAAATTTGTTGAAAATAACGCACCACTCAAAAGAAATGTTACAACAGAAGATATAGGGAACGTAGCTTCTTTTTTATTATCAAATTTATCTTCTGGGATAACTAGTGAAATAATACACGTAGATGCTGGATTTTCTAATATAGTAGGATTATGCTAGAGAATATAAACTAACTATGACATGTATTTTGGAAAATCAGCTTTAATGTTATATTATTAAATACTTTAATTATAATTTATCCAGGGAAGTATTATGTCTGATGAAAAGTCATGTTTTTCATATTTTGAAAATCTGATTGATCCATTCAGAGAGACACCAGATATTCCACCTCCGTATAAAGTATCTTCGTTTTTTTACTACTACTTAAAACAAATAAAAACGATCTTGATAATTTTGCTTTTTATAGGACTGGGAGTTTCTTTAGTTGAAATTGCATTATTCAAATATGTAGCAAATATAATAGACTTGGCTCAATCAAGTAATCCTGAAAAAATATTTGGAACGCATTATAAAGAATTATTGTTAATGACGTTAGTAATATTAGTATGTCGACCTATCATATTCGCTTTGCATGACCTGCTAGTTCAACAAACCATTACATCTAATATGGCAGCATTAATAAGATGGCAAAATCATAAATATATTCTTAAACAAAGTATTAGTTTTTTCTATAATGATTTTGCTGGAAGAATATCTAACAGAGTGATACAAACTGGCGCTGCATTAAGAGATTCGGCAATACAAGCAATAGAAGCAATTTGGCATGTAGTTGTTTATACAAGCAGTGCGATATTCATATTTTTACAAACTGACTGGCATTTAATATTTCCTTTATTAATTTGGATCGTTATATATGTATTCTTTCTTATGCATTATATTCCACTAATTCAAAAACGCTCTGCTATATCATCTGAAACTAGATCTAAATTAATTGGACTAATTGTAGATACTTATTCAAATATAATTACTATTAAACTATTTTCACACACAAAACAAGAAGAAGAATATGCTAAAAACACCATGATAGAACAAATAAAAACACATCAATTAGCTTTAAGACTTATAACGGAAATGGATACAGCACTAACTGCTATTAATGGCCTATTAATAGTATCAACAGCAGGTATAGCATTATGGTTATGGAGCAAAAACATAATATCCTTAGGATCTATTACTTTAGCTATAAGCTTAGTAATAAGAATAAATAATATGTCAAGTTGGCTAATGTGGGTAGTAAAAAATATATTTGAAAATGTAGGAGTTGTACAAGATAGTATTGGAACAATATCTCAATCTAGAGAGATTGAGGATTTTGATAAATCAAAAGTCTTAAAAATAACGGATGGAGAAATCAAATTTGATTCAGTATTTTTTGCTTACGAAAAAAAACATGAGGTTATAACAAACCTAACATTAACAATCAAAGCAAAAGAAAAAATAGCTATAGTTGGACCATCTGGAGCAGGTAAATCAACATTAATACATTTATTACTTAGATTACATGAAGTAAAAAATGGATCTATATGTATAGATGGACAGAACATTAAATATGTTACTCAAGATAGTTTAAGATCACAAATAAGTGTAGTCACACAAGATGTTTCTCTACTACATAGGTCTATAAGAGATAATCTTATTTGTGGAGCTAATAATATATCAGAAGAGCAACTAGATAATGTAATAAAAAAAACAAAATTAGACTTTATATATAGTATTAAGGATACTAATGGAAATATTGGACTAGATGCACATGTCGGAGAAAGAGGTATAAAACTATCTGGAGGACAAAAACAAAGGATAGCTATTGCCAGAGCACTGCTAAAAAATTCTCCAATAATCATATTAGATGAAGCAACTTCAGCTCTAGACTCTGAAACTGAATCTATAATTCAACAAAATTTAGAAGATATGATGACTGGCAAGACTGTTATAACTATCGCTCATAGACTATCTACCATTCTCAAAATGGATAGAATTATTATAGTCAGTAAAGGAACAATTGTTGACTCAGGAACACATATGGAACTAGTATCAAAAGAAGGAATATACCAAACACTTTGGGATAAACAATCTAGATATCTTACAAAATAATATTCTATGGCGGACAGAGGGGGATTCGAACCCCCGATACGCTATAAACGTATACACGCTTTCCAGGCGTGCGCCTTCAACCACTCGGCCATCTGTCCTACTGAAACACAAGGACTTTTATTATAGCATATTTTATCTATTAAAAGTCAAAATTCGTTCAACATATCTAGCAATGCTATCTATTTCTATATTTACAAAATCGTTTTTTGATAATTTATATAAAGTAGTAGCAATCTGAGTATGTGGAATAATGTTGATCGTAATTCTAGAAAAATTATTGTAATCCATAACTGAATTAATAGTTAAACTAACTCCATTAATTGCTATAGATCCTTTATAAGCTAGAAATTTAGAAAAATCTGTAGGAATATCTATAAGCAATTCTTTAGATTCACCACAAGGACTAAAATCATATACTTTACCTATACAATCTACATGACCATATAATATATGCCCACCCATTCTTGACTCTAATTTTAAAGCTCTTTCAATATTAACTTCCCCTACTGAAGAAAGGCCTACTGTACATTTCAAACTTTCTTGAGAAATATCAACATAAAAACCCTTGCCTTCTATATTAGTAACAGTCATACATGCTCCTTGTATAGATATAGAATCTCCTATAGAAATACTCTTTAAGTCTATATTGTTGACTTCTATAAATAATCTAATACCATTACTAATATTTTTTAAATTCTCATCGTTATATACTTTAGTTATAAAACCAATATCTTCTATTATCCCTGTAAACATAATAAAATCCGTTATTAATTTATTTCTTACAAATGCATTTTTCTTTTATTAAATTCCATCTATTATGGTTATATAACCTTATTCTTATATCATTATCAATTAATTTAGATTCGAGAGTCGAAAAAACAACAGCATCTTCTAAATAATCTATAGCTGGTTTTTTTATAAATGTATTTGCATCACCAATCAGAATTGGAGCAATATATAATAAAATCTCATCTATAAAACTATTTTCTAATAGTTTTCCATTTAATCCTGGCCCTGCTTCAACATGGACTTCATTAACACAATCTTTAGAAAACCATTTCATTACGCTAGATAAATTTATACTGTTTGAATTTTTACTTATACTATCTACTATAACTATTTCACCATTCTTATCAAGAATCTCTTTAGCTTTTTCTTTATTATCAATGGTTGTAAATATAACCACTCTGGAACCATCAAAAATATTTGCATTAGAATTAATTAAAAATGTATTATCTATAATTGCTTTAATAGGATTTCTAGACACTGGAAAATGCCTAACTGTCAAAATAGGATTATCATTTATTATTGTTCCTATACCTGTTAATATAGCTCCACTGCGAGCTCTCCAATAATGACCATCCTTGCGTGAATTTTCTGATGTTATCCATTGTGACTTTTTGTTATACAAAGAACTTCTTCCATCTAACGATGATGCTATTTTTGTTCTGACCCAAGGTAGACATGTTATAATTCTAGAAAAAAAACCAATATTTAACCATATTGCCTCTTCTGCACAAACCCCTATTTTTACATTTATACCAGCTGATCTCAATATTTGTATACTTTTACCATTTACTAATGGATTTGGATCTAATACAGCTATAACAACACTTTTTGGTTTTGCTTTTAATAAAGCATTAACACACGGTGGAGTTTTTCCATAATGACAACAAGGTTCCAATGTTACATATATGGTAGATCCTTCCAAAACATACTGTTTGCTAATAGCATCATGCAATGCACATACTTCAGCATGAGATCCTCCAAATGACTGAGTAGAACCTTTACCTATACAAAAATTGTTCTTTACTATAACACAACCAACACTTGGATTTGGCCATGCTATACAAGCAGATTCTCTAGCCAAATCTAAAGCTTTAGACATCCAAAATTCATCAGGAAAATTATATAAATGAGACATAAAATGATTTTGCTAAAAATTTAATAAGAACTATATTACCTCTTGTATTAACTTTATAAATTCATCTATATTTTTAAAACTTTTATAAACTGAAGCAAATCTAATATAAGCTACTTTATCCAGAATTTTTAATTCATGCATAACTAACTCCCCAATATACTCAGTTGTTACATCGCGCATACCACTTGACAATATCAATTTTTCTATATTAAACACAGATTTTTCTAAATCATCTGAATTTACAGAGCGTTTGCGCAAAGCTATAAAAATACTTCTACGTAATTTACTAACATCATAATCACATCTTGATCCATTTTTTTTGATTACAGAAGGAAAAAATAACTCAACTTTCTCATATGTAGTAAATCTTTTGTCACATAAAAGACAACGTCTTCTTCTTCGAATTGAATCTTTATCATCTGAAACACGACTATCTATAACCTGCGTTTCACAATGACAACAAAAAGGACACCTCATAAAAAATAAACTTTTATAAAAAACTATTTGTATAGTCATATACCTTAAAAAAACTAGCTAATGACTATACAAAAAATTAAAAAATTAGCATAACTATATTTTATAGACAGGCAATCTAGATGTTAACTCATGAACCTGCTTACGTACATTATTAATATTTGTATCATCATATGGATTACCTAAAACATCGGCGATTAAGTTTGCAGTAAGCTCGACATCTGACTCTATAAAGCCCCTAGTAGTAATAGCACAAGTTCCCAAACGAATACCACTAGTAATAAATGGACTTTCTGGATCATTTGGAATAGCATTTTTATTTACTGTGATATGAGCTTTTCCAAGAGATGTTTCTGCATCTTTACCACTTATTCCTATAGACCTTAAATCTACCAACATTAAGTGACTTTCTGTTTTCCCTGAGACAATACGCAACCCTCTTTTTACTAAAGTATCAGCCATAATTTTTGAGTTATTTAACACTTGTTTGGCATACTGTTTAAAACTTGGATCAAGAGCTTCTTTAAAGGCAACTGCTTTACCAGCAATTACATGCATTAAAGGTCCTCCCTGAATTCCTGGAAAAATAGAAGAATTAATAATACGTTCATACTGAGATTTCATCATTATAACGCCACCCCTAGGACCACGAAGAGACTTATGTGTAGTAGATGTAACAAAATCAGCATAAGGAACAGCATTAGGATAAACTCCTCCTGCTATTAATCCTGCATAATGAGCAATATCTGCCATTAATAATGAATTATTATCATGAGCAATCTTAGATAAATATTCAAAATCTATTTGTAATGAATAAGCAGAAGCTCCTACTACTATAAGCTTTGGCTTATGTTTTTTAGCTAAAATTTCAATATTTTTATAATCTAATACTTCATTTTCATCTAAGCCATATGATATAAAATTATAAGTTTTTCCAGACGAATTAACAGAAGCGCCATGAGTTAAATGACCTCCTTCAGCAAGACTCATCCCAAGAACTGTATCACCAGGCTTTAAAATAGCATTATATACACCTTGATTTGCTTGAGATCCTGAGTTTGGCTGCACATTAGCTGCTTCAGCTCCAAATAAATCTTTAAGCCTATCTATAGCTAAACGCTCTACTATATCAACATATTCACAACCACCATAGTATCTCTTACCAGGATAACCTTCTGCATATTTATTAGTTAGACAAGATCCCTGTGCCTCCATAACAGCTTTACTGGCATAATTTTCAGATGCAATAAGCTCTATATGTTGCTCCTGGCGAACTGCCTCTTCTTGAATGGCATTCCACAATTCTGGATCCATTTGACTTATAGTACGATTGTTTTCAAGCATAACAGCTCCCCTTCTTTACTATTTATAAAAAAATACTGCATTTATTTTTTAACTTGGCAAAAAATATCAAAAATCAAATAAAAATCCACCTATATGATCAAATCCTAATCTAAACGAACTTTTATAAATTTACGTTTGCCTATTTGAATAATATGTAGGCCTCTATTTAATAATAAAGATTTGTTATCTATTCTTTCCCCATTAACCTTGACACCTCTCTGTTCTATATATCTTTGAGCTTCAGAGTTAGAGGAAGTTAGACCTGAACGAAACATAGCATTTATTATATTTAATGGAGCCAATCCCAGATATATTTCTTCAATATTTTCTGGAGCTATACCATCACGAAACCTACTATTAAAATTTAGCAATGCCTGATTAGCTTCCTTAGCAGAGTGAAATCTAGAAACTATTTCTATAGCTAAAGCAATTTTAATCTCCTTTGGATTAAGACCACAACTAACATCTTGTTGCATCTTTTTTATATCATTTATTGATCTAAATGATAAGAGATCAAAATATTGCCACATTAATTCATCTGAAATTGACATAATTTTAGCAAACATAACATCAGGAACCTCATTAATAGCTATAAAATTATTTTTAGATTTTGACATTTTTGCAATGCCATCAGTTCCTATTAATAAAGGCATTGTCATAACACATTGAGGTTCTTGCCCATATTCCTTCTGTAGTTCTCTTCCTACAAGCAAATTAAACTTCTGATCAGTTCCACCTATTTCTAAATCAGATTTTAAAACAACTGAGTCATAACCCTGCATCAATGGATATAAAAATTCATGCAATGCTATAGAAATACCATTTTTATATCTTTTAGTAAAATCATCTCGCTCTAACATCCTAGCAAGAGTATAACTAGAAGCAAGTTTAATAATACCACGAGAACCTAATTGATCAGACCACTCTGAATTATACCTAACTTCAGTTTTATTTTGATCTAGGATTAAAGATGCTTGTTTATAATAAGTTTTTGAATTTTCTTCTATTTGCTCTCTACTTAAAGGAGGACGAGTTACATTTCTACCACTAGGATCTCCGATCGTAGCTGTAAAATCACCTATCAAAAATACAACAATATGACCAATATCCTGTAATTGCCTTAATTTATTTAAAACTACAGTATGACCAAGATGTATATCTGGAGCTGTCGGATCTAATCCTAATTTAATGCGAAGAGGAACTCCATTAGAATAACTTCTTGATAATTTAAGAATAAAATCTTGTTCTACCAATAATTCATCACAACCCTTTCTAATAATAGATAAATTTGATGCAATTTCTGAATTCATATAAGGTTCTTGACAATATGTAATTAAAGATATAATTTAAAATGCATTTAGTGTAAATATATAAATTTTTTACTGTAGATTTTCATGTCAGTAATAACGCTTACTTAAACAATAGCACTAGAATGAAATTATGTGTGTTGTATTTAAGATTATGCAATTATAAACTATCAATCGCTTTTTCTAAAATAAAAGTTTTTTATTACTGAATTCTATAAAATTAAACCTATCAATAAAAGTCATCTTTAACTTTGAAACTATACTAGCAAAAATATGATTAAATCTTCTTGTGTACGCAAATATACTTTTATCGCAACTATATTTTTAGCTATTGTAGTAACATTAGGCCTTTTATTACAAAAATATGAAAACGCACAACAGCCTCAACTAAAAATTGTTAGAGGAGAACGAAAGTTTAATGTAAATAGCAAAATACTAGAAATAAATGATATTCATAAACCATATATAAGCGAAACTATAATTAAAACTGGTGATAATCTAAATTCTGTTTTACAAAGATTAAAAATAAGTAACATAAAAGAAATTCAAAGATTCATTAGCAATGACAAAAATGCTAAAAAATTAGCAAAATTACTGTCTGGAAGACCTATGTATGCAGCTACTGATTCAACAGGTAGCTTAATATGGCTAAAATATTTGCATACGCCAAATTCAGAATTAAACAGCAAGATAGCATCCAAGTATTTACAAATAACAAAAGATAAAAATAACTATTATAAGGCTTCAGAAGAAGTTGAAATACCTACTAAACATGTTCATGTAGCCTTTGGAAATATTCTTTCATCTCTGTTTGAAGCAACAGAATCAGCAGGAATTCCTAATTTTATTGCATTGCAAATGACAGATATTTTAAGTAATAAAATAGATTTTGTAAGAGAGTTAAGACAGGGAGATCAATTCATAATAATTTATGAATTGCAAACAATCAATGGCTATAATATAGGTAGTGGCAAAATACTTGCTATGGAATTTAAAAACCATGACAAACAATACAATGCTATATGGTTTGATAATAATGGCCTAGAAACAGGAGCTTATTATGATTTCGATGGAAATAGTCTTCAAAAAGCATTTCTAAGAAATGCTGTAAAATTTACTAGAATAAGTTCTACATTTGGCAAACGTTTACACCCTATTAATAAAACTTGGGTTGAACACAAAGGTGTGGACTATGTAGCCCCTACAGGAACTCCAATATATGCAACAGCAGATGGAATTGTAGAATTTGTAGGATGGCAAAACGGTTATGGAAAGGTAACAATATTAAAACACTATGATAAATATTCCACTTTATATGCCCATCAAAGTCAAATAGCTCCTAAAATATCAAAAGGCAAAAAGGTACATCAAGGACAGTTACTTGGATATGTTGGATCAACAGGATGGGCTACTGGACCACATTTACATTACGAACTCAGAATAAATAATAAACCTGTTAATCCTCTAACAACAAATCTACCAATTTCTAAAAAAATTGATAAATCAAATTTTGAAGCTTTCAAAAACACCATGGCTTTTTATCAAACACAAATAAATTTTTTAGCTAAATTTAATAATGATTCTATTAAATTAGCTTCTAGCAACTAGATTTTAATTTAAATAGAGAAAGATGAACCACATCCACATGTAGTTACTGCATTAGGATTGTTTATAACAAACTGTGCTCCTTCAATATCTTCTTTATAGTCTATTTCTGCCCCTTTCAAATACTGAAAACTCATTTCATCAACAACTAACTTAATGTCTTCTTTGTTTAATACAATATCATCCTCATTTATATCCTCATCAAAAGCGAAGCCATATTGAAAACCAGAACAACCACCACCTTGAATAAAAACACGTAAATTTAAATTTTGGTTATTTTCCTCTATTAAAAGTTCTCTGACTTTTGAAATAGCTGAATCTGTAAAAATTAATTCTGAATTACATGACAAAGTTGTATTTTCTATAAAATCCATAATGATACTTTCTACTCCTTATACAGGATAAACTATAAATAAAATTAAAACTTATGGTAAAACAGCTATTTGTTCTAATCCTGTTGTTTCTGGAAAATCAAACATTATATTCATGTTCTGTACAGCTTGACCAGCTGCCCCCTTAACCAAATTATCTTGAATTACTAATATAATCAAATCGTCACCATTATTTGGTCTATGAACAGCAATACGAATATTGTTCGATGATTTTACAGATCTAGTTTCTGGAAAACTACCTGGTGGCATTACATCAATAAAAAATTCATCTTTATAACGTTCTTCAAAAATTTTCTGAAAATCTAGATGAGAGTATTCAGGCAGTATTTTAGTATAGATAGTAGAAAACATTCCTCTTATCATAGGCACTAAATGAGGTACGAAAATAAGATTCACTTTATTACCAGAAATTTGTTCTAACTGAGATACTATTTCAGGATGATGCCTATGCCCCAAAACACCATAGGCTTTAAAATTATCAGATGACTCAGCAAATAGTGAAGATGTTTCTAATTTTCTACCAGCACCAGATATACCTGATTTACAATCCGCTATTATTCTATCTAAATCTATAAATATATTATTGTTCTCTAACACTGGCGTCAAACCAAGTATAACAGTAGTAGGATAACAACCAGGATTACCTATTAAATTAGTTAAAGATATGCGATGACGATTAATTTCAACTAATCCATATTCAGCATTTTCTAAAATATCAGGACATACATGTGGTATTTTATACCATTTCTCAAATGTATCTTTATTTTTTAAACGAAAATCAGCAGCAAGATCAATAATTTTTGTACCAGAATTCAATAAATGTTTAGCCTGTGACATTGCTACACCATGAGGAGTTGCAAAAAAGACAACATCACAAACAGTCAAATCAACTTCATCAGGAGAAGAAAATTTTAATAATATACGATTACGTAGGTTAGGATATAATTCTTCTACAGCTATACCACTCTCTTTACGAGACGTAATTACACATATTTCGACCATTGGATGATTTAACAAAATTCTTAGTAGTTCTACTCCTGTATAACCAGTTCCACCAACTATTCCAACTTTAATTTTTTTATTTAGAAAGTTTTTCATATAAGGGTACGATAGTTAAAGTTTATAAAAAATTCTACAATGCCACAAAATGTAACACATAAAAAAATGGCTGTCTCGCAGTACTATTGCTAACAGCCATTTTTCGAGTAGTTTCAAAGATTTAACGTTTACTAAATTGTTTTTTGCGTCTAGCTTTACGAAGACCAACTTTTTTTCGTTCAACCTCTCTTGCATCACGAGTGACAAAACCAGCTTTAGATAATGATGCTTTTAAATTAACATCATAATCTATTAAAGCCCTAGTAATTCCATGACGGATAGCACCAGCTTGTCCAGTTTCGCCTCCCCCTGAGACATTTATATTAAAATCAAAAGAATTCAAAAAATCTGTTTGATTTAATGGTTGTCTTACAATCATTCTACCCGTTTCACGAGCAAAGAAATCGTCTAAAGGTTTACCATTGATTATGATATTACCTACACCTTTTTTCATAAAAACACGTGCAACTGAAGTCTTACGTCGACCTGTGCCATAATTCCAATCACCAATCATACATATTTCCTTAGAATTTCAGAAGCTTAGGCTGCTGAGCAGAGTGAGGATGAGTTTCACCAGCATAAACTTTAAGTTTTTTGATCATAGCATAACCCAAAGGGCCTTTTGGCAACATTCCTTTAACAGCTTTTTGAATAGCTCTTCCTGGAAATTGTTTTTGCATTTTTTCAAAATTAGTCTGACGAATTCCACCAGGATAAGTTGTATGTCTGAAATAATTCTTACTAAAAGATTTATTTCCTGTAACTACTATATCAGAAGCATTAACAATTATTATAAAATCTCCAACATCAACATGAGGAGTAAACTCTGGCTTATGTTTTCCTCGCAAAATATGTGCAACTTCGCTGGCTACACGACCCAAAACCTTTCCTTTTGCGTCAACTACAAACCAATTCCGCACTACTTCATGCGGTTTAGCCACAAAGGTCTTCATTTTTAATTCCTAATATAAAACCAGACAACAAATAAATAAAATTATTATTTGTTGTATTGATTCTTAGTGAAAAAGTAAATATAAAAAAGTTCAATAATGGAAAAATGCCTAGATGTTATAAATCATCTGTACATCAAATTGAAATCTAAATGATTCTTACATAAAAAATATACATTTGCAATATTTTATAGAAAATATAAAGATCAATTAATATCCAGCAACAGACATGTTTTCTATCAGAATTGATCCTGAAGTTTTATTACCTCTCGTAATTTGATCTGAACCTACCGCAACAATCTTACTAAACATTTCTAGCAAATTACCAGCTATGGTTACTTCTTGAACGGCATGTTGTATTTGACCATTTTCAACCCAATAACCAAAAACTCCTCTTGAATAATCACCAGTCACATAATTAATACCTTGCCCAATTAATTCTGTAACTAATAACCCTCTATCCATTCTTTTTATCATCGCATCAAGACAATCTTTTTCTAAAGTTCTGTTAGAACTAATATATAAATTATGCGAACCACCTGCATTTCCTGTAGTAGTCATACCTAGTTTTCTAGCTGAATAGGTAGATAAAAAGTAACCTTCTAAAATACCTCCTGAGACAATTTTTCTTTTCTTAGTAGCCACTCCCTCAGAATCAAAAGAAGAACTACCAATTTCCCCATATATATGAGGATCATCAACTATATCAATAAAGTCCGGAAAAATTTTTCTACCTAAAGCATCAATTAAAAAACTAGATTTTCTATAAAGATTACTACCACTTGATGCCTGCGCAAAAGATCCGATTAACCCCAATGCAACAGGAGCTTCGAACAAAACAGGATATTTACCTGTGGGAATGCGTCTAGCATCAATGCGAGATAATGTTCTTTCAGCAGCAATACGTCCGACAACAACAGGATCCAAAAGTTTATTAGGGTTACAATTATTAGTACACCAAAAATCTCTCTGCATACTACCATTATTATCACTAGCTATAGGCACAACAGACAGCGAATAGTCAGAGTAATAGTGGTCTCCACAAAATCCTAATGTATTACTTATCAAAGAATAACTCTCTTCACAATCAATAAAAGATCCATCTGTATTAATAATTTTATTATCAAACTCCATAGCAGAACATTCAGAAATTTTTGCTATATCTATTATTTCCTCTGTTGTTCTATGCCATTTATGATAAACATCAAAATCCTTTTGTTCTTGTGCAAAAAGACTTGGTTCAGGCAAACCAGATGCATAATCAATAGCTGTATGCTTAGCTATATAAAAAGCAGCTTCTACTGTTTTTTTTATAGATTCCGCAGAAAAATCTGAAGTAAAAGATGATCCACTTCTTTTTCCATTAAAAACAACTAAACTTAGAGAACGATCATGTGTATGCTCAATTGTATCAATATTGTTCTTTCTTACAGAAACTGATAAACCTTTGCTTTCAGAAATAGAGGCAACTGCATCACTAGCTCCTAGAATAATAGCATCTTTTAATGCCATGCTAATTACCTCTCTTAGGTAATTTCGATCATTTTCTGATAATGATAATGAGGTAGAAGAATTAATCATTAAAATCCAATAATATCAAGACTTAAGTTTAAAATAATAAATTACATAAGCAAAATGATATATTAAATCCTTATATCATCTGAATAAGATACATTATAATGTAATAAATTTTGTAAAAGCAATTTTTGAAAAATCAAAATACTAACAATAAAAATTAGCATTTTATAATAAACATATAATTTTATAGCTATAAACAATGAATATTAGTACTGTAGAAATTAAAACTCAAGAAAACCCTAAGCATACAATCATTTGGCTTCATGGGCTTGGAGCTGACTCTAGAGATAGCTTACAACTACTAAGCTATCTAAACATAACAAAATCAAAACTAAGGTTTATATGTCCTGATGCGCCAAAAAGAACAATAACAATCAACAATAATTCAATCATGAGAGCTTGGTATGATATAAAATCTAGTGAATTAAATGAAAATATTGATATTAGAGGTATCCAAGATTCAGAAGAAATAATTAGACATCTTATACAGGAAGAAATAAATAAAGGGATTAGAAGTGAAAATATTATATTAGGAGGCTTTTCGCAGGGTAGTGTTATATCTTTGTATACAGCAATGAATTTAAATGTAAAAATAGCAGCTGTGATATGTTTATCTGGTTATTTACCAGATATTAAATATGAAAAAATAAACAATATCAATATAAACACTCCATTTTTCGTTGCACATGGCTTATTTGATGAAGTAGTACCAATTAATAAATTCTATACATATATATCAGAACTAAAAAAAAATGGTTATTATCTAATTACAAAAAAAGAATATCGACATGGACATACTGTCAATGAACAAGAGCTACAAGACCTTAGGTCTTTCATAATAAACATAATTAATAATCCTATTTTTTCAAATTAAACCTAACGAGACGTATAGATGGATCTTCTTTATCTTGAATGTTAGAAAACCCAAGTTTTTCTAACAAAGTAAGCATTGGTTTGTTATTCTTTAGAACATAACCATTTATATAATCAAGCCCTCTTTTTCTAGCGATTTCAAGAATGTATGTCATCAAATGCCTACCTATACCTAGTCTTTGCCATTCATCACCTACCACTAAAGCATACTCAGCACCAATTCCATCTTCATTATATAAATAATGTACAAAACCCATCATGTTTTCTGTTATTGCATGAACATCATTGTTATATTGTTTTTTCTCAGGAGCAACGACAACTAAAGCTAGTTCTCTGTGGTAATCAATTTGAGTATAATGAGCTAGCATTTTTGGAGTTAATTCCTTCATTGCTGAAATAAACCTCATATATCTTGTTTTATCAGACAACTTTCTAATAAAACCTTGCAAAATTTCAGCATCTTCTGGTCTAATTGGTCTAATAGTACAAAGCATATTATTTTTTAAAATAATTTTTTTAATTAAATCAACTGGATAAGGATGTATTGCCATATGTGGGTAGTTAATTTCCTTATAGGATATATTGCTCAGAACATTAGACCTTAGTAAGATCTTTGTATCTAATGATCTCAAATAATTTTTTCCAACAAAAAAATCTTTTATGCTCAAATTATCTATTTCTGGAAATTCACTTACTAACTCTGAAATCTGGACTAAAATATGTTGCAAATTATTAAATACTTCTTTAACTACAGTTGGCTTTATATTATTTTTGTAAACTCCACTACGCTCAATTAATAAGTTAGCAAGAAAATTATTTAAAGGTGGTATATCTATACCAATATTTTCTTGTTGATAAAAATCATTACTAGCACCTCCATGCAAAGCAATAACTGGACCAAATACCATGTCAGACCATACATTTATAGTAATAGGACCTATTTCCTGATTCACATTAATATTTTTAGAAAAATTGATATCGAATAAACCACATAAAGATTCTATCTCTTTCCTATCTAAGA
Source organism: Angomonas ambiguus (assembly GCA_019695575.1). Classification (NCBI taxonomy): domain Eukaryota; phylum Euglenozoa; class Kinetoplastea; order Trypanosomatida; family Trypanosomatidae; genus Angomonas; species Angomonas ambiguus. The sequence goes on along the minus strand of JADNSB010000001.1, from coordinate 780,623 downwards.
AAAGATTTTTTTTAAGAATCGCTTTCTTTATCAGTTTTCGACCCTCCTCAATATGACCAGATAAATAAAATGGTAAAGAAGGCTGAACTTGTAATAGCATTTGCTGATTATAATAATATTCTGCTAGAACACCCATAGCATATGCAGAAGACTCTGGAGTCCGAAAAGCATAAGTTCCTACGGAATTTAATAATTTTCTCAAGGGCCTCATTTCAGCATCACCCATTAAACAAGTGACAACTGGTTTTTTGGTTTTTGATGTTATTTCTGCTAAAGACTTAGTAACTGTGAAACTATCCAAAGAAAAATCAGGCGTTAACAATATTAAAATACCATCAACTCTCTTATCAATCAAAAGAGCATTAATAATTTTATATATAATCTCACTTGTAATAGGCTTATATAAAATAATAATATTTTCCTTAATTCCATCCTTTTCTATAAAAGATTCCAAATATTGTAATGTTTCAATACTTAAGTGCGCTTTCATCAGAATAGAAGTACGATTCATCATGTCTGAAGCTAGTTGAGGTGGACCACTTCCATTTGATAATAATACTATATTACGACCATAAATTTTATTTGGATATGATAAAACTTTAAGTGCAGAAAATAAATGTATGAAATATTGTACTCTGACAGCACCAGCTCTTCTCATAACAGCACTAAACACTAGATCAGCTCTATAATCATCTTGTCCCGCTTTTAAAACAATCACAGGCTTAACTCTGGCTAGAGCTCTTAAGGCACTAATAAATTCTCTGGCAATACCTGTAATATCTTCCAGATAAAGAACTATACTATCTGTGTGTATATCCCAAATTAAATAGTCTAATATCTTAGATATACTAAGAGAATCTTTCTTACCAACAGAAGCTATCAAAGAAAAACCAACACTCACGTCTTCCGCCCAATCCATCACAGAAGCTGCAATAGATCTGGATTGTGTTATCAAAGCAACTTTACCAGATTTAGACGTATGATTATATAAACTAATATTTAAGAAAATATGCGGCCTCTGTATTCCTGACGATTCTGGTCCCAATAATTCACACTGATTATCAATAGCCCATTTTTTACAAAAAAAAATGCTTTTATCATCAAACCTATCATGAACAGGACAATGCAAAATTATGAGAGATTTGGGCTTAAATACAGATATAAAATCTAATGCTTCAAATATTAAATCTCTAGATATACATATTACAGCTAAATCAACCATTTCAGGTAGCAATTCTTCAATAAAATTTTCTTTCAAATGAAATCCTGAAATAGTACTATAATCGACATGTAATATTTTCGTAACTATATTAGAAATAGAAATTCTTATCTTTACCTGTGAATCAATAACAAGCAGTACAGAACGAGGTTCGAACAAAGAAGTAAGAAAATGTCTCGACATCAAAAACCTCGAGAAATGTTTATTAATTTATGGGCTATAATCACTATATATTGTTTAAATTTTAACAATTAGCATTTTATTCTAATACATTTTAATAAATTTTATGTCTAATAATCAAATCAGAGTTCGCTTTGCTCCTTCTCCAACAGGAGATCTTCATTTAGGCGGTGCACGTACTGCACTATTCTCATGGGCCTTTGCTCGTCATAATAATGGTGTTTTTTTATTAAGAATAGAAGATACAGATTTACAAAGATCAACTAAAAAATCTCTTGAATCCATAATAGAAGGAATAAATTGGTTAGGATTAGTTCCTGATGAAGTACCAATATACCAAACTAACAGAATGGAACGTTACAAAGAAGTACTTCAAAACATGTTAACTGATGGCTCCGCTTATTATTGCTATAGCTCGCCAGAAGAAATTGAATTCATGAGAGAGTTAGCAAGAAAAAATTTCTTGAAACCAAAATATAATGGCATGTGGCGACCAGAAAAAGGAAAGCAATTACCTCAAATACCAAAAGGACGAACTCCAACAATACGATTCAAAACTCCACAACATGGAATAACCAAATGGAATGATATAGTAAAAGGAGAAATTATTTTTCCAAACGAAGAATTAGATGATTTGATAATTGCTCGTTCTGATGGAACACCAACTTACAATTTCTGTGTAGCAGTAGACGATTGGGATATGAAAATTTCACATGTTTTACGTGGTGATGATCATGTAAATAATACTCCTAAACAAATAAATATATTAAATGCAATAGGAGCAAATATACCAGAATACGGTCATATTCCTATGATTCTAGCTTCTAATGGGGAAAAACTATCTAAAAGACATGGAGCTGTAAGTATACTAGAATATAAGAAACTAGGGTATCTGCCTGAAGCAATGGTAAATTATTTATCCAGATTGGGCTGGAGTCACAAAAATGATGAAATTTTTAGTAGGCAAGAATTAGTCAGATGGTTTGACCTAAAAAACCTCTCAAAATCATCTGCTCAATGGGACCCCAAGAAATTAAATTGGATAAATTCTCATTACATTAAAAACACAAGCTCTACCGATCTATCAAAAATGATATATAAGCAATATATGATAGAAAAAAATATAGATCTTAATGTAGCAAACTTACAAGGAATAATTGATCTTTTTAAGGATAGGGTTAACACTTTATTAGACCTAGTAGAATCTGTCATGCTTTTCTATTTAGAACCAACAAGAGAATCTCTGAAACAAATAAGTAAAGAAGATACAAAAATATTAAAATTATTCCTTACAGAAATAGAAAATATAGAATGGCAAATAGATAGTATAGATATAGCAATAAAAAAAATCTTAAATGATAATAATATTTCAATGAAACAATTAGGTGTCCCAGTAAGAATCGCTCTGACAGGAAATACAAAAACTCCTTCTCTTAACAAGATATTAATTGTTATGAATAAAGATACAGTAATTCATAGAATAAATAACGCAATCAAAACAAACAATTAAACTATCAAAAAAATCAATATTTTTTATCTTATATCTGTCAATAATTATTTGTAAAAAAACAAAACAAAATATTTTTAACTTGTATAAAAAATATCTAAACACTACTATTAGTGTTTAGATTAAAGAAAAGTACTATATGTTGTATTATAAACGTATAGGCTAGATTAAAATTTTTGTACTGCTTAATAATAAAATTAAACAGTACTTATAAAAAGAATTAAGACATGGAAAATAAAACAAATAATTCAGTTGAAACATTTTCAAACAATAGTAATGAAAACCAATGGATGAAATATAAGGTAATTCGTCGTGATGGATCAGTAGTATACTTCTCACCTAATAAAATAAGCACAGCAATGGCAAAGGCTTTTATCGCCGTTCGAAATGAGCAGAATACACTGTCAGTTAGCAATAGAGAGCTTATAGAAAAACTAACTAATCAAGTAGTAATATCTTTAACACGAAATAAAATTGATAACGCAACTTTCCATATAGAAGATATTCAAGATCAAGTAGAATTATCGCTAATGCGTTCTGGTTTACATGATGTAGCTAGATCTTATGTTCTATATAGAGAAAAAAGAAATCAAGCTAGAAAAAATGAATATATTTCTTCCCTTCAACAAAAAAATGAATTTCAATCAATAATTGTCGAAGATTCCGGATTAAAACGTCAACTAGATATAGATAAACTTAAATCAATTATAAAATCTGCATACACTAATTTTGAGAACTTACTCGATATCGAAGAAATTCTAAAGGAAACAATAAGAAATTTATATAACGGCATCAAAATAAGCGAAGTATTTAAATCTCTTATTCTTACTACTAGAGCAAAAATTGAAAAAGAACCAGCATATAACTATATTACTGCCCGTCTTTTGCTACATTCTATTAGAAAGGAAGTTTTAGGAAAAGAACTGAACCATGAAGATATGGAAACGAAATACAAAGAAGCTTTCGAATCATTTATCACAAAAGGTATCTCTTCAGGGTTATTATCACCAAACATGGGTAGTTATGATCTTAAAAAACTTGGAAATGCATTAAATCATAATAGAGATCTAAAATTTAAATATTTAGGATTACAAACTTTATACGATAGATATTTTTTACATATAAATAATGCTCGCATTGAATTACCACAAATATTTTTCATGCGAGTAGCTATGGGCATAGCACTAAAAGAAAACAACAAAGAAGAAAAGGCCATAGAATTTTATGAAATATTATCTTCTTTTGATTTTATGAGTTCTACACCAACTTTATTTAATTCTGGAACAAAACATTCGCAAATGTCTTCCTGCTATCTAACAACTGTACCAGATAGTTTGGAAGGTATTTATGATGCAATTAAAGAAAATGCATTATTAGCAAAGTATGCTGGAGGACTTGGGAATGACTGGACTCCAGTTAGAGCTTTAAGGAGTCATATAAACGGCACTAATGGGGAAAGTCTAGGTGTCGTTCCTTTCCTTAAAGTAGTAAATGATACTGCTGTCGCAGTTAATCAGGGAGGTAAGCGCAAAGGAGCTGTATGTACATACCTAGAAACCTGGCATCTAGATATAGAAGAATTTCTGGAACTCCGTAAAAATACTGGGGATGAACGACGAAGAACTCACGACATGAATACTGCTAATTGGATTCCAGACTTGTTTATGAAAAGAGTGCATGAAAATAAAGAATGGACTTTATTTTCTCCTTCAGATTGCCCTGATCTACATGATAAATACGGTAAAGAATTCGAAATAGCTTATATGAATTATGAGAATAAAACTACAACAGGAGAAATAAAATTATTTAAAAAAATTCCTGCTGTTACTCTATGGAGAAAGATGCTTTCTATGCTATTTGAAACTGGTCATCCATGGATAGCATTTAAAGATCCTTGCAATATAAGATCTCCTCAACAACATGTAGGCGTTGTTCATAGTTCTAATCTCTGTACAGAAATTACATTAAATACAAGCAACACTGAAATTGCAGTTTGTAATTTAGGATCTGTTAATTTGGTTAATCATATCAAAGAATCCGAAAATGGAAATCTTGAACTAGATTTAGAAAAATTACAAAAAACAATAACAATAGCTATGCGCATGCTAGACAACATAATAGATATTAACTATTATGCCGTATCTAAAGCAAAAACAGCAAATGAAAAACATAGACCTGTAGGACTTGGATTAATGGGATTCCAAGATTGTTTACATATGATGAAAATTCCATATTCTTCCCAAGAAGCTGTAAATTTTTCAGATAAATCTACAGAAGCATTATGCTATTATGCCTATTTAGCATCTAGTAATTTAGCAAAAGAAAGAGGCAAATATAGTACATTTGATGGCTCGCTTTGGTCGAAAGGAATTATGCCACATGATTCTTTAGAACTTTTGTTAGAAGAACGAGGTAATTACCTTAATTTTGATAAATCAACTTCTCTAGATTGGAATCACTTGAGATCCCATATTCTAGAACATGGTATGAGAAATTCAAATTGTGTTGCAATTGCACCAACGGCTACAATTTCAAATATAATTGGAGTATCAGCCAGCATAGAACCTACATTTCAAAATTTATATGTAAAATCAAATCTTTCTGGAGAATTTACTATTATCAATGAATATTTAGTAGAGGATTTAAAAAAAATAGGTTTGTGGGATCAAGTGACAATATCTGATTTAAAATACTTTGATGGAAGTTTGTCAAAAATAGATAGGATTCCAAATTTCATCAAAACAATATATAAAACAGCATTTGAAATAGAATCATACTGGCTAATAGAATGTGCCGCAAAACGTCAAAAATGGATAGATCAGGCTCAATCTTTAAATATATATATGCATGGAGCATCTGGCAAAAAAATAGATGAAACATATAAATTAGCATGGACCAAAGGATTAAAAACGACATATTATTTAAGAACATTAGGTGCTACTAGTGTAGAAAAATCTACCGGGAATGGTGGTGAGTTAAATTCAGTAAATATCTCAAACAATAACCTGAAAGATAATAAACCAACTTGTTCTATAGGAAATAATTCTGAAGAATGTGAAGTATGCCAATAATACGTTTATGAAGTATTTAAAAGAGAACTGAATATGAATGCAGAAAAAATATTAATAGATGATGGAATAACATCTTCTACTAAGCAAAATGGAAGAGTAAATGTCCTCGAAAAAAGAATTATTAATGGCAAAACAGATGTGAATCAACTTGTACCATTTAAGTATAAATGGGCATGGGAAAAATATCTTAGTACTTGTGCTAATCACTGGATGCCTCAAGAAGTAAATATGTCTAGAGATATAGCACTATGGAAAAATCCAAATGGACTTACAGAAGATGAACGTAGAATTGTAAAACGTAATTTAGGATTTTTTGTTACTGCTGATTCATTAGCAGCTAACAATATAGTCCTAGGAACATACAGGCATATTACAGCACCAGAATGTCGACAATTTCTCTTAAGACAAGCTTTTGAGGAAGCTATTCATACTCACTCCTATCAATATATAGTTGAAAGTTTAGGATTAGACGAGTCTGAAATATTTAATGCTTATCATGAAATAGAATCTATTAAAGCAAAAGATGAATTTCTAATTCCATTCATAGATTTAATCTCTGATAGTAATTTTAAGACAGGAACTTTAGAATCAGATCAAAACCTACTAAAATCATTAATTGTCTTTGCATGTTTGATGGAAGGTTTATTTTTTTATGTTGGATTTGTTCAAATATTGTCGCTAGGTAGACAAAATAAGATGACAGGAGCTGCAGAACAATATATGTATATATTGCGTGATGAATCTATGCACTGCAACTTTGGCATAGACTTAATAAATACTATAAAGCTAGAAAATCCTCATCTATGGACAACTGAGTTTCGTCAAGAAATAATTAGTTTATTTGAAAAAGCTGTAACGTTAGAATATGCCTATGCTGAAGATACTATGCCTAGAGGCATATTAGGATTAAATTCTTCAATGTTTAAATCATATCTTAGATTTATAGCTAATAGACGTTGTCAACAAATAGGTTTAGAACCACTCTTCGATCACGAAGATAATCCATTTCCTTGGATGTCAGAAATGATAGATTTAAAAAAGGAAAGAAATTTTTTCGAAACAAGAGTAATAGAATATCAAACTGGTGGAGCCCTAACCTGGGAATAACATCTTTTCTTAAATTAGTAATCTAATATTGCAAATACATTATTAGATTACTAATCTTAAACAAATTTATCTAATACCATGTAAACATGCCCAACCATCTTTAACTTTCCAAACAGATAATTTTATATAATTACTATAGGCTAATTTTATTGATTCAATTTGACTAGTAAGTATTCCTGATAAAAGTAAACTGCCACCAATTTCTACTCTTCTACTTAACTCTACAGCCAAAATTTGTAAAGGTTCCTTTAAAATATTGGCTACAACTAAATTATATCTTTCATCTTTTAACTCTGATGGAAGCTTAACATGTACAAGAACTTTGTTAATTTTTGCATTACTGACAGTAGTATCTATTGCTAAAGGATCAATATCCACAGCAACAGCCTTTTTTGCACCTAATTTCAAAGCAGTTATAGCTAAAATTCCAGATCCACAGCCATAATCTAGAACAGTACTATTATTTACAAGATTCGAATCCATCCATGATAGACATAAACTAGTAGTGGGATGTGACCCAGTACCAAAAGCCATACCAGGATCAATTCTTACGTATATTCTTTTATCTAAATTATCTTTTATATTAAGAACATGATTAATAGGAACTATTTTCAATTTATCTGTAATGTCAAAAACAGAAAAATTACTCTGTACTAAAGATACCCAATCAATATCTATAATTTTTTTTAAACTTATATTATCTACAACAAAACTATTTCCTAAATGATCTAAGGCATAATTTAAAACTTCTAATGGATCTAAATGTTCAGATATCAACACTGATAATTTATTTCTTTCCCATGATAAATTATGTAAAACAATACCAGGTTCTCCAAAAATTGGAGTCTCATAATCACCTCCTGCATCTGCATCCTCAATAGAAACAGAACAAGCTCCCACCAATAATAACTTATCAGATAATATCTCAGCATCTGAATGAAAACAATTAAGAACTAATTCATGCATAAAAATCTTAAAAAATCTGTTAAATACGTTGTGATATCTTTTGTTCTAGATAATGTATACTAGTTCCACCTTCTATAAATCTTGCATCTTGGAGTAATTCTCTATGCAAAGATATATTAGTAGAAATGCCTTCTACTACCATCTCAGACAAAGCTACTCTCATTCTAGACAATGATTGTTCTCTAGTATCTCCATATGTTATCAACTTAGCAATCATAGAATCATAATAAGGAGAAACAAAGTAACCATTAAAAACATGTGAATCTACCCTAACACCTGGACCTCCAGCCACATGCCAATTAGTTATTTGGCCAGGACTAGGTGTAAAATTAAAAGGATCTTCAGCATTAATACGACATTCAATAGCATGTCCTTTTATACTAATATCACGTTGCCGAAATCTTAATTTCTCACCAGCTGCTATTCTAATTTGTTCTTGTACTAAATCTATACCAGTAATTAACTCTGTAACCGTATGTTCAACCTGGATACGAGTATTCATTTCTATAAAATAAAACTCGCCATTCTCAAATAAAAATTCAAACGTACCTACGCCTCTATAATTCATTCTTTTACAGGCATCTACACATCTATTACCTATGCGTTCAATCAATTTTCTAGAAATATTAGGAGATGGAGCTTCCTCAATAACTTTCTGGTGTCGCCTTTGCATAGAACAGTCTCTTTCCCCTAACCATACAGTATTACGCATCTTATCAGATATAACTTGTATTTCAATATGCCTAGGATTTTCTAAAAATTTTTCTATATATACATCTATATTATTAAACGTTATTTCAGCTTCAGAACGAGTCATTGAAACAGCATTTAATAAGGCAGCTTCCGTATATACCACTCTCATCCCTCTACCACCACCACCAGCAGAAGCTTTGATTATAACAGGATAACCTATTTTCTTTGCAATATTCAAAATCTCTCGAGGATCTTCTGGCAAAACCCCATCTGAACCAGGTACAACAGGAACTCCAGATTCAAGCATCATCTTTTTAGCACAAATCTTGTCTCCCATTTGTCTAATAGTTTCTGGACGAGGCCCAATAAATACAAAACCACTTTTCTCTACACGTTCAGCAAAATTCGCATTTTCAGAAAGAAATCCATAGCCAGGATGAATTGCTTCAGCATCTGTTACTTCAGCAGCAGAAATAATAGCTGGCATATTTAAATAACTGTCTTTAGAAGAAGCTGGTCCAATGCAAACTGACTCATCTGCCAATCTTACATACTTTGCATCACTATCAGCCTCAGAATGTACAACGACCGTCTTAATACCCATCTCCCGACAAGCCCTCTGTATTCTGAGTGCAATTTCACCACGATTTGCTATTAGAATTTTTTCAAACATAAATTTATCAATCAATAATGAACAAATGCTGTCCATATTCTATTGGAGCACCATTTTCAACTAAAATTTCTTTTATAATACCTGTCCTTTCTGACTCTATTTCATTAAGCAATTTCATAGCTTCTATGATACACAAGGTATCTCCCTCCTTAACCATTTGCCCTATATGAACAAAAGGAGAAGTTCCTGGCGAAGATGACCTATAAAACGTTCCTACCATTGGAGCCTTAACTACATAAGAATTATCTACATTCTTTGTTACAGAATTATGATCTGATATAACAACTTCACTATTCAATGAATTAGAAATCGTAGATTGATTACCAGAATTTGGAGACTTAACTATCTTGATCTTTTCTTCTCCTTCTGTAATTTCAAGTTCAGTAATTGCAGACTCAGATACTAAATCTACTAACGTTTTTATTTTTACAAGATCCATTTCATATCCAAAAAGTGCTGAGGATTTTTACATAAAAATAGTTATTAATATATTAATATTCTATTGCATATCTCAATGCTGCTTCATAGCCATTTGGGCCAAGACCTGAAATCATTCCTAAAGCAATATCAGATAAATATGAAACATGTCTAAACTTTTCCCTCTTATATATATTTGAAATATGGACTTCTATAAAAGGAATACATACTGAAGATAAAGCATCACGTATTGCAATACTTGTATGAGTAAAAGCTGCTGCATTAATAATAATAAAATTAACTCTACTACTATATGCTGTATGGATATGCTCTATCATCCTGCTTTCACTATTCTCTTGATGAATAGAAAGATGCACATCAAATTGTTCTGCTATTTTTTCTAAATGAGAATTTATCTCTTGTAGAGTACTACTACCATATATATTTGGTTCTCTAGTACCCAATAAATTCAAATTTGGACCATGCAATAACAATATTTTTTTTGCCATAATAATATCAATCCTCTAGCAAAATAGTTATACTAAAAATATGTCAATAACCATGTATTATTTATAATAGACTATAGTTTATATTTGGAAAATGAGAATATATTTAATTTAAAAATGATAATTTTTATATAAATTAAATATAAAATTACTAATTATACTCTAATTTTACCTATCAAATATTTGCATAATTTGTAATTTACAGCATACATTACAAATAAGTAAAAATAATTTAAAATTATATAAAGACTATTTAATTAATAGAAATAAATAATACATGATTATAAACATTAGCTAATAAAATAGTAATAAAAATATAATAATATAAAAAATAAAAGCGTTATAGATAAATGGAATATAAACATGTATTTGCTTTATGAAGATAACGGCTGTCTAAAAACTGGCACCATAATATCTAAAACAGAGTCTAATCTGCTAGTAGAAACAGAACATGGCAAAAAAATTAAACTTAAAAATCATAGTTGTTTATTGCAATTTGATGATCCTTTACCTAGCAAATTAATAGAAGAAGCTACTGTTATAGCTAATAATATAGATATAAATTTTCTCTGGGAATGTGCCTCACAAGATATATTTTATGCGTATGAATTAGCAAATGAATATTTTGGTCATGATCCTAGTGCTGTTGAACAAACAGCGATACTACTTAAACTACATTATTCTCCTATTTATTTCTATAAAAAAGGAAACGCTCAATATAAATCAGCAACCAAGGATAAACTATTGCTAGCTCTAACAGCAATAGAGAAGAAAAAAATACAGGAGCAAGAAGAAAAAAAACTAGTAGAGGCACTAATTAGTGGAGAATTACCTCCCATAATAAAGGAAAATGCTCTTGATTTAATTATAAAACCTGATAAAAACACTATATACTGGAAAGCTTTAGAAAAAGCATCTGTTATTTTACATAAAACACCAGAAAAACTATTACTAGAATTAGGAGCCTGGCCTAATCTATTAACCTTTTTAAGAAAAAAATTTATAAAAAACAATTTTCCAAGTGGAATTGACTTTCAAGATAATATATCCGCAAACATTACAGATGACTTACCAATTTCAGATGCTGAAATCTACTCTATAGATGATATAAGTACTACAGAAATAGATGACGGAATATCAGTTAGTAAGATAGATGAAAAACTTACAAAAGTAGGCATACATATAGCAGCTCCTGCATTGGGCATACAACATGGTAGCATGTTAGACAAAATTGCAAGATCACGTTCTTCTACAATTTATTTGCCTGGAGAAAAGATAACTATGTTACCAAGCAAAGTAATAGAAGAGTTTTCATTGCACTCTGACAAATTATCACCTGCTATATCTTTATATGTTATATTAGACGACAATGGAATAATTGTAAAATCAGAGTCATTAATAGAAAAAGTTAAGATTAAAAAAAATTTACGAATTGCAGATATAGAAAATATATTTACAGAATCTAATCTTAATAATCTAGATGTAGATATTCCATTTTCCGATTGGATAAGACCATTATGGAAAATAGCACAACTTTTATCTCTAAAAAGAGAGCAAAGAAGAGGATATCCAGAAAACTTATCTCGTCCAGAATATAATTTTCGGATATGTGGTGATACTGATAATCCGAGTTCTATAATTACAATAGAAAAGAGATCAAGAAATAATCCTGTTAGTAGGATTGTAGCTGAATTTATGATTCTAGCTAATAGCGTATGGGCCAACTTATTAAAAGAATATGGAGTAACTGGAATATATAGGTCTCAACAAATGTTTGGAAGAGTAAGAATGAGTACAATCCCATTGCCTCATGAATATATTGGAGTTGATCAATATATTTGGAGTACATCCCCTCTAAGAAGATATATAGATTTAGTTAACCAATGGCAAATTATATCAATAATAAAACATAATGTATCTGCACGACTAGCATCTCCTTTCAAAAATAAAGATAGTAATTTATTTACTATAATTCAAGAATTTGAATTTAAATATAATGCAATTTGTGCATTTCAAAACGAGATTGAAAACTTCTGGTCTGTACAATGGTTAATACAGAAAAAAATAGAAATAATAAACGGATTCATAATAAAAGAAAACTTGGTCAAGATAGATGAAGTCCCTATTATTATAACAGTTGATAATCTTCCAAAGCTAGAAAAAGGAACACATATAAAAATTAGAATTATCTCAATCAATTCTTCTACACTAGAAATAAAAACTCAATATATAGAGAGTATTGATTGTGAAAGTTAATCAAAATTTTTGCTGTAAGTTTTACAATCAAAAAAATGACAATTAACAATAACCAATACACAAAACATCTATTTTAGCCTCTATTTTTTTAGGAAAGTATTATGCTTACACACAATATTCCTTGCTATGCAGTTGTTGGAAATCCTATAGAACATAGCAAATCACCAATAATACACAAAGCCTTTTCTATACAAACAGGAATATCTATAAAATATGATAAAATCCTTACATCAGAAGATAATTTCTCAAAAACAATAAAAAATTTCTTTGAATCAAATGGACTGGGATTAAACATAACAGTTCCTTTCAAAAAAAAAGCATTCGAAATAATCCCTTATAATAATATTTCTGAAAGAGCTAAACTAGCCAAAGCTATTAATACTATTTGGAAAAAAAATAATAATCTGTATGGATGTAATACAGATGGAATTGGATTATTAAAAGATCTTCATCGTCTGAATTTCAAATTAGAAAATACTAACATACTAATTATCGGAGCTGGTGGAGCGACCAGAGGAATTTTAGGACCATTAATCCTCGCTAAACCATCAAAAATACATATAGTTAACCGTACAAAAATTAATGCAGAAAACCTGTTAAATGATTTTACTCAATCATCACTAATAAAGACAAACTTAAACATAAGCTACGGAGGACTGAGTGAAACTGACTCAGATAAACCATGGGATATAGTCATTAATACTACAGCTAGCGAACTAAATGGAGAAGATTTAAATTTACCAAAATTAACATTCAATCCAAAGCAATCATTGGCATACGATATTATGTATAGTTCCCACAAAACTTCGTTCTTATTAAAATCTGAAAATGAAGGAGCTACACAATGTGTTGATGGACTAGGTATGCTAATAGAACAAGCAGCTGAGAGTTTTTTTATATGGCACGGAATTAGACCTGAAACCAATACCATTTTAAATGAACTAAGACAACTAATACAATAGAAAAATAATTCAATAAATTATGATTTTAACACATTATATTGGGAAAGAGATATATAAGTAAACAACTATATCTTTATTGTTCTTAACAAGTTTATTTAGTTTTTTCATTTGTAGAATACATAAATAACTTAAATGATGAATTGACACTTATAGAATTCCTAACTACTTATATGAAATTTTACCTATTGCTGTGTTAATAGGCGCAACTATATCAATAGCAAAGCTTTCTAGAAATCATGAGATTGTAATTTTAAGAACTTCTGGAATAAGTAATTTAAATTTTTAAAAATTTTATGGACTATAACAGTACCTATACTACTATTCTCTATAACATTATCAGAGTATATAATACCTACTTAAAGAATAACCATAAAAAATATTTTTCTAAAAATTTCTTAGATTATGTAGAAATAATAAGTTCACTAAATCACAAAACAATAATGTATAGCATATTAAACCCAGACCATATGTCCATGAATATGCCAGTTGATTATATGAATAATATAGCAAATCTTCAAATCGATACATATAAACACAAAGATGCTTTCTATAGAAGATTATCTAATCCTCTCGCATTCTTCATAATGATCTCAATAGTCATACATTCAGTTACTATACAATCAAGAGAAAATAAATTGGATAATGAGGTTTTTATATCTATAATTTTAGGAACCATTTTTTTGCTAATTAATCAACTATTCTCAAAGGAAAAAAGTGAAAGAAGAAAATACATGGGTTATTGGTGATGTACAGGGATGTTATTGTCATCTAAAAAAATTACTATCTCATGAGGAATTCATAAACAATTCAAATACTCGCTTCTGGTTTGCAGGAGATATTGTAAACCGAGGCCCAGATTCTTTAAAAACTATTGAATATATTATGTCTCTTGAGGAAAAAACAGTTTGTGTTCTTGGTAATCATGATCTAACTCTATTAGGTATTTTTGCTGGTTTAAAAGAACATTCTACATCAGATGATCTTAATGATATACTACACTCCCCTAACTCAACAAATATTATAAATTGGTTAAGACATAGACCATTAGCGCATTTTGAACATAATTATTTGATGGTCCATGCTGGAGTGTTGCCCCAATGGGATATTAATAAAGTTATCTCATTAGCATCTGAGATACAAACATTATTAAGAAGCACAAATTGGCAAAAATCTATAAAAAAAATTTTTGGAAATAAAGTGATTCGATGGAATGAAAATTTAACTGGAGGGAAAAGGATCCGTACTATAGCAAATGTATTAACTAGAATTAGATTTTGCAATGCTGACGGTAGTATGAATTTTTCTCAAAAAAAATCCCCAGAAAACCAAGAAACAAAACAACTAATACCATGGTTCAATATGCCAGATAGAGCAACTGAAAATATTAAAATAGTATTTGGACACTGGTCATCTTTGGGACTATTGATAAAAAAAAATATAATGTGCCTAGATAGTGGCTGTGTTTGGGGAAGGAAATTGACAGCCATGCGCTTAAAGGATAAAAAAATCATACAAACATCTTGCGCAGACCTACTAGGTAAATAATATAATACTTTATATAGATAGAGAATTGAAATATCTTTGCAAGATTAAAGCCGCAGCAATTGCATCATCATTCTTATCATTTTTTCCTAACAATGACTGTGCCTCAATGCTAGAATAGCTTTCATCTACTAGTTCTACTGCAACTTGGAACCTACCTTTTAATCTATTAGCAAATCTATAAATAGATGCCGTTATTACCTGTTCCGATCCATTAAGATCTAAAGATAATCCCACTACTACTCTTTTTACGCCCCAATAATTAATTAGATAGCCTAATCTGGCAAAACAATCATTTTTATTATGATTAGGAACTATTTCTAATGGTCTATAGGTAAAACTAAAAGTATTACCTATAGCAACACCAATTTTCTTTTCTCCATAATCAAAAGCCAAAATTATTTCTTTTTCCATAAAAAACGAAATCAAATTAATGAAGATGATAACAATTAAATTTCCATCAATTCAAAATCTTCTTTCCTAGTCCCACATTCTGGACAAACCCAGTTCGGTGGAATATCTTCCCATTTTGTTCCAGGAGCTATTCCATCCTCAGGAAAACCAGTGTTTTCATCATATACCCAACCACAAATCAAACACATCCATGTGCGCATATATAAACCCCTAGAAATAAAAAATGTATAATGAAGAATCCTAGTTTAATAATAATTAAATATTAGTAATTGAATAATTACTAATATTGTAACTAAAAATTTATTTAATGAATACATAATATGCAAAAATCAAAATTACCAATTGGGCTATATGGAATAACCCCAGAATGGGATGACACTAAAAAACTTATCAAAGCAGTAATTAGTGCAGCTGAAGGTGGAATGAAAATACTACAATTAAGAAGAAAAAAAACAACATATGAAAAAATAAAGCTGCAAATAAGTGAACTATCTAAAGTATGTCAAGATGTTAATGTTAAATTTATAATAAATGATTTCTGGGAACTTGCCTTAGAATATAAGACTGATGGATTTCATCTTGGAATTGATGATTTTGATTTCAATAACATTAAAAATAAATTTGATAAAAACTTTATAGTAGGCGTCTCTTGTTATAATGATATAAATAGAGCAAAGATGCTAATACAAGCGGGAGTAGATTATGTTGCATTTGGAGCTGTATTCAACTCAAACACCAAACCACTAGCTTGTCATATTTCTCTAAATGAAATTAAAGAAGCTAGAAACAGAATTAATATCAACAAACCTTATTCAATAGTGGCTATAGGGGGAATTAATATAGATAATGCAAAAACAATTATTGAGTCCAATGTAGATAATATTGCGGTGCTAAATGGACTTTTTGAGTCTAATAATATTTTTGAAACAGCCAAAACTCTTTCTTCTTATTTCATAAAAAGAGACTAAGATAATGACAAATAATGCAGAAATTTTCAAAAAAGCTTCTAAATTTATTCCTGGGGGAGTAAACTCACCAGTTCGTGCCTTTTTATCTGTTGGAGGCACTCCTAAATTTATAGAGAAAGCATCCGGACCTTATATTTGGGATATAGAAGGCAAAAAATATATTGATTATGTTGGTTCTTGGGGTCCTGCCATCCTTGGACATGCACATCCAGAAGTAATCGAAGCAGTAACAAAAACAGCACAACTCGGACTTTCATTTGGAGCTCCAACAAAAGGTGAAGTAATTCTCGCTGAAATGTTAGTATCAAGAATACCTTCTATAGATAAAATCCGCTTAGTAAACTCTGGAACAGAAGCTACAATGACAGCTATTCGTTTAGCTCGAGGATATACAGGAAGAACAAAGATAGTAAAATTTGAAGGGTGTTATCATGGACATTCTGATAGCCTATTAGTAAAAGCTGGATCTGGACTGCTAACTTTTGGAAATCCAAGTTCTGCAGGGGTCCCTGACAATTTTGTAAAAGATACAATAAGTTTAGAATACAATAATAGCGATATAGTAAAAGAAGTTTTTCAAGAATATGGTCATGAAATAGCTTGCATAATCGTAGAACCCATTGCAGGCAACATGAATATGGTCAAACCAAAAAAAGGATTCCTAGAAGATCTTAGAACTATAACTAAACGACATAAATCACTGCTTATATTTGATGAAGTAATGACAGGTTTTAGAGTAGGACCCACTGGGGTACAAGGGATATTAAATATATCACCAGATATTACCACTTTTGCAAAAATAATAGGTGGAGGAATGCCAATTGGTGCAATAGGTGGCAAAAATGAAATCATGAGTCACCTTGCACCAGAAGGAAAAGTTTATCAAGCAGGTACTTTATCAGGCAATCCTGTAGCTGTTGCGGCTGGTATTAAAACATTAGAAATAATAGCAAGATCTGGTTTTTATGAAAAACTTTCTACTCAAACAGAAAAACTATCTAAAGGTTTACAGGAAATTGGCAGAAAAAATGGATTCAAAATATCATCAGATTATATTGGAGGTATGTTTGGCCTTTATTTTTGTGAAAAAATACCAACTTCATTTGCAGAAACAAAAAACTTTAATAGTGATCTTTTCAAAAAATTCTTTAATAATATGTTAAATAAAGGAGTATATTTATCACCATCTGCATTTGAAGCTGGATTTGTATCTTCTTCTCATACCGATAATATTATTGAAGAAACTCTACATATAGCAGATAAATCATTCAAAGAGATCTTATCAGTTTGATATAAATTAAATCTCTATATTATCTATCAATCTGGTGTTGCCTAAGGTGGCAGCACCTAAAACTACTAAAGGTATTTTGCTTTTAATATCCTCAATATTTAAAACAGACAAATCAGATCTCCTACGAATAGCAATATAGTCAGTTTTCCATCCTCGAGCATTTAATTTTAAAGAAGCTTTATTCTCTAATTCTCTAAATTGATCTAATTTTAAATCAGGATATAAACTAATATGCTTCTTAATGCTAACTAGTGTATTATACAAATAAGTAGCTTCAATTCTTTCTGATTGACTTAGATACCTATTTCTTGAAGAAAAAGCTAAACCATCACTACAACGCACAGTTTCTTGACCTATAACTTTAATAGGCAATCTAAATTGGCTACACATATTCTCAACAATAACAAACTGTTGAAAATCTTTTTTACCTAAAATAACTATATCTGGATTAATATTTGAAAAAAATTTTAAAAGAACAGTACATACTCCAGAAAAAAAATTTGGTCTGAATTTACCTTCTAAATCATCAGCAATAATCTTTGCAGGTTGAACATAAAAATTCTGTTCAAATGGGTAAACCTCATCCTCTTGAGGAATAAATAATAAATCGACTGAATTAGTTTTGGACAATAAATTTATATCGTGGTCAATTATTCTTGGGTACTTTTCAAAATCTTCTTTTGGGCCAAATTGCAAACGATTCACAAAAATACTAGTAACAATACACTGACTATTATTCTTTGCCGTATCAATTAATCTTAAATGGCCATCATGAAGACTACCCATTGTTGGAACAAAAGATATTGATGAATTGATTTTTTTTAAATGCGCACGCATTTCTTCAAATGAATTTACAATTATCATATTTTCAATATTTGAAATAATAATTTATAGAAATATATGTATATAAATCAGTCAACTTGATATACATATGGTTTTTGTGGAACTCTTGCATAATCAAAGTCATTTTTTAATTGTTTGTCTGTAACTCTGTCCCATAAAATTGAACGTCCAGTATGTTGCTTTAATTCTATATTTGGATTTGCCTGTTTAAAATTGCGCAAAAAAATAGTAATTTCTGACTCATATTGATTTGACATTAGTATCTCCACATAAATATTTTCTGAGTAAAACACTTGAGACATAAATAAAACCATGCATGCAAAAAATAATAGTATTACTCTATATATGAATTAAGGTTAAACTCAAAAAATTAAAATAATATAAAACTTAATAAGTTATATATAATATACACAACAAAAAAAATCCTAACACATTATTAATAATAGTTTAATCTAACTATTATTAGAATAAAAAATTATTAATAGCGATATATAAATATATTTAGTCAACTTATTATAATACTTAATAACTATTGTTTTGACTTTTATAAAATCTAATAATAAAATAGCATGTTAACAGGACAAAAAATTGTCTGTGAACATAATAGTCTATTAATAATAAAATCAAACTAAAAATTTTTAGCTAAATAAATTAGATACTTATATATAAGCATTCTGCATAACAAATAAGGGAATTCCATGTACGCGGTCATAAAAACTGGTGGAAAACAATATCGTGTAACCACTGGCCAAAAAATTAAGATAGAACAGATACCTGCAGACATTGGGCAAGAGATTATAATTAATCAAATTCTTTTGTTGGAATCTGATGGAAAAGTAATCATTGGCACTCCTACAATATCGGGAGCAACAGTAAAAGCCACAATCCTTGCACAAGGCAAACACGACAAAATAAAAATATTTAAAATTAGACGTCGCAAACATTACCAAAAACATCAAGGTCATAGGCAAAAATATTCTGAAATTATTATCAAGGAAATTTGTACAAATTAGTTTCTAAGAAATTAAATTAAAACTTTAGGGTATTAAAGATGGCACATAAAAAAGGCGGAGGCTCTACTCGAAATGGGCGTGACTCAGAATCAAAAAGATTAGGAGTTAAAATGTTCGGCGGACAACAAATTACCGCTGGATCAATAATTGTTCGCCAAAGAGGAACAAAATTTCATCCAGGAATTAATGTAGGAATAGGTAAAGACCATACATTATTTGCTTTAAAAAATGGAATAATACAATTTAAAGTAAAAGGTCTACTAAAGAAACAAACTGTTTCAGTTTTATAAAAAAACTTTTCTTTGTTTCATAATAAAATCGCCTAATATATTAATAATAATAATTAGGCGATTTTATTATGAAAATGCTCTTAAATAACGATAAATATGAAATTTGTAGATGAGGTAACAATTGATGTTATCGCTGGGAATGGCGGTAATGGAGTAGCTAGTTTTAGAAGGGAAAAATTTATTCCTAAAGGAGGTCCGAATGGAGGAGATGGTGGAAGAGGAGGAAGCATACATGCAATAGCGGATGAAAATATAAATACTCTAGTAGATTTCCGTTACACCAGGACCTTTAAAGCAAAAAATGGTGAAAATGGAAGAGGCTCAGATAAATATGGAGCTGCAGCTGAAGATATTTTTATTAAAGTTCCAGTCGGAACCTTAATAAAAAATGCTAATACTAATGAATTATTGGCAGACCTTAATAAACATGGAGATATTATTACCTTAGCAAAAGGCGGTCGCGGAGGATTAGGTAATTTGCACTTTAAATCAAGTGTAAATAGAGCTCCTCGTCAGTTTACACTTGGTGAAAAAGGTGAAAATTATAAAATTCAATTAGAATTAAGAATTCTAGCTGATGTTGGTTTATTAGGATTGCCAAATAGCGGCAAATCTACATTAATATCAAAAATATCAAATGCACGACCAAAAATTGCTGAATACCCATTTACTACGTTATATCCAAATTTAGGTGTGGTACGCGTTTCAGAATCACATAGTTTTACTGTAGCAGATATTCCAGGTCTTATACCAGGAGCCTCAACAGGAGCAGGTCTTGGTCACTTATTTTTACGTCATTTAACTAGATCTATACTACTACTACATATTATCGATATTTCATCAATAAACTATGAAAAAAATCTTAGCAAAATTGAGCAAGATTTTAAAGATATTCTTCTAGAATTATCCTCTTACAGTAATGATTTAACACAAAAACAAAGATGGCTGATACTGAATAAAAGTGATCTAGTACTAGATCAGAATATACATGAATTAGAATGTAATATTCAGAAACAACTAAAATGGAATGGTCCTATATTTACGATATCAGCTATAACTAAAAATGGATTAGAAAAACTAATATATGCAATCCATAAATATTTACTCACAATTAAAGAAACTTAGCACTTACACACTAAACAATTATCATCTTTATCAAATTTGGATATTTTAAAACTCATATTAAGAATATTTAAATGAAGAAGTTTTCCTATTAAGCTCTCATCCTCACTACCTATTCCTGCTAGGATCTTTATTGTTTCAGAAGCTTGTATGCTACCTACTATACCAACTACAGGAGCAAAGACTCCTGTAGTTGAACAATTCTCATTCTCCAATAAATCTACATTTTCAGATGGAAAAAGACAGTTGTAGCAAGGATTGTTTTGATTCCTTAAATCATACACACTTACTTGACCACTAAAACGTATAGCAGCACCTGAAACAAGTATTTTCTTAAACTTGAAACACATTCTATTTAGTAAATACCTAGTTTCAAAATTATCAGAACAATCTAATACTACATCTATAGGAGCTAAAATATTATTTAGCAATTCCTCATTAACTCTGGAATGAAAAACGGTAACATTGACCTCAGGATTAAGATCTAAAATAGTCTTTCTTGCAGAATCAACCTTTAACTGTCCGATTCTTTTAGAATTATGTAGAATTTGCCTTTGTAAATTACTAACATCAACTACATCATTATCTATTAAAGTCATATTTCCAATACCAGAAGAAGCTAGGTAAATAGATGCTGATGAACCTAAACCACCTAAACCTACTACTAGTATATTCGAGTTCATGATTTTTTTCTGTTGGTCAACACCATAATTCTCTAGTAAAATATGGCGGGCATATCTCATTAACTGTTGATCATTCATTTAGTCATACTCTTAAAATTATTTACAGATACTCTTCTAACCATTTTTTCTGCTATCCTAATTATTTGTTAGAAGATCGGAAAAAATATGTATTGCTTGTTTCAATTGGAAATCATTATCATCACTAAAATTAAAATCCTTTCTAATATAAAATCTATCAGATTGTTGTTCTTGCGCATCCATTTCTGACAATGAAGTATCGTTAATATTATTCAAGTGTCCTTTTAAATCTATCTCTCTTCTTTTAAAAGTTGACTTATTACTATGATTCTCTGTGAGGATATAATCTGGATGTATACCTCTTGCCTGTATAGACTTACCTACAGGAGTAAAGTATCTTGATATTGTTAGCTTCAATCCTGTGGAATTATCTAATGGTAAAACAGCCTGAACAGAACCTTTACCAAATGTGATTTCACCAAAAATCTTTGCCCTTTCATAATCTTGTATAGCCCCAGCGACTATTTCTGAAGCAGAGGCAGATCCAGAATTTACTAAAACCAACATAGGAATATTTCTAAGTAAAGATCTAATATTAGCAAAAGAACTATAACGATCTTCATTACAAGAGAAATAATCAATATTTGAGTCTACTGTCCTTCCTCTGGTTGATACAATTAAAGTATCAGAATCTAAAAAAATTCCTGCTACTTCTATAGCACTACTGAGAAGACCTCCAGGATTATCTCTTAAATCTAAAATCAAAGCCTTGATTTTTTTCTGATTATTCTTTTGTTTAAAATGCTCAATCATTTCTAGCATGGTCTTGTCCTGGAAATGCATGATGCGCATATATAACATATCACCATTCATTATTTTACTTCTAACACTATCTATTTTAACAACATCACGAACAATATTAAACACTAGAATTGTATCTGGATTCTGCCTCAATATATTCAATACAACTGATGACCCTGGTTCTCCTCTCATCATTTTTACTGCTTCATGTAAAGTCATACGTTGAGTTAGCATATGGTCAATTTTGATTATCTGATCTCCTTGATTTATTCCTGCCAAATCGGCAGGAGATCCTTCAATAACAGATACAACATTTATAAGACCATCAACAAAGCTAACCTCAATACCAAGCCCTCCAAATTTACCATCAGTAACTGACTGAATTTCTTTATAATCATCAATATTTAAATAAGAAGAATGTGGATCTAAATTTGAAATCATGCCAGATATAGCATTATCTATCATTACTTTATCATCAATATTCTCAACATAATTATTCTTAATAATAGCAAAAACATTACTAAAGTACCTAAGTTCATCTAATGGTAGAATAGAGTAACTTTTTTGAGGTAAATTACCTGACCTAGCATTAAAAAATAGAATTATAAAACAACAACATAATACTAAAAAAATAAATAATCTTCTAATTTTCATTCATTATTCACTGACAAAATCTTATATAATTTTCATGATCAATGTTATACGTTAATCTATGCTTTACCTTGGTTTCTAACCGCATCTAAAGATTTCTCTATATCCCCTGAATTCCCAAGATAGTAGCTCCGAATTACTTTCAAGTCCTTATCTAACTCATATACTAGAGGCTGACCCGTTGGAATATTCAAATTCATTATATCTTCATCAGGTATATTATCTATATGTTTTATTAAAGCCCTCAAACTGTTGCCATGAGCAACTACAAGAACATTTCTTCCTGAACGTATAGCTGAAGATATAGACTCATTCCAGAAAGGCACTACTCTATTTACAGTATCTTTTAAACATTCAGATAAAGGCAGATATTTTTCTGGAATTTTGCTGTATCTAGAGTCAAATCTAGGATGACGACTATCTTCCAAAGATAAAGGCTCAGGAGCAATATCATATGAACGTCGCCATATTAATACTTGCTCCTCTCCATATTTCTTAGCCGTATCCGATTTATTTAAACCCTGTAATTGTCCGTAATGCCTTTCATTAAGACGCCAACTCAAACCTATAGGAGTATGCATAATATCCATACTATCTAAAGCTATCCATAAAGTCCTTATTGCTCTTTTCAACATAGAAGCATAAGCCAAATCAAAATTATAACCAGCCTCCTTCATAAGGAGGCCAGCTTTGTTAGCTTGTTGACGTCCTTTTGTTGTTAAATCAACATCAGACCACCCAGTAAATCGATTTTCTGCATTCCATTCACTTTCTCCATGGCGCATTAAGACCAACTTATACATAAATAACTCCAAAAATATAATATTTATTAACAATAAAATTATTTTATAATGAAATACTATTAAATATTAATTTAAAATTAAATGAAACATTAAGTATAATGATCAATTGCACCTATTTAAAGGATATTAAGTGAATTTCATAAATTTTGTTACTCAAACAAAAAATATATTTTTTTTTGCATCTGCTCTATTAACAGGTATCTATCTAGTAGTAATAAGCAATAAGAAAAATATTTTTGCAATTAATGTCTTAGAAACAATAAATTTAATTAATAATAAGCATGCAATTATTCTAGATCTAAGAATATATTCTAATTTCCAGAAATATCATATAGCACAATCTATAAATATTCAGATCGATAGTTTGGACTCATATTTAAAAAATATTTCTCAAGATAAGAATATTATATTTATACATGATGATAATAGCTTCATAGAGAAATTAATCATGAAATTGAGAAAAGAAGGTTTTATAAATACATTTTATCTGTCAAATGGTATGGATGCGTGGATTAGTAATGACCTGCCTGTGATTAAAGACCTAGACAAAAAATAATACTATATCCCTAACTATAAAATACTAAGTAATTAGAAAAAACATAAAATGAACCAAAAAGCAAAATTTAGTTTACAACGTATATATCTAAAAGATCTATCTATAGAAATGCCAAATGCACCAAAAATATTTATCAATCTAGATAAATATAAAATAGATGTTAATATTCAAGTAGATACCATTAAACTATCTGAAAACATCTTTGAATCCAGCATAACATCAATAGTTAAAGCAACAGTGGATGAAAAAATTATTTATATAATAGAAGCAACACAAGCTGGAATTTTTGAATTTGCAAATCTTAGTCAGCAATATATAGATGAATTATTAAGTACAAACTGTTATTCAATAATATATCCTTATTTAAGAGCAAACGTTTCTGATTTTATATCAAGAACATCACTACCTTCCGTCAATTTGGAAGAACTAGATTTCAATTATTTGTATAAAAACAGTACTGATTAGATTATATATTTTTATAAAATATGGATATTGATATTACAAATAAAAAAAAATCTTTAAATGTACTCGTTCTTGGTTCTGGTAGCTGGGGAACATCACTTGCTCTAGCCACTAATAAAAACTATAGCACCTGTTTATGGTCAAGAGATAGTAACCAAGTACAAAACATGTATAAAAATAAAGAAAATTCTAAGTACTTACCTGGAATAAAATTACCTACTAACCTTAAAATTACAGATGATATAGATAATTCTTTGTTAACATTAATAAATAAAGAAAATAAATCTTTGATTATAGTAAGCGTACCTATATCTGGCATCAAAAATATTTGTTCTATATTACTAGAAAAAATAACCAAGTTAAATCTCATAGATACTCCAATTATTTGGACATCTAAAGGATTTGAAAATAATAGCAGTAATTTATTGCATGAAATCATAGAACAAAATTTAAACATAACAAATTTGAAATATGGAATTCTTTCTGGTCCTTCTTTCGCAAAAGAAGTAGCATTAGAACTACCCACTGCTCTAACCATTGCTAGCAAGAATACTGAGGTTTGCGAATTAGTTATACGAGCTTTACATAGTAAATCATTACGCGTTTATGCTAGTAACGATATAATTGGAGTCGAAGTAGGAGGAGCTTTAAAAAATGTTATTGCAATAGCCTGTGGTATTTCAGATGGACTTAAGCTTGGTTCGAATGCCAGAGCTGCCCTTATAACAAGAGGGCTACACGAGATAAAACGTTTTGGAATTGCATTAGGCGCGCAAGAAAATACCTTCTTAGGATTATCTTGTTTGGGAGATTTAGTTCTAACATCCACAGGTGATTTATCAAGAAATAGAAATATAGGAATTCAAATTGGACAAGGTTTTCCAATTAAAAATGTAATAAATTCTAATATTACAACTGAAGGTGTCAAATGTGCTCTTGCTATAAAAAATAGAGCAAAAAAATTAAATATAGAGCTACCAATTATAGAAACTGTTTGCTCAATATTGTTTGAACAATTAGATCCAAAACAAGCAGTATCCATATTATTACAAAGAAAGTCAAAATATGAGAATATTTAAATTTGTTTTTTAAAAGATCCATTATAATCATTCTGACGCCATGCTTCATATATTGCTACGGCCACAGCATTTGATAAATTTAAACTTCGCTGTGTAATAAGCATAGGAATTTTTAAAAGCTGATTGTTTTTCAAAAAATGAATATCTTGTTTGGCAAGACCTGCTGTTTCTCTACCGAATATAAACACATCACCAGGACAAAATTTAGTATCTGAAAAACTGTTTTCTGCTTTCGTAGTAAAAGCAAAACACCTATCAGTACTAATACCAATAAAATCTAATGCATTATCCAAACTTTCATGTAATCGAACTGGCTGCCATTCATGATAATCTAAGCCAGCTCTTTTTAATTTTGCATTATCCATATCAAAAGAAATAGGCTTGACCAAATGTAAAAATGATCCTGTATTAGCACATAACCTAATAATATTACCAGTATTAGATGGTATTTCTGGAGAAACTAATATTATATTAAACATAGCTATAAAATTAATAATGTATGATAAAAATAATTATTACATAAAAAACTTAATGAATAATCCTTAAACAACTAATTATATGAAAAAAAAATTACATAAAAACATAGATCCTAGTCATGTTATTAAACAATTTACAAAACGAAGAAATCTAGCAAAAGCTCAATTCCTACATAGTGAAATAGCTACTAGAATGATTAATAATTTAAAATTTATCAAAATAATACCAGAAACCATACTAGACGTTGGATGTGGATCTGGTGAAAACATTAATTTATTAAGATCTTTATACAAAAAAAGCAATTATATAGGCTTAGATAATTGTTCTACCTTACTAAATGAATCAATCAAACAGTTTAAAACATTAAATTTTTTCATAAAAAAATTATTAACAAGAGAAAAAAGTCCTTCTTTTATTCAATCTGATATGTCTTCAACGACTTTCGATAAAAATTCATTTGATCTAATATGGTCTAATCTTTCTATACATTGGCATCCGATGGTTTATAATGTATTCGAAGAATGGGATAGGATAATAAAACCTAACGGCTTAATAATGTTTTCTTGTTTTGGCCCAAACACTTTAAAAGAAATTAGACTAGCTCTAAAAATGGCAAAATTAAATACTAAAATGATGGATTTTATTGATATGCATGATTTTGGTGATATGTTATTAGATATCGGATTCGAAAATCCAGTTATGAGTCAGGAAACAATAAATCTAACA
Organism: Angomonas ambiguus; assembly: GCA_019695575.1. Taxonomy (NCBI): domain Eukaryota; phylum Euglenozoa; class Kinetoplastea; order Trypanosomatida; family Trypanosomatidae; genus Angomonas; species Angomonas ambiguus. The sequence continues at coordinate 753,327 of JADNSB010000001.1, read as the reverse complement.
TACCAAACTCCACAAAATTTAATAAAAGATATTCATAATCTTGGAGGCAATCCTTCAAAAGAACGAAAAACTAGTCTTACTAGCAAAAAATGGATAAATAATTTATATGAACAAATAGACAAACAACGAGATCAATCAAATTCAATCAATCTTACAATCGAAATAATATATGGACAAGCATGGAAAAAAACAGAGAACTATTGTAACAAGCAGGTAAAAATTATTCCAATTAAAAAGATATTTTAAGTTTTATCTACATTTCTTTTACGAGAAGTTGTAGTGATACCTAATTGTTTTAGTTTCCTATATAGATGTGTACGTTCTAACCCTGTTCTTTCAGAAACTCTAGTCATACTATAACCATCTTTCATCAAATGATACTCAAAATATACTCGTTCAAAAGCATCTCTAGCATCTCTTAGCGGTAAGTCTAATGATACACTACCTAGTTTACAACCAGCATTGTATTCAATAGGGACTAGACATGACTCTACCCAAGAAGAACTATTTTTACTAGCAACAGTCTCTTTAACCATCTTCCTAGCTGTCTTTACATCAGGTAATATTGTCCTATTATGTGATAAACCAGCAGAAACTGTTTTTAATAATCGTTGTGGAGATATTGGTTTTTCTAAAAAATCTGTAGCCCCAATTCGAGTAGCTTCTACAGCAATATCTATACCTGCATGCCCACTCATCATGATTACAGGCATATCCAATAAACCCTGTGATATCCACTCCTTTAAAAGGCTAACGCCATCAGTATCTGGCATCCATATATCCAACAACACAAGATCTGGCCTTGAACGTAAACGAGCTTCTCGAGCTTGTGCTGCATTCTCTGCCTGTTCGACAGAATGACCTTCATCATATAAAACTTCCGACAATAATTCTCGGATTCCAATTTCATCATCAACCACCAGAATTCTGGCCATATACTTGTCACCTATACCAATCTATCATTTAACCTTCAAATATAACATATTGAACTAATCATTCACAGATCTTAGTCACCAAATTTATCAATAATCGTATCATGCATGATCTAATTTTATATAAATCTTATTCATAAGACTTATATAATAATTTAGTAATAATCATAAAATATAAAATACACTGCAAATAATTTTATAAAAATTATATATAGCATTATAGATATACACAACATTGCTTTTTTAATTTTTATATCTAATCAAAATATAATATTTTTCAAGTTTCGACCTTAGTCAATAAAGCAAAGAAAAAACCGTCATGACCGACTGTTAAAATATTATTTCTAGTAGGTAAAATTTGACCTGGAGAGTCTAAAAGAAAAGCATCTTTATGTTTCTCTAAAAATAATAAAACCTGATAAATACATTCCTCTGGAAATATAGAACAGGTGCTATATAAGAAACGTCCTCCTGGGAGCAATGTCTTCCAAAGAGAGTCTATTATTCTACTTTGGACCAATCTAGCAGTTTCTACATCCTCTTTTTTCTTTATCCATCTTATATCAGGATGTTTTCTAACAATACCTGATGCTGTACAAGGCACATCTGCAAGAATAATATCAAATAATTTTCCGTCCCACCATTGGTCTATTTGCTGGGCATCTCCCTCTATAATCTTGATTTTCTTAGAAAATAAATTTAAACGATCCAAATTTTCCTGCAAACGCCCTAACCTAAATTTATTAGAGTCTAAAGCTACTAAATCAATTTCAGCTAATTCTAGCAAATGAGATGTTTTGCCACCTGGAGCAGCACAAGCATCCAAGACTTTCATTCCATCCCTAACACACAACAAAGAAGCTGCCAATTGTGCCCCAGGATCTTGCACTGACCACATACCTTCTTGGAATCCTGGTAACTCTTTAATAGAATAGGATTTTCCAAGCACAATGCCACTAGATCCAAAAGCTTTAGCTTCAAAACCATTGTCATTAAAAAGACTTAGTACATTATCTCTATGCCTATTTTTCATATTAACTCGTAATGTCAATGGAGCCTGAGTATCCGCACAAGATAATATTTCTTCCCATCGACTTGGATAATTATTTTTTATTTTTTCTATCCACCATTCTTGGTAATTCCAAATAGCCTGAGAAGATTTTTTTGCTAAAATTGATATTTCTAAAACATTTCTTAAAAAAGATCGTAGACTAGCATTCAACAATCCTTTATATGGCCTAAGAAATGGAATAGAATTAGCTACTCGAACACTTTCATTCACTATCGTAAAATCTCTATAAATTGGAACTTGTAAATCTAAGTTTCTGTTATAAAGTGACGAAAATTTTAATAAAGTTAATGACAATAGAAATAAAGATCGAAAAAGTCTATTTGGATAAGTTTTGACTAAATGCTTACCAACAAAATCAGCCCAACCTAAATTCCTAAGAGCATGAAAAGTTAAAGACTGCACCGATGGTCTGATATGATAATCAAGATTATCTAAAAACAAGTTCAATGAATGACCATTTAATACCTCATCTAAAGCGCAAGAAGATACATATATCTGCAAAGATAACTTATCACTTTTAAAATGAAATTTATATATAGGTTCCATATATGTAAACTATTTTGAATATTCTAAATCTATAACTTTCATACCTAATGATAATCTATCCTTATGACCACGAATAAAATCTGATACGCTACATTTATTACAACCTGACTTCTGAACTTCCTTTAAACGTAAAATACCCTTACCTGTCGATATATCTATACCTTTATGAACATTAATATCTACAATTACTCCTGATGGTCCCTCAAAACTAGAATTAAAAGCTAAGGCTTGCCATACTTTTATTGGTTTATTAAAAGTTGGTAATCTAACTATAGCTCCTGGAAATGGATTTAAAGCTCTTATCTTTCTTTCTAAAGAGAAAGCATCATTTGAAAAAATTAATATTGACTCTGATTTCTCAATCTTTTTAGCATAAGAAACTCCATCTTTCGGTTGAGGATGAGCATGTAATTTGCTAAAATTTTCAATAACATAAATAAGAGATTTAACACCTTCAGAAGCTAATCTTGCCTCAAGATCTTTAGAACAGAAACTATCCAAAATAGGAATTTTAGACTGCAATAAGATGCATCCTGTATCTAGGCCAGGATCCATTTTTATAATTGTAATACCACTATATTTATCACCATTTTCAATAGCTCTTTGTATAGGAGCAGCGCCTCTCCACCTAGGTAATAAACTAGCATGAACATTAATACATCCCAATTTCGGCATGTTAAGCAGCCAAGAAGGCAAAATTAAGCCATATGCTACTACAATAACAATATCTGGAATTTCCTTATTTAAAAAATCTCTCAGATCATCAGATAAATCTTCCTTTCTTAAATTAGAAGGTTGAAAAATCTTTAAACCATTTTCTAAAGCAACCTGTTTTACAGGACTACTTGTTAACTTCATCCCTCTACCAGAAGGACGATCAGGTTGTGTAAAAACTGCAGAAATGTCATAACCCAATGACAGTAAATGTACTAGATGAAATCTAGCAAAATCTGAAGTTCCAGCAAAAATTATACGCATATTTATTAAACTATTATTAAGAAGTTTTATTTTTTAACTTATTAAGTTTTTTTATTCTATTAAAAATGCGATCTCTTTTAAGAGAAGATAAATAATCTATAAAAAGTCTACCATTTAAGTGATCTATCTCATGTTGTATACATCTTGACAATAAACCACAAGCATCAATCGTTTTTGCGACTCCATATTGATCATATGCCTTACAAATTATACTATAAGATCTTGGAACTTTTTCATAAGTATCAAGCACAGACAAACATCCCTCTTCTGATAATTCTTTTGTATCACTACAAGTAACTATTTCTGGATTAATTAACACCATCAAATTATTGCGCTCTTTTGAAATATCTATAACAATAATTCTCTTATGAATATCAACTTGTGTAGCAGCCAAACCTATACCATTGGAATGGTACATAGTATATGCCATATCTTCAACAATTTTAATTATCTGCTCATTAAAATTTATAATGTGATCTGCCACTATATTTAAGCGGTTATCTGGATATTGAAGAATAGGAAGTAACATCATTGATTTAAAAATAAATAATTGAAAGACTGTCTCTTTTAAGATCATAATCTGTAAAATTTGCTTAACAGTCAATAATAATACGATATTATTTTTTATTTTGTTACTTTTTTATACATATACTATGAATAACGACAAATTTCTAGAAGAAAGATTAGAATCAATTAATGAAAGAATAACAAAAACATGTCAAAGAACTGGGTGTGATAAACAAATCTCTATTTTGCCTGTTAGTAAAACTTTTAATTCTGAAATTATTGCAAAAACTATACAGGTTCTTAAAATGAAGAGATTTGGGGAAAATAGAGCACAAGAAATAAAAACTAAATACCATGATTTATTAGAACATAATATTGAATGGGTTATGATAGGTAATCTACAACTTAATAAAGTAAATTCAATAATAAATTGTATAGGAGAAATACAATCTTTAGATAGACTTGAATTAGCCAAAGCTATTAATAATCAGCTTCAAAAAAACAACAAAACAATAAAAGCCTTGGTTCAAATTAAAACTTCTCCAGAACCAACAAAACATGGAATTTATCCAGACGATTTACTAACATTCCTTCAAAAGATATCTGATAATTTTCCAAGAATAAAAATTTCTGGCCTTATGACAGTTGCCGAACTAACTGAAGACAAAGATAAAATAAGATCATGTTTTCGAACAATTAGAAAGTTAAGAGATAAAATTTCGAAGTATAATATAGCATCAGTAAATATGGACAATCTTTCTATGGGTATGAGTAAAGATTTTGAAATAGCCATTGAAGAAGGTTCTACAGAGATAAGATTAGGATCTATTCTCTTCGGACATAGATAATTACAATCCATAATAAATTTAATATTTTATTAAAATGAAATAAATTATTATTGTATTATCTTTGATAAGCATTTTAATTTTAACCTTTTATATTCTACAAATATGTCTACAGATTATTTAAAACGTATACTTACAGCAAAAGTGTATGATGTCGCTCGTGAAACACCATTAGAGGCTATGCCTTTACTTAGCAATCGCATTTCAAATAATATTTTCATAAAACGTGAAGATACTCAACCAGTTTTTAGTTTTAAGCTGAGAGGAGCTTACAATAAAATGGCTAATCTCCCTCCTGAAGCCATTAAACATGGAGTTATAGCAGCATCAGCTGGAAACCATGCTCAGGGAGTTGCTTTATCAGCAAAAAAAATGGGATGTCGTGCTGTTATAGTAATGCCAACAACTAGCCCTCAATTGAAAATAGATGCAGTCAAAAGACTAGGAGGAGAAGTTGTTCTAGTAGGAGAAAGCTATACAGATTCTTACAATCATGCTGTTTTATTAGAAAAAGAAGAGAAATTAACATTTGTACATCCATTTGATGACCCAGATGTAATTGCTGGGCAAGGAACCATTGGGATGGAAATACTAAATCAACATACTAAACCTATAGAAGCTATATTTCTAGCCGTAGGTGGTGGAGGTTTGATCTCTGGAGTAGCTGCTTATGTTAAGCAATTACGTCCTGAAATAAAAATAATAGGTGTACAAACAGAAGATTCAGATGCTATGTATCAAAGCATTAAGGCTGGTAAAAGAGTTGAATTAAAAGATGTCGGCCTATTCTCTGACGGAACAGCGGTAAAATTAGTTGGAAAAGAAACTTTCAGACTAGTACAAAAATATGTTGATGATTTTATTATAGTTAATACAGATTCCATATGTGCTGCTATCAAAGATGTATTCCAAGAAACACGCACAGTGTTAGAGCCAGCTGGAGCAATGGCAATTGCTGCTGCAAAAAAATACGTCTCCGAAAAGAAAATATCAGGAAAAAACTTAATAGCTATATCTTGTGGTGCAAATATTAATTTTGATAGATTAAGATTTGTCGCAGAAAGAGCAGATGTGGGAGAAACGAAAGAAGCCGTTTTTGCTGTTACAATACCAGAAAAAAGAGGAAGTTTTAAAAAATTTTGTGAGCTATTAGGCAAAAAAAATATTACAGAATTTAATTATAGAATATCGGATGAAAAAAATGCTCATATTTTTGTCGGAATAGCAATATCTTCTCTAGAAGAAAAAAATGAACTGGAAAATACATTTCGAAATAATGAATTTCAAGTAATGGATTTAAGTTCTGATGAATTAGCTAAAGCACACCTAAGATATATGGTAGGAGGTCGTTCTAATTTAAGCAATAATGAATTATTATACAGATTTGAATTTCCTGAACGCCCAGGAGCTCTAATAAATTTCCTTAATACTATGAATCCTGAATGGAATATCAGTTTATTTCATTATAGAAATCATGGAGCAGATTATGGAAGAATTCTTGTGGGTATTCAAGTTCCAAATTCTGACAAAGAAATATTTAATAATTTTCTAAAAGAATTATCCTATCCTTACTGGGATGAGAATAATAATCCTGCATACAAGATTTTTTTATAGCAACAATAGATTTGATTGGGTCTTTGTGAGAAAATTATTTTCAATTACCAGAGACTCATCAATCTTTCTTAATCAATTTACCCATATTTAATTGATATATGTTATGAAATATACCATCTGGTATTTCAGCATGCGTCACTAAAATAATACTTCTCTCATAAAATTTATTTATATTTTTTAGATCCATGAAAAAATCTTGTTCTAGTTTATAGTCAAGACCAGCTGTTGGCTCATCCAAAATTAGTATAGAAGATTTTGATAGTAAGGCTCTTGCTAAACATAATCTTCTTGCTTGACCCACTGATAAATTAGAACCATATTCTCCTATCCAAGTATCCAAACCATATGGCAATGAACTTACAAAATTATCCAATTGTACATGAATAAGAACCTGCCATAACTCGTCTTCACTAGCTAGTGAATTACCTATAATAAGATTACTTCTAATACTACCCATAAAAACTGGGGAATCTTGGCTAAGCAATAAAATTCTTTTATGAAGTTCTGACTGAGAACTTTCCTTAATATTACAACCACCAAAACTTATTGATCCATTAATTGGATCTTCCAATCTAATTAACAAGCTTAATAAGGTAGATTTACCAGAACCACTTGGACCAACAATAGCAATTTTTTCTCCAACATTTAAATCAAAACTTAGATCTTTTAAAACATAATCACTATGACTTAATATCCTACTACTATTATAAGTAAAACTAAGATTTTCTACTGATAAAACTCCCTGTAAAGGTAATCTCTTGGGATTAACTTGATCACATATACTAACTTCGCTATTCAAGATCGTATTGACTCTATCGGCACTACCAATTGCAGTCCCTAATTTAGTAGATCCTCTAATAACAGCATTAAATATTTCTAAGAAACCAAAAATACTTAGTAAAATTCCCACAAAAATAGGAAAATCAATTACTGTACCATCAATATAGCGAAAAGTTACAAAGAGCATACCAACTATTAATAATCCTGATAGCAAATTATTTAAATAAATAGCTGTACTTGAGAGAATAGAATATTTTTTTTTATTTGAAGATAAATCTTTGCATAATTTATCAAAATCATATTGTCTTTGTTTAAAAAGATCAAATACAATGACATCTGAATGAGATCTCATTGTTTCTAAAATTGATTCTCTAATTTCAGCTGAGAATTTCTGATTATTCAACCCTAACTTTTTAGAAAAGGTAATTACTATGTAAGGAATCACAACGATTGTTAAAATGATAAAAGGTAAAATAATAAATATACCTATAGGCATAAATTTTAAAGAAAAAATAATAAAACAAATACTTAATATTAAAGCCACAATCATTGGCTCTAAAAATAAAAGAAATACCGTATCTAATGTATCTATATCGTTGGTCATTCTAGATACCAAATCTCCATTACGGTATTTTGCTAGATCTTTTGGAGTAAATCTAATTAATGATTCAAATAACTTTATACGAATATCCGATAAAAGATGCAATATGGCATTATGACCTGTTATTTTCTCAATATATCTTGATATAACTTTTATAATAGAAAAAGCTCTAATCAACGCAGATGGAACAAAAAGGTTAAAATACATACTAGATACAACTAAAACAGATGCAGTCAAAAGCCAACCAGAAACATATAATAAACAAATTCCAGATAAAATAGTTATGAATAAAAAAAACGATGAACAGAGCAAATTAAATTTTCTTTTCTTAAAGAATAGCCATAAAGTATTTAATAATAATTTCATATATCACTAACTAATTTTTTTCTAAAACCCACCTAATAGAAAATCTTTCAGAAACTTGTTTTGAGTGGGTAACGATCAAAAGACTTTTATTTTGAGAGAATGAAATAATTTCTTCCATTAATCTAAGTTCCGTTACTGAATCTAAATGTGCTGTTGGTTCATCTAATAATATGAGAGCTGGATTTCTTAAAAATAGTCTTGCAATTGATATCCTCTGAATTTGCCCCCTTGATAATCCTCGACCATTTTTACCCAACACTGTATCCAAACCATTTTTTAAATCATTTGCAAAGTCTAATACCAATGATCTATTTGCCGCATTTAACAAATCTTTATATGTTGCACATGGATTACCAATCATTATATTCTCAGCAATAGTTCCTTCAAATAAATATGGACTTTGTCCAATTAAACAAGTTTGCATACGCAAACATTTCTTAGGCCATAATCTAGAATCAGTATTATTTAAATCAATATTACCAGTATAATGTCTCAACCCAACTATAGCTTCTAATAAAGAAGTTTTGCCAACTCCACTAGGACCTAGCAAACAAACATGCTGTCCTGGTAATATATCCAAATTAATATTTTTTAATACGTAATCAGAGTTACCTTCATAACATAAATCTAGATTTCTAATACTTAACTTTATTGAATTACTATTAAATTGTTCACAATCAATTTCATTAACTGATATTTCATTAACAGTATTAACATTTTGGTTTAGATCAGGTAAACCACCAAATATATTTCTAATATTATCTGATGCTGCACGAGCTGCAGCTCTATCATGATAATGCAAAGCCATCTGTCTTAATGGAAAATATACCTCGGGAGCCATCAACAAAAAAAATAAACCTATTTGAAATACTAAAGTATTATTACTATTGAGAAAACCTAAAAAATTCAGTCCTATATACAGTGCTACACTAGCAACACCAAGGGATGCAAAAAATTCCAATGCAGCAGATGAAATAAATGCAATTTTTAAAACATCTAATGTACTATATCTTAAAGAATCACAAACTTTTTTCAAATGGGTTAACTCCGCTTCTTCTCTGCCATACATCTTAAGAGTATCTAAACCTCTCACCCTATCGGCAAAAAAACCTGATAATCTAGCAAAAGAACTCAAATGTTTTTTGCTTGCTTCTTCCGCTCCAAATCCAATTAAAACCATAAATAATGGTATTAGAGGAATAGTAATCAGTAATAATATTCCAATTGTCCTATTAAACAACATAATAAAAATAGAAAATGCTATAGGAGTAATAATGGCATTTATTGCAACTGGAATATATTTAGAAAAAAATCCGTCTAAAACTTCCACTTGATCAATTATGCTAGCAGCAATTTCTCCTGAGATTCTTGTTTTAGACCATTGCGGACCTTGGGTCCATATGCAATAAAATAATAGCTGTCTTATCTTATATTTAATATTTTCTGATGCAAATATACCTGCTATATCACCTAAATAAATAGTCGAAGATCTTAATAAATACAAAAATACAAAAATAGATATTTGCTTATACAAGTCCGTAATTATCAAATGATCTATAACAATACCTGATACTATTTTAGAGAAAAACCATAATTGTAGAATTAAAAAAACACCACTTAACAATGGTGCTAATATAGCAATAAACATTGCAAGAGGCGTAAATTTAACCAGTCCTCTAAGCCAAGACCCTAAGGCCTTGGCTATCTCTTTTGGTAATTTATTTTTTATTTCCACAGAGAAAAATTATAATTATAACGTTTAATTATCATCTGTTTTATTTTGATATTCAAATAAAACAGCACTAATTATACTAAGAGAAGCAGCAAAACATAGACCAATTATCCATGAAAAATACCACATAGAACTCTCCGAAATATTATTAATAAGAATTTGGCGTATCATTAACAGAAGCTTCTGTAACAACTCCTCTCATAACCCTATATACCCAAGAAGTATACAATAATACGATTGGTAATAATAATACTACTACTAACAACATAATCCACAAAGTGAAACAACTTGAAGAAGCATCCCATAAGGTCAAACCTCCTCTACAATCACCTAAAGAAGATGGCAATAAGAAAGGAAATAAGGAAACACCGACAGTTACTATAATTCCTATTATCGCACAAGTAGAACCCAAGAAAGCTACTCTATAACTTTTACTTAGAAAACCCATAATTGATAACAAAGATCCAATAATTCCTAAAATAGGGACTAACCACATAGCAGGAAACTTCTCATAATTTAGTAACCAACCTCCCTCCCTAACCTCTACTATCTTCAACAATGGATTTGACGCAGCATTATAATCTATATTATTTACTATAATTTGCCCATCCAAGCTCTTAACCCAGAAACCACCTGCTATAAATAGCAAAGCTGTAAGCAAAGCAAAAACAACTCCTAATTTCCAAGCCCGATCCTGAATAATACCATCAGTTTTAATTGCTAAAAAAGCAGCTCCATGCGTTAACAACATAGATACACTTAAAAAGCCAGCTAACAAGGCAAAAGGACTAAATAATTGCAAAAAAGAACCTTCATAAATCACACGAAGTGTAGACTGATCAAAACCTAAAGGAACTCCTAATATAACATTACCAACAGCAACCCCAAATACAAGTGACGCAACCACTCCAGTAAATGATAATGCCATGTCCCATGAATTTCTCCAAGACGGAGATTCTAATTTGCTTCTATATTTGAAAGCAACTGGTCTTATTATTAAAGCTACCAAAAGTAAGAGCATAGCCAAATAAAAACCAGAGAAAGCAGCTGCATATATTAAAGGCCAAGCAGCAAAAATAGAACCTCCTGCAGTTATAAGCCAAACTTGATTACCTTCCCATACTGGCCCAACTACATTAATAACAACTCTCCGTTCATTATCACTCTTTGCCACGAAAGGAAGTATAGCAACAATCCCTAGGTCAAAACCATCAGTTAAAGCAAAGCCAACCAACAAAACTCCCAACAGCACCCACCAAATTATCCGTAAGGTAGCATAATCTAAAAACATGATAGATTCCATAACAGTCTCTCTTTAATTATTGAATTTCATTCTATTTATTTTATCGAGAAGTTATTTCAGAAATAGAAACATCATCTGCTAACATAGGCCCTTTTCTAATAGCATTCAACATAACTTTAAAGCCCAATATAAATAAAACCGTATATATTAATAAAAATATTGTCAAGCTAATTGAAAGATCTAGAATTGTCAAACCAGAAGCAGCATAACAAGTAGGAAGAACTCCTTCAATAACCCATGGTTGCCTACCATATTCTGCAACCAACCAACCACAATCTATTGCAATCCAAGGAAGAGGTAAAGTGAACAACGCCAATTTTAAAAGAAATTTAGATTTATAAAGTTTGTTCTTCCACGATAACCATAGAGATACTGAAAATAAAAGTATAAAATAAAAACCTAATAACACCATAATTCTAAAAGCATAGAACAAATAAGTTATTCCACCAGGAATTACATAAGAAGCTGCCTTATCTATATCCTCGTCTGTTATATTATTAAAATCTGTTTTATAACGTTTCAATAAAAGGCTATATCCAAGATCACTCCAATGTTCATCAAATACTTTCCTTGCTTCATCATCTTGCGAATTAGATCTAATTTTTTCAAGTGCATTATAAGCAAGAAGACCATTTTTTATTCTAATCTTAGCTAACTCTACCAAATCATTAATACCAATTAATTTTTCATCTAAAGAACGAGTTGCTATGATACCCATAACGTATGGAATCTTTATCTCAAAATCATTCTTCCTTTTTTCTGCATTAGGCCATGCTAATAAATTAAAACCAGCTGGGGCAGGCTCAGTTTCCCACATGGATTCAATAGTAGCAAGTTTCATTTTCTGATGATCACTAGCTAAATAACCACTCTCATCACCTAATATCACTGCTGATATAGAACCACAAAAACCAAATGCTACAGCCACAGCTACAGATCGCTTCGCGATATCTGTATATTTGTTTTGTAATAAATACCATGCACTAATAGCAAAAACGAACACTGCACCAGTAATGTAACCAGCACTAACAGTATGGACAAATTTTGACTGAGCAACAGGATTAAAAAGCACAGCAGTAAAATCTGTCATTTCCATACGCATTGTGTCTGGATTAAAAACAGCACCAACTGGATTTTGCATCCAGGCATTCGCAATCAAAATCCACAAAGCTGAAATGTTAGAACCTATTGCAACTAACCAGGTTACTATCAAATGACTGATTTTTGATAAACGATTCCAACCAAAGAAAAATAATCCTACAAAAGTTGCTTCTAGGAAAAAAGCCATTAAACCTTCTATAGCGAGCGGAGCTCCAAAAATATCACCTACATAATGACTATAATAGGACCAGTTCATACCAAACTGAAATTCCATCACAACACCAGTTGCAACGCCAAGAGCAAAATTTATACCAAATAACGTACCCCAAAACATCGTTATTCGCTTCCATATCTCTTTGCCAGTAATTACATAAACGCTCTCCATTATTGCTACTAATACCGATAAGCCCAATGTTAAAGGGACAAAGATAAAATGATAAAAAGCTGTGGCAGCGAATTGAAATCTAGACAGGTCAACTACATCAATATCAAACATTAAATCGCCCCTCAATACAAAGATAAGCAAATAGATTTAGATAAAAATAGCAAGTATGCTAAAACATTGTCTTAAAAACAAATTATTTAACAGAATATAATATAAAAACAATTCAATTTAAAACAGGAATATTATAACTTACCTTGCAATAATATTATGTTGTCTTATCACAATATATTAAAACAAAATTTAAAATATTATTAGTGACAAGCTATAACAAACTTTACTAAAATACATAAAATTTGACATCACAGGATAAACCATCCAACTATATTAAATAGAGAAATATTACGATAATAACCGTACATTTCAATATAGAAGCTAAGAATTTTGTTTATTTTTCGGACTCAAAAGTTGAATAAAAACAAACAAATATTAGATTTTTATGTAATTTTAATTCGTAATATAAGTTATATCGCTATCATACAATAATTTTAAGTTATAGAACACATTAACAAATTAATAGATATAAATAATCGATAAAATTATAAACGATAGTTTAAGAATTACAGCAACCAGAATATTAATAATTATACTATTACTAATCAGTTGGTCTCTGCTGTCTGAATATAATTATATAGAAACAAGCGAAAAAATCTGTAAACAAAAAACTGTAGACACGAACTTTAAAGTAATCAAAACTGATTCTGAAGGATACATCAATAAAGTATTTACAGGAGATAGCATTAAACAGATAAATAGTCAAAATATTGAAGCTGTAAAACACAATATTATTATTATTTTGGAAAAATATTAAAATGTCTAATTTTAAATATAGAAATAACAAGAGCATTAGTGACAGATCCAAAATTCTTGCTACTACTATTTGAACCATTTGCTGGTATTTATCCTATTTCTATTGTCGAAATACAACATATTATAAATTTTCTAAAAAAACCGCGGTCTAGGTGTATTAATCACAGATCATAATGCGAGATAAACACTAAAAATATGCAACAGAGCCTATATCATTAACAACTGAAAAATGATAACTAGCGGTAGTCCTAAATAAATAGTAACAAATAATTCTGTAATAAAAATATACCTAGGGAATAATTTTTCAATTATAGTATCTACAAATTTTTAGATTTATTAAATGACTTATTCTATTAGAGAGCACCGATATGGATATACAAATAATAGGAAAAAATATAGAAGTAACTCAAGCCTTACATGATTATGTTTCTTGTAAGATTAACCATGCCATTAAACATTTTACAGACGTAAATAAAATTACAGTATCTCTTTTTATAGAAAATGAACAACATACTGTAGAAGTCAACATTAATGTAGACAATAAGATTATACACTGCAAAGCTTCTGAAAAAAACTTGTATACATCTTTAGATATAATTGCTGAAAAAATAGAAATAATATTACATAAAAATAAAGAGAAGAAACAACTAATTAAACATATTAGTTAGGACAACGAATAATTTATATTATTATTCAATCATTATTGATTATAGACCATCAGCAATTTCTTTGACAGGTATTAGAAACCAATATTCTTAATTATAAAATAATCAACTTGCTTTTATTTTATTAGGTCAATGAAAACTGGTCTGGAAAATATACAAACGTGTTGGATAAAATATCAAAACACTTACTAAATAATCGATATTCTAAGAATCAGAGAAAGAATATATCCGTTGCCATTTTTAAAAAATCAAAATACCTTTTATATATAACAATGCTTACACTAAAAGAAATAATCGCTGATAATAATGAAGAAATTGGTTTTCAGTGGATTACAGGAGAAGAACATGAAAAATATATATCATATGGTGACAAAGCCTCTGCAACAAGTCTAATAGGACATTTAAATTTAATTCACCCTTCTAGAATCCAAGTATTAGGAAATGAAGAACTTGAATACTATACTAGATTAGATATAAATAGAAGATTATATAACATTGAAGAATTAGCAGCTGGGAATGTTTCTGCAATATTAATAGCAAATAACTTACCTATACCAAATGACCTAATAGAAAAATGCTCCTATTATAAAATACCTTTACTATCTACTAAAACTGATGCTGCGCAATTAATAGATTTATTAAGATCCTATATAGATAAAAAACTAGCACCTACTGAAATAATACATGGTGTATTCTTGGATGTATTTGGAATAGGAGTACTAATAATAGGAGAGTCTGGTCTTGGAAAAAGTGAACTTGCTCTTGAATTAATTTCAAGAGGTCATGGATTAATTGCAGATGATGCTGTAGAGTTATTTCAAATTGCACCAAATTTTATAGAAGGAAGATGCCCTTCACTTTTACAAAACCTATTGGAAGTTAGAGGTCTGGGATTGCTAGATATAAAGACTATATTTGGAGAAATTGCAGTTCGCAGAAAAATGAGGCTCAAGTTGGTAGTACATTTGCTAAGAACTGTTGCCAATGATAATTATGAAAGACTACCACTTCAAAATAATATAACACAAGATGTTTTAGGAGTATCTATAAGAAAGGTTATGATACAAGTTGCAGCTGGCCGTAATTTAGCAGTAATTGTAGAGGCTGCAGTTAGAGATATGATACTAAAAATGAGAGGAATAGATACTCTAAATGATTTTATAAACAGACAAGCTATCGCCATAATAAATAATAAATAACTATAACTTGATGATAAATAATTATTAAATTCCAATATATTCCATAGACTTAACGTATTTTTTATATAAAAGATTCTCTCTATATAATAGAATCTTTTTGCGCCATAGTCCTTGTGAAAAACCTTTCAATCGTTTGTCCTTACCAATAACACGATGGCAAGGAATGAATATAACGATTGGATTTTTAGAAATTGCTGTACCTACTGAACGATATGCATGATTATTTCCTATATTTTTAGCTATTTCACAATAACTCACAAACATACCAAAAGATATACCACTTAAAGCCATCCAAACTTTTTTCTGAAAATAACTTCCATCTGGATTTAATGGCACACTAAAATTAGTTCTATCACCTAAAAACCATTGTCTCAATTCTACAATAGCCTGATCTAATAAGTTATCTTTTTGCATTTTTATCATAGAATGACTTTTAATCTTTTCAGATTTTTGATCTAAAAAATAAGCTTCCACAATACTAATTCCAGAAGAAACTATTCTTATAGGTCCCAAAGGAGTAAAGTCATCTTTATAAAACTTATGCATTTTTAGACACTAATTTAAGGGAATGCTCGTAAAGTCTGCTTTTAGAAATGCCTGTTGTTTTGGCAATCACCTTAACTATGTCACTCAGATATAATCCTTCTGAAATTAAAGACAAGATAGCATCATCGAAACTTCTAATTAATTCCTCATCACTGTTATGATCTTGGTTAGAATGTATTATTACAACAAATTCTCCTTTATTATCATAAGTCATAGCAAATTTTTCAGAATAATCTTGCAACTTAAAAGTGGAAATTTCTTCAAATTTTTTCGTTAATTCTCTCGCTATTGTTATATATCTTAATGGACCAAATATATCA
The DNA here is from genome assembly GCA_019695575.1 of Angomonas ambiguus. NCBI lineage: Eukaryota > Euglenozoa > Kinetoplastea > Trypanosomatida > Trypanosomatidae > Angomonas > Angomonas ambiguus. Next base: position 736,968 of record JADNSB010000001.1, on the reverse strand, counting down.
AGTAAATCCTTTAAACTGCTTATTATTCTATGAGGAGACTCAAACATTACCAAAGGAATATTTAGATTTTTATTTTTTTTAAAAAAACTCAGCCTCTGAATATGTTTAGTTGGAATAAATCCAGAAAAAATATAACAAGGATTATCATAACTTGTTATTCCAGCACCCATTAAGGCTGTTGTAACAGCACTAGCTCCAGGAATGGGCACAATCCTATAACCTTGATCTCTAACAATTTTGATAACCATTGAACCAGGGTCACTGATTACTGGAGATCCTGCATCAGATATTAAAGCTACTCTATTGCCTAGTTTTAATTCTTTACAAATTCTAACAGCAACTTCTTTCTCACTATATTTGTGTGCAGAAATCAATGTTTTTTTTATTCCATAGAAATTCAGTAGAATACTACTTACTCTAGTATCTTCAACAGCTATTAAATCCATAATATTTAAACAAAACAAAGCCCTCAAAGTAATATCCCCTAGATTACCTATAGGGGTTGCGACTATATATAAAACAGATCGAGGCCAACTTTGTAAACTAATATGATCTAAAGAATTAACTATCTTATTTACATAAGCATCAGAAGATTTTTTTTCACTTAACATAAACTTGAGCTATATATTCTGCAAATAGAAAAACAATAAATTTCATCAGGAACATTCAAACAAAACTATAATTATAGAATAATTAGTTATAATCAATTTAAAAAGATCTATGACTAGATAAGTTCTAATAGAAATTACATATATGAAAATTACAAAATGATATCAAACCAAAATAAATTTATAAAACGTTATTTTAAACTATTTTTAATATTAATTATAACGTCATCATTATCAGCATGTTCATTAATGCCAGTTATTATTGGAGGAACAACATTAACAACTATATCATTAGTAAGCGATAGAAGAAATATGCTCACTCAAATTGAGGATTGTGCTTTAGAAATAAAAATAAATAATGCGATTAATAATGTTTTAAAAAAGAATAACTCTCAAAATTTTGCAATAAATGTAAGATCTTATAATAAAATAGTATTGATTACAGGATATGTAGAAAAACCATATGACATTGCACTTGCAGGCAAAACATCTTCTTCAATAAGCAATGATATTATGATAATTAATCAATTACAGGTCAGGAAACCTACTAGTTCTTTTGAGAAATCAAAAGAGAGATTCCTAGCTTCAAAAATCAAAGCATCTTTCTTAAAAGACAAAAATGTACCTTCTGCTACAATAAGTATTATTGCAGATCAAAAAAGAATATTCTTAATGGGAAAGGTTACTAAACTTGAAGGAGAAAAAGCAGCTCGCATAGCTGCAAATACTAGTGGAGTAGAACATGTTATAAAATTATTCGAATATATAGATAATAAATAATAATAAAAGATAAACAATGCTTAACAAAAACTCATCCATCTTTGAAAACATTCAATATAATGTTTAATATCCCAGGTGATTAATGTTACTATTAGTTTATAACGAATATAATATGAAGAATTACATTTCTAAACAGAAAAAAATATTTTATAATTATTCAAGTATCTTAGACAATTCATAGATCTCCATTAAACGAATTGATTTATTAAATGCTTATATCTTTTTATTATGAATGATATCCACAATAACATACAAAAAATTTCCTCAGAAATAAAAGCTTGTATTCTCTCTGAAGCGCTACCGTATATTAGAAAATTCCACGGGAAAACCATAGTAATTAAGTATGGCGGTAATGCAATGACTGATAATAATCTACAAAGAAGCGTAGCAAATGATCTAGCACTTCTAAAACTAGTAGGATTAAAGCCAGTCTTGGTACATGGGGGAGGTCCTCAAATCGATAATGCTCTGCTTAAGATAGGAAAAAAAGGTTCCTTCATAGAAGGAATGCGAGTAACAGATTCTGAAACTATGGAGGTTGTTGAATGGGTTCTTGGTGGTCAAGTTCAACAAGATATTGTAATGATGATTAATGAGTTTGGTGGTAAAGCTGTAGGATTAACAGGCAAAGATGGAACATTAATTCAAGCAAGAAAAAAACTTATCCCTAGTAAAGAGAAAGCCAATGAGTTTTTAGACCTAGGATTTGTTGGAGAAGTTGATAAAATTGACACATCAGTTGTAAAAGCGTTACAAAATGACCAGTTTATTCCAGTAATATCACCTATTGGTTATGGAGAAGACGGAACTGCTTATAATATTAATGCTGATCTTGTTGCTGGTAAACTTGCAGAAACATTAAAAGCTGAAAAATTAATTATGATGACTAATACAAGTGGCGTCTTAGATAAAAACGGAAAACTGTTAAGGAACCTTACAGAGATAGAAATTGAACATTTATTCAATGATGGTACTATTTCTGGAGGAATGATGCCAAAAATATCATCTGCACTAGAAGCAACAAAAAACGGAGTTAACTCCGTTCATATAGTAGACGGCAGAGTACATCATTGTTTACTTTTAGAATTATTAACTGATCAAGGAGTAGGCACTATGATTTCATAAATGAATATTTTATGAAATTTTCTTAGCATTATATTAGTAAAATAAAAAATTTTTAGATATATATTTATCAACTTGTTTTGATTAATATCAATAAAATATCTAATAAAATATCTAATAAATTTAGTTAGAAGTATTAAAATTAGTATTTTAGTTGTTCATTTCTTTTTAAACTTAAATTAAGCTGTATTGGAGAGTAAGTATGACTAAGTCAAAAGCAATTCCTCCCTCCCCAGCGGGCAAATCTAAGCTTCCCATTGGATTATTAATGGGAGTCTTTGCTCTTATTGGGGTTCTTTTACTGCCTCTGTCCGGAGATCTTCCGGTAGCAGGGCATCGTATGTTGGCAATATTAGCTTTTGCTGTGATTGTATGGGTTACTGAAGCTGTTTCATATGAAGCTAGTGCGATAATGATTACAGTTTTAATAGCTTTCTTAATAGGAACAGCTCCTAATGTTAAAAATCCAGATGTGATATATGGAACATCAACAGCTATGGGTTTTGCCTTATCTGGATTTTCTAATTCTGCATTAGCATTAGTTTGGGGAGCATTATTCATTGCTGGAGCCATGACTTTTACAGGACTTGATAAAAGGATAGCTTTATACACTTTATCAAAAGTTGGAACCAGCACCAAACGCATTATGATTGGGGCTATAGCAGTAACAATTATACTTAGCTTAGCTGTTCCTAGTGCAACTGCAAGAAGTGCAGCGGTTGTACCAATCATGATGGGAATAATAACATCTTTCGGCATTAATAAAAGATCGAATATAGCCGCCGGAATAATGATAGTAGTTGCACAAGCAACAGGTATATGGAATATAGGAATTAAAACTGCCTCAGCACAAAATCTACTTACATCTGGATTTATGAGCAAAATGCTAGGAGAGGCACCTTCTTGGTCTGATTGGTTCATAGCTGGAGCTCCTTGGTCAGCAATTATGTCAGTATTCCTAGTGGCATTAGTACTAAAAATGTTACCTCCAGAACCTGGTGGTATAACCTTTGGAAAAGAAGCTGTTGAGAAATCTCTGTTAGAACTTGGACCAATGACTTCTCCACAAAAACGTTTGCTACTAACATCTCTATTTCTATTATTTTTCTGGGCTACTGAAGGCAGTTTGCACAATTTTGATACCACATCAACCACATATGTAGGTTTAGTATTACTAATCATGCCTGGTTTTGGTGTAATGTCATGGAAAGATATACAATCTCGTATACCTTGGGGTACAGTTCTGGTATTTGGTATAGGTGTAAGCTTAGGCACAACCTTACTAACTACAGAAGCAGGTCAATGGCTAGGAAGACAAGTGGTTTTAAATACAGGTATAGATCAACTCTCTCCTGTAGCTATCTTTGCTATTCTTGCTGCTTTCTTGATAATAATACATCTTGGCTTCGCTAGTGCTACAGCCTTAGCGTCAGCTTTATTGCCAATAATAATATCAGTTTTAACAACAATGCCTGGAGACTTTAATAGAGTAGGCATGACCATGTTATTAGGATTTGTTGTAAGTTTTGGATTTATTTTGCCAATAAACGCACCTCAAAATATGGTTTGTTTAGCTACAGAAACATTCAATGTTAAACAATTCGCAATTATAGGAACAATTATAACCATAGTAGGTTACCTTTTAATGTTGCTATTTAGTGTTACTTACTGGCATTGGTTAGGACTTTTATAGGCTAAAAATATGAAACTAGATATCCAACAAGCTATTACCTTTGGTCAAAAAATACTAATAGCACAGGGAGTGCCTGTGGATATTGCATTTGACGTTTCTGAGCATTTAGTTACTTCCGATCAAGTAGGATATACAAGCCATGGTTTGTCTATCCTACCAACTTATCAGAAAGTTTTAGCAAATGGTTTTATTAAAGCAGATGGAAGGCCAGAACTTTTTAATGATCAACCTGCTATTATAGGCTTTAACGGAAACAAAGGCTTCGGTCAACATGTTGGAAAAGTGGTTATAAAGCAAGCAATTGACCGTGCAAATAAACATGGTCAATGTATAGTTACAGTTAACAACTGCCATCATTTGGGAAGAATGGGTTATTACGGAGAAATAGCGGCAGAAGCTGGAATGATTTTATTAGCATTTACAAATGTTATTAATCGCGAACCTACAGTAGCTCCTTATGGGGGGGCTACTGCTAGGATGACTACTAATCCACTATGTTTTGCAATACCATTACCAAATGGACGCCCATATTTTATAGTTGATATGGCAACTAGTTCTATGGCTATCAATAAAGCTAGAGTTTTAGCTACTAAAGGACTGCAAGCTGATAATGGTAGCATGATAGATGCTACTGGTAGACCAACTAATGACCCAAATGTTTTGTTTACAAATCCACCAGGTGCATTATTACCTTTTGGTGCACATAAAGGATATGCATTAGGTTTAACGGCAGAACTATTGGCCGGCATACTAACAAATGGCGGCACAATCCAGCCTGGTAACCCAAGACTAGGAGCTGCTATGAATAATATGTTTGCCATAATTATTAACCCTGATCTTGTAAACAAAAACAATAACTGGAGAGATTTAGAAAGCAATGCTTATATAGACTACTTGCATTCTTGTCCACCACAACCTGGAGTTGATAAAGTACAATATCCTGGTGAGTATGAATACAATAATAAAATTAAAAATAATGAATCTATAGAGTTTGAAGATTCAATTTGGGAAAACATCTCATCCTTAGCAACTAGGCTTAATGTTACTTTATAAATAAGTTATGCTCTAATACAAAGGATTAATATAACCTATTAAATCCTTTGTATTTTTATTTTAGATTCATTTTTAATATTCATTAAAAGACCACAAGATATTCCTATATTTAAAAATGCAGATCCGCCATAGCTCATAAAAGGTAACGGAACACCTACTACTGGCAATATTCCAGTCACCATCCCTATATTTACAAACACATAAACAAAAAACATCATTGAGATGGAAGCTGATAACAATCTAGAAAATGATGTTTTTGCTGATATAGATATTTTTAAACCAAGCAAAATTAATAAAAAATATAATATTAGCAAAAAAATACAACCATATAAACCAAACTCTTCTGCAAAGACAGCAAAAATAAAATCAGTCATCCTTTCAGGAATAAAATCTAGATGTGACTGAGTACCTTGCATATAACCCTTACCATATAAACCTCCAGATCCAATAGCTATCATAGATTGTATTGTATGAAATCCATTTCCTAAAGGATCAGATAAAGGATTTAATAAAGTACAAATTCTATTTTTTTGATAATCATGCAAAAAAAACCAACTAACTTCTGAAGAGCAAAGAACATCTTTATAGAAAAGCAATACTAATATCAAAGAAATAATTAATACTACAATAGGAACTATTATCCTAAATGATAACCCAGCAAAATATACAACAAAAAAACCAGATGCGAATACTAACAAAGATGTTCCTAAATCAGGCTGAAGAAGAATAAGAAAAAATGGAACTATCAAAATTACAAATGCAATAAAAAAATCTCTTTTCTGCAATCTATCATTATTTTGGACTCTATCAAAATACCATGCTAGCATCATAGGAACCGCGATTTTCAACATCTCTGATGGCTGTATTCTTGTAAATCCTATACTTAACCAACGAGTTGCTCCCTTAGTAGTCTCTCCAAAGAACTCTACACATAAAAGCAAAAATATGCCAAATATGTAACAAGGTAATGAAAAATTTCTCAGCCATGTTGGAGGTAGTATAGAAACAAAAAACATAGCTAAACATGCAAGAATACAATTGTATATTTGAGCTGAAAAACGCAAATCATAGTATCCTACGGCTGAACGTAAAGCAACTAGACCCATAATAGAAAGAACGAAATATATAACTAATATAAAAAAATCTATACCATTGATGAATCTATGAAAAATATCGTAAAAAGAAAATTTCATAAAAGCCCTTCTATATAAACCAATGCTATCTCCAAATGATACTAATTATTATTTAATAGCCAATAATCAAAAATTTTACGAGCTATAGGGGCTGCTTCTTTTGAGCCCCACCCCCCATTTTCAACAATAATAGCAACAGCAATTTTAGGATTATTTGAAGGAGCAAATCCCATAAATAAGGCATGATCACGCAATTTCTCATTTATAAAATTAGCATTGTACTTACTACCTCGCAAACTAAATACTTGAGCAGTTCCAGTTTTTCCTGCTACAGAATAAGGAGTACGTAAAAAAGCATTTCTAGCTGTTCCATAATTTATAACATCTTCCATAGCAGATTTTATGAAACTAACGTTAGAATCCTTTAATAGCACTTGATATAATGGATTATACAAAATTTTTTCTTCTTTTTCTGACATAGGTGACTTAGTTTTATAAACTAAATGAGGTTTTCTATATAACCCATTATTTGCTAAAACAGTAAGACCCTGCGCTAATTGTAACAACGTAAATGAATTATAACCCTGACCAACCATTAAAGAAATAGTATCTCCTAAATACCATTTTTGCATTTTTTTATTAGAATATTTTTTACGTTTCCACTCAGTTGATGGAAGAATACCTTGTTTTTCACCATCTAAATCTATATCTAACTTTTGACCAAAACCAAATTGTTTAATAAAGTCGTGTAGTTCATCAACACCCATATCTAGGCCAAGAGAATAAAAATATGTATCAGAAGAAACAACTATAGCTTTATACATATCTACCATACCATGAGCAATACTACCTGGATTACGAAACTTCTGACCTCCACATTCAAAATATCCTGGATCCATAATTTTATCATTAGGACTTCTTTTCCCTAACTCTAAAGCTGCCAACGCTACAAATGGCTTATAAACAGACCCTATTGGATAGGTCCCATATAATGCTCTATTGATTAATGGATAATCAAGTGAATTATTAAGTAAACTCCAACTATTTTTATCTATGCCATCTACAAACAAATTTGGATCAAATGATGGCATAGAAACCAATGCTAAAATTTCCCCTGTATTTGGATCTATTGCAACAACAGCTCCTTTCTTAGAGCCAAAAGCATTAAAAATAGTCTTTTGTAATCCTATATCTATAGATAGAAAAATATCTTTACCTGGAATTGGATCTATCGACTTTAATACACGAACAGGTTTTCCTGCTGCTGTAACCTCTATTTCTTTAAAGCCTGTATAACCATGCAAAGTTGTTTCCCAAGTCTTTTCAATGCCTTTCTTACCAATTAATTGACTACCACGATAATTAGCTATTTTAGTATCATCCAAATTACTAAAATCACTGTCAGATATTCTACCGATATAACCAATAACATGAGAAACTTCATAACAATAAGGATATTCTCTTATCCATCTTGACTTGATTTTTAGTTCTGGGAATTTAAAAGCATGAGCAGCAAACCAAGACACTTCAAACTCATCTAACTTATTGCGAATAACAATAGGCTTGTATCTACCATACTCTATAATCTGGCGAGCTATTCTACGCTTATTACTCTCACTGATTTTAATTGCTGGCTCCAACTCTTGGAACAAAGCTTCTAACTTATCAGCTTTTACTGAAGACATCTCTAATGTATAAACACAATTACTACAAGCGAGAACTTCCCCATTACGATCAAAAATACTACCCCTCTTTGGAGGCATAGGAACAACAGATATACGATTATTATCAGCCTTCTCAGATAAGCCTTCATATAAACTAACTTGTAAATACCATAATCTAATTATCAATATACAAAAACCAAACAAAAAAAATAGAACACCTATTATGATTCTTTCTGAAAATCTTTTGATTATTTTTACTTGACTATCAAGCTCTAACATAAAAATAAATTATTGAACGGTTGGTGAGTCAGAAATGACCGCTGGACGTTGGGGAATAAGCAAAAACCAACCAACTAATGGCCACATTAAAAGAATAAATAGAACCTCTTTTGACCAGCCCCATCCTACCCATCTAATATTTATCCAAGAAACAAAAAGCTTACTAATAAATGAAGAAAAAAATAATATGGGAGCAAGATGTACAGCTTGGATAAACAATCCGAAACGCAACAATCTTTTACGAATTACTAAGGCAAAGTAAGCAAAAAGAGTAAAAAATAAAGCATTTTCTCCCAAAAAAAATGTCCCTTGTACATCTACTAAAATACCAAAACAAAAAGCAGTTAATAAGCCTATTCTTGATGAATCATGAACACACCAAAATACTATTACTGTCACTAATAAATTTACAGGAAATGAAGGTACTAAAGATAGCATCCAAGATAAAAATATACTACTCCAAACAAATTTCGCCTGAGCTGGCCTAGCTACTTGATCAGGCTCCACATTACTTGGCATACCAATTCTTCTATATTGGGATAATTGTTTATCTTTCATTTTGTTTAATTCATTTCTATTTTTAAAACAATAAAGTGACGATAATATTCAGGATGAGCAACAGATTCAGCAATAGCACGAGAGTATCCTGAGATATGATCTTTTTCAACTTTTATAACTTTAGCTACAGGTAATCCAACTGGAAAAATGCCTCCTATCCCACTTGTTACCAACAAATCATCAATTTTTATATCAAAATTATCAGTTAAATAACGAACTTCCAATAAACCTGGTATTCCTAATCCAAAAGTGATTAAACGAAGACCATTTCTAGTTATCTGCACTGGAACTGAAACATTATGATCAGATACTAAAGCAGCTTCAGCAGTCACTGGAGTTACCCTAATAATTTGACCTACAACACCTCCTTCGCTAATTACAGACATTCCCGGAGAAATACCAACTTTGCTGCCTTTATTAAAAATTAAATGTTGATTAAAACTATTATTAGACTCATATAAAATTTCAACTACTATTGAATATTCCTTGATGGAATCTGTAATTCCTAGTAATTTACGTAATTGATAATTCTCAGTAGTCAGATGTGAAAGTCTTGTTGTGATTTGAGCCATTTCAATATATTGTTTTTGCAACAATTCATTTTCTCTACGTATCATATTTGCTGCATTAAACCAATTATTAATACATCGAAAAGTATCTCTAGGAATCAGCACTATACGCTGGAAAGGATAAATAACAACTGACACCAGTTTCCTAACCGGCTCTACCGTATTAGGAAATCTAGCATCACAAATTAACAAAATTAAAGCCACTAACAAAGCAATAAACAGCTTGATTTCTAAAGATATTCCACGCCTAAATAAAGGCCGTACCCCTTGACGCTGTATATCCATGTATTACTTTATTACTATCAGTATAAAAATTTTCAATCATTAATAAAAATAGAACCAAGTTTTTCCAAATGCTCTAATGCCTCACCACAACCTCGTACCACACAAGTTAAAGGATCATCCGCTACTACTACAGGCAAACCTGTTTCTTCTTGTAATAAACGATCTAGATCTCTTAGTAAAGCTCCCCCACCTGTAAGCGAAATTCCTTTATCTGTAATATCGGCACCTAACTCAGGAGGTGTTTGTTCTAAAGCAATTTTAACCGCTGAAACTATTTGATTTAAAGGATCAGTAAGCGACTCTAGAATTTCACCAGAAGACACTGTAAAACCTCTAGGAACACCTTCCGCTAGATTCCTACCTTTTACTTCTATTTCTTTTACATCAGAACCAGGAAAAGCAGAACCTATGCTTTTTTTAATAAGTTCAGCCGTAGGCTCTCCTATCAACATACCATAATTACGTCTTATATAATTTACTATGGACTCATCAAATTTATCACCACCAACTCTCACAGAACCTTTATAAACCATGCCTCCAAGAGATATTACAGCAACCTCCGTTGTCCCTCCACCTATATCTACAACCATAGAACCACTAGCATCTGAAACAGATAGACCTGCGCCAATAGCAGCGGCCATAGGTTCTTCTATTAAATAAACATGAGATGCACCTGCTCCTAAAGCTGATTCTCTAATAGCTCTTCTCTCAACCTGAGTAGAACCACATGGAACACAAACAATAATCCTAGGGCTTGGAGCAAGCATATTACGTGGATGAACCATCCTGATAAATTGCTTAAGCATCTGCTCTGTTACAGTGAAATCTGCTATCACCCCATCTTTCATGGGACGTATTGCCTCGATATTCCCTGGAACCCTACCAAGCATTTGTTTAGCCTCATGCCCCACAGCTTGAATAATCTTCTTGCCATGAGGACCTCCATCATGTCTAATTGCAACTACAGATGGCTCATCAAGAACAATACCCTTACCTCTAACATAAATCAAAGTATTAGCTGTTCCTAAATCTATTGCCATATCACTGGAAAAATAACTGCGCAAAAAACCAAACATCTTAACTCAGCTTAAAAATAATTTCTTAGAATTCTATCAAACTATTAAAATATAAATTTATAATACTTACGTAATATGCTATAAGATATTATAATTTTCAATAGTAGGATAAACTGTTTTTTGTATTAAATAACTGTCAAAACATCATTAAACATTCTAACACATACATTTTTTTATGGCTCTTAATAAAATAGATATTAATAATATTGCAACTATTTCTAAAATAGAAATCAAAGAAGAAGAAATTGGAATATTTGAGAAAGAATTAAATAAAGTTATCAAAATAATTGAGAAAGTACAAGATGTACAGATAGATATAGATGCTATAGAACCATTAGTAAGTCCAATTTCTATAATAGATGATTATAAGAACCATTTACGTGAGGACGTAACCCCTCAAACATGTTCTCAAGAATTTATGAAAACAATTATTCACAATTCACCAAAATTTGAAAACAATCTATTTGTAGTACCTAAAATTATTGAATAATCATGACAAAAAAACCACTACATACACAATTTAATGGAATAAATGAATTACGCAATGCAATCTTACAAAAAGATATTAGTGTATTAGAAATTACAAAAAGTGCTCTAGAAAAAGCCAAAGAATTAGAACACCTCAATATATTTTTGCATTTAGATGAAGAGTTAACATTGCAACAGGCTAAAAATGCAGATAAAAACTCTTCAGATTTATCAAGGACATTAATTGGAATACCAATAGCTCACAAGGATAATATTGCAACGAAACAGTGGCGTACGACTGCAGGTAGCAAAATGCTAGAAAACTATATTAGTCCATTTGATGCTACTATAGTCGAGAAACTAAAAGAACTTGGGAGCATTTCATTAGGCAAGTTGAACTGTGATGAATTCGGCATGGGTTCAAACAATGAAAACTCTGCTTATGGCCCAGTAAAGAACCCTTGGGACATAAAGATAACTCCTGGAGGATCTTCTGGAGGCTCTGCTGCTGCTGTTGCCGCACGTATAGTCATGGCTTCAACAGGGACAGACACAGGAGGATCAATTAGAATGCCTGCTGCACTTTGTGGAGTTTGTGGGATAAAACCAACTTATGGAACTGTTTCAAGATATGGTGTTATAGCATTTGCTTCTAGCCTAGATCAAGTTGGAGTCTTTGCTAACAATAGTCTGGATTTATTGGAAGTAATTAATGCCATTAGTGGCTATGATCATAAAGATTCCACAAGCATTAAAAGGTATTGCTCAGAAGAAATAAAAAATGGTTGGATCAAAAAATCTTTTAACAATATTCAAAATACTTTCAAAAAAAATTCTAGCTCTCCACTAAAAAACATCAGAATAGGTATACCAAAAGAATTTTTTAATATGCCGATGAATGAAGATATATTAAAAACAACTCAAGAAGCAATACATTTATTTGAAAAACTCGGTGCAGATATAATAAATATATCTATACCACATACAGAAATTGCAATACCAACCTATTATATAATAGCCTCAGCAGAAGCATCTAGCAATCTAGCTCGTTACGATGGTGTTCACTATGGCTATAGAACATCAAATTTTAAAAACATAGAAGGAATGATCTCCCGCTCTAGAGCAGAAGGTTTTGGAAATGAAGTTAAGATACGTACATTGCTTGGAACATATTTGTTATCTAAGAATAATTATGAACAATTCTATTTAAAAGCGCAAAAAATACGAAGAATTATACTGAATAGCTTCCAAAAAACGTTCCATACTCAATGTGATCTTATAATGGGTCCAGTAACCACAAAAAATACAAAAAAAATTGGAATAAAGAATATAAATGATACAGACTGGTTAGATGATATATACACAGTAAGTGCTAATTTAGCAGGGTTACCATCAATGTCAATACCTTGTGGATTCAATAAAAGTGATGACTCACACCCTATCGGTTTACAAATTATTGGCAACTATTTTTCAGAACCTCTCATGATAGCAACCTCAGATTGTTATCAGCAAAATACTAATTGGCATAAAAAATTACCAGATAACATATAGGATACGCAAATGAACTCCAAATGGGAAACAACAATAGGTATTGAAACCCATGTGCAACTCTTAACAAAAACAAAAATATTTTCTAGTAGTAATTGCTCTTTTGGTGGAAAACCAAATCAAAATACCGATGAAATAGATATGGCCTTACCTGGTAGTCTACCTGTTGCTAATCTGGAAGCTATAAAGTGTGCAATAAAATTTGGCTTAGCAGTGAATGCAGAAATATCTTGTGATTCAAGATTTGATAGAAAACATTATTTTTATCCAGATTTACCAAAGGGTTATCAAACAAGTCAGTTCTACAAACCCATTTTACAAGGTGGAAACATCTGTTTTTATGAAAACAATGTAAAGAAAAGAGTAAATCTTGTAGAGGCTCATTTAGAAGAAGATGCTGGGAAATTAATACATCAATCATTCTCAACTGGAATCGATTTAAATAGAGCAGGAATGCCTTTATTAGAAATAGTAACACATCCTGAAATTTGCTCAGCACAAGAAGCTGTTGCTTACGCAAAAACATTACATAATTTAGTAATGTGGCTCGGTATATGTGACGGCAATATGCAAGAAGGATCATTTCGTTGTGATGCAAACGTATCTGTGAAACTAAAAAATTCAAAAAAACTTGGAACAAGAACGGAAATAAAAAATATAAATTCTTTTAGATTTCTAGAAAAAGCAATAATATTTGAATACAAAAGACAAATCAACTTATTAGAACAGAATAAATTAGTTATACAAGAAACCAGGTTATATGATTCTGATAAAAATGAAACTAGAAGTATGCGTAATAAAGAAGATGCTATAGATTATAGATATATGCCTGATCCTGATTTACCTATAATATATATAAGCACAGAATTAATAGAAACAATAAGAAAAAGCTTACCAGAATTACCTGAGCATAAAAGGATAAGATTCGAAAAAGAATACAACTTATCAAAATCTGATGCCTCACAATTATCAAGCAATATAAATATAGCTAATTATTTCGAATCAATAGTGCTTGAACTACCAAAAGGCAGTGAAAAAATAGTAGCTAACTGGATGATCGGCGACCTCAATGCCTTTTTGAATAAATATAATAAAACTATAGAAGATATGCCAATAGGATCAAAAACCATAGCTAACATGATAGAAAAAATAATAAATGGTACGTTATCAAACAAAAATGCAAAAGATGTATTTGAAATACTATGGAATAATGAACAAAGTAATATTGACGATATTATAGAGAAGAATGGACTAAAGCAAATTAATGATGACAGTATTATTATTGATATAATAAACTCTGTTTTAACTAATAATAAAAACATAGTAGAAGATTATAAATCTGGTAAAGAAAAAGCTTTCAACTCACTAATAGGCAAAATTATGAAAGAAATCAAAGGGAGAGCTGATCCCTCACAAATACGTCAATTACTTCAACAACAGCTCTATAAAGTTCATTAAAATATTATGAAATTAGTCTATGCCATACGATGATCTATATTTAGATACTTTTTCTGCATGTTCTGCAAAATCTTGATTTTTTTGCACTAAACTTAATATGTTTTCAAGAGAAGCTATACTAATGACCGGCAAATCATATTTACTGGAGATGCTATTCGAAGCAGAATTTCCTTTATCAAAAATACTGGAAATTAAATTAGGTCTTTCCATTCTATCTAAAGCTACTAATACAGCAACTACCTCTGCTCCCTGAGTATGAATGATCTCTATAGACTCATTAACAGAAATACCTGAAGTTATTACATCATCTATAACAACAACTTTACCTTGAATTGGAGCTCCTATTAGGATTCCTTTTTCGCCATGAGTCTTTGCCTCTTTACGATTAAAAGCGAATGGAACTCCTTCATTTATATAATTACTACTTAAGATCATAGATGTTGCTATAACTAAAGGTATGCCCTTGTATGCAGGGCCGAATAGCATATCAAATTGTATGCTTGATTTTTTCAAAATATTTGCATAAAACCTTGCTAATTTTGCTATAGATTTCCCATCATTAAATAAGCCTATATTAAAAAAATATGGACTTATTCTATCTGATTTAGTTTTAAAATCTCCAAATTTCAAAGCACCAATATCTAGTGCAAATTTAACAAAATCTAAAGCTTCATTCTCATCGATAACCATAAAGACCTCTTTTATATTAAGCAAAAAACTTCCTAAACTATTAATATTATTGTAATAATATATACATACTATCATTATGTTCATTCTAACTGGAAACCAAATTGTGTTAAGAATAACTTCTATAAATGTCAATGGAATAAGATCCGCAATTAAAAAAAAATTCCTAGATTGGCTATATGATAAAAATCCTGATATTGTTTGTTTACAAGAAATTAGAATTGCTAATAATAATATCAATAATGAATTGCTTAACCCATTAGGATTCAAAGGTTTTTTCTATCCAGCAGAAAAAAATGGTTATAGTGGCGTGGGCATATATACAAAAAAACAACCAATCAAAATCACTAAAGGATTAGAAGATAAAAATATTGATTCAGAAGGTAGAATTATAAGACTAGACTGGGAAACAATTTCAATTATAAGTGTTTATTTCCCATCTGGTTCAAACAATGATAGACAAATAGCAAAATTAGTATTCTTACAAAAGTTTGAATTATATTTAGCAACAATTTACTCTGAATCTATAATATCTAAACGTAATTTCCTTATATGTGGTGATTGGAATATAGCACATACTCAAATAGATATAAAAAACTGGAAAAACAACATAAATAAACCTGGATTTCTTCCTGAAGAAAGGAATTGGCTCTCTAAAATTTTGAATACCTATAATTTAGTAGATGTTTTTAGAAAACTACATCCACATAAGGAGCAATACACTTGGTGGAGCAATAGAGCAAAATCATGGGAAAGAAATGTTGGCTGGAGAATAGATTATCAAATAGCAAACAGTTCTTTCGCAAATCTTGCAATCTCATCTGAAGTTTATATGAAAACAAGGTTTAGCGATCATGCTCCACTAACAATAGACTATAAAACTGAAATTTAATTGTTATATTAAAAATTACATGATATATTTTCATCATCTAGAATTGTCTAAACTAATGTTTACAAAATCATTGTAATGACAGGCACTTATTATAAGTTACAGATCTTATTAGATCTCATCACTTGATAATTATTAATAATATTTTTTTGAAGTTTTAAAATGCTAACTTCATTTTTCTCATCTATTACTTTCCAAGCCTGGTTTAACGGACTTTTAACCGGCCTCGGATTGTTCGCAGTGGTAGGAGCTCAGAGTGCTTTTATAATTCGTCAAGGATTAATGCGTTCTCATATAATGACAATTATAATTGTTTGTTGTCTAACAGATGCTATTTTCATTTTTTCTAGTGTAATAGGACTAAAGGAACTAATATTACGGGCTCCTTGGTTTAAGGATTTTATCCTTATACTAGGAATAATTTTTTTATCATGTTACTCATGGAAATCTGCAAAAAAAGCATTTAAAAAATCTTCTAATATAGAATCTACAAATTATATAATATATTCTAAACAATCTGTAATTCTAACAACTTTAGGATTTAGTTTATTAAATCCACATTTTTGGCTAGATATGATCTTAATTGGATCATTAGCTAACGTATATGAAAATGCTAGTATGGCCTATGCTTTTGGTGCTTTAACTGCTAGCATATTATGGCTTAATCTTTTAGGATTAGGAGCAAGATTATGTGCTCCTATATTTTCTAAACCAAAAGCCTGGAGAATATTAGATGGTGCCATTGCCATTATTATGATGGCAATGGCTATTCTGCTACTCAAACAATATATTAGTTAGCAATTGAACATATATTGTTTGCAATAGAAATAATTATTAATTTATGAGTAATAAACTAATAAAAAAAAACCTATACAAAGATTTTAATAATCTACATAAAATCTGGAAAAACTGTTTTTTACAAAATAATCTTGAGCAAAATTTCAAAGAAATTTTTAACTATATTGAATCAGAAATAGATAAGGGTGTTCTAATATATCCAGCAAATCCTTTTAGATCACTATACAATGTAAAAAATTTATCAAAAATTAAAGTGGTTATATTGGGACAGGATCCGTATCATAATGAAGGACAAGCGGATGGCTTGGCCTTTTCTGTTCCGTCTAATTGTAAAATGCCACCTAGTCTTATGAATATAAACAAAGAATTAAAACAAGAATATAATAATATTGATTTAGAAACAGCAAAAGATCTATCATTTTGGGCAATGCAAGGAGTATTTTTATTAAATACTATTTTAACAGTGGAACATGGCAAAGCAATGTCTCATGCTAACCATGGATGGGAATTAATAACAGACGCAATTATAAAATTAGTCTCCGCTAATAACTCACCAAAAGCATTTTTATTATGGGGTTTAGCTGCACAAAAAAAAACAAAGCTAATTACAAATAAAATACATCTAATATTAAAATCTAATCACCCGTCTCCATTATCTGCTTATAGAAAACCAATCCCTTTCATAGGTTGTAATCATTTCATAAAAACAAACGAATGGCTGATTTCAAATAAAAAAAAACCAATTAAATGGCTAACATCTAAAAAATGAAATATTACTGTTTGCTTTTATAAAATTCTCCTGATAAAATAATTGCTATTAGAGATAGTATCCAGAATTTAATATTTTTTGGAAATTGTCAACTCGGTAGCTCTGAAAATATATAATATCTAAGCTTTTGCTTGAGTATTATCATCGATTATCTGACCTCCTTTAGCCTTGTAAGTTATAAAATACACCGTAACGAACGGTTGATGGGTCGGCACGATATTGTTACCCTTTCAACTGTTAGCAAATAGATTTTAAGAAAAACTATTTGCTGATGTAACTATATATTAGCAAGGAAAATAAATGTCTTTTGAAAATCTTGGTATAAACGCAAATATATTGAATGCAATCAAAGCCACAGGATTTGAATCACCTACACCAGTACAACAAGCAACAATCCCTAAAGCAATAATGAGACAAGATTTAGTTGTTTCAGCACAAACTGGTAGTGGCAAAACTGCTGCTTTTATGCTACCAATATTACAGCTCTTGTCAGAGAAAAAAGCACAGAATGCTTCAATACAAGTATTAGTGTTAACTCCTACAAGAGAATTAGCTATGCAAATTACTAAAGCAGCCTCTGTTTATGGAAGTAATCTTCCTTGGCTACGTGTAGCTACAATAGTTGGTGGTATGCCATATAAAGCACAAATCAAAGCTCTATCTAAAAGAATTGATATTCTAGTGGCTACTCCTGGTAGATTGATTGATCAAATGCAATCTGGTAGAGTAAATTTGAATAATGTTCATACTTTAGTTTTAGATGAAGCTGATAGAATGTTGGATATGGGGTTTATAGATGATATACAAACGATAGTTGCTGAATTACCTAAAGAAAAACAAACAATGTTATTTTCTGCAACAATAGATAATAGCATTATGAATCTGGCTAAAAAAATGATGAATAACCCAGAGAGGATTAGTCTAAATAATAATAAACAAAGCCATAACAATATAGAACAAAAATTAATTTATATAGATGATTACAAACATAAAATAAAAGTTTTACAGCATTTACTAGGTAAAGAAAATATTGATCAAGCAATTGTTTTCACTTCAACTAAGAGAGGAGCTGACGATTTATCTAACCATTTATCCGATAATGGATTTGCTGTTGCTGCACTTCATGGTGATATGAACCAAAGACAAAGAACAAAAACTCTATCACAGTTACAAAAAAAACAATTACAAATATTAATAGCTACTGATGTAGCTGCTAGAGGGATAGATATCCAAGGCATTAGCCATGCTATTAATTTTGACTTGCCAATGCAAGCAGAAGATTATGTACATCGTATAGGAAGAACAGGCAGAGCTGGTCGCAATGGAGAAGCCCTAACTCTTGCTTCACATGCAGAAAAACACAAAGTTCGTAGAATAGAGAACTATATTGGCAAAAATATTAGTATAGAAGTAATAATTGGTTTAGAGTCTACAAATACTTTTAAGAAAAATATAAAAGAAAGTAGACCTAGAAATCATAGTTATAAAATTGATAATAATAAAAAAACTAGAACATATAATAATACTGCTAAACCATTATTCAATGATAGGACTAGAGAAGATAAACTCTTTTCTTCTAAGACTAATAATGATAACAAAAAAAGAAGTAGTATAAACTTTACAAAAAAACCATCATCTCCAAAAAGCATAAGAAACAAAGGATTCACTACATATAGAGAACACTCAAATAACTTATGATATTAAAAAAACACTCTAATTAATGCAAAGTATAATTTCTACATTATTAAACTCATTAGACGAATACTCTAAACATCACGTTCGTCTAATGAAATCACATTTGATTGAACAAATCAAACAATCCAGAGATTGTATGATATCTTTCGAATCATGGATGGATGAAGCATTATATGCTCCTAATTTAGGCTATTATTCATCCAAAAATAAAATTTTTAGTTCTAAGAATCAAGAGTCAATGAAATATCCAGCAGGAGATTTCATTACAGCACCTGAATTAACGTCAATATTCACAAAAACATTATCCATACAAATAGCAGAAATTCTCAAAAAAACTAATACAAATAAAATTCTCGAATTTGGAGCTGGTACAGGTAAATTATCATATGATCTAATAACAGAATTAGATCATATGGGAATAAAAGTAGAATATGAAATTATAGAGATATCCAGTAATCTTACATTGTTACAAAAAAGAACTCTAGAACCATTTATAAAACGTGTAAAATGGCTTAAAAACATGCCATATGAGTTCAATGGTTGTGTAATAGCAAATGAACTTATAGATGCAATGCCAGTAAAATTGTTTCAATGGAATGAACATAATTGCTTGCTAGAAAAATATGTTGGAATAAACAATAAAGAAGAGTTTATCTGGATAAATAAACCTGCTAATGATAAATTGACAAACACTGTATATAGCAGAATGGAACCATTACCAGGATATGCATCAGAAATTAACTTAATTGGAGAAGCCTGGCTCACAAACATTATACAAAATATTACAAATGGCGTACTATTGATTATAGATTATGGCTTTCCACAAGAAGAACTATATCATCCACAAAGATATACAGGAACCTTAATGTGTCATTTACATCATATAGCTTACTCAGATCCATTTATTGCTCCAGGCATACAAGATATAACAGCTCATGTTAACTTTACAGCATTAGCATCCACGGCTTTAAAAGAGAAATCTCAAATTCTAGGATATACTTCCTTAGCCAGATTTTTACTCAACTGTAACATACTAAAAATATTGGAACAAATGGATCTTTCTTCTGCAAACAAACAGATTGAAATACTAGGTCCAGCTCAAAAATTATTATCAGAGAATGAAATGGGAGAATTATTCAAAGTGCTAGCTATAGGAGTAAACTGGAAAGAAAATGAGAAACTAATTGGATTTAGAAAAAGAGATAGATCAGAAAAATTATTCACAACTCTGAAAAACTAATAATCTAGCTTCCCTAACTAAATTTTTTCTTTTTCTTTGATCGGCTTCCATCAAATAATCTCCTAAATTAATATCTAAAACCTTCTCTAATCTAAACAAAATATCCTGTACATTAATCTTTAATATACATTCACAAGATTTTAATAAATTTATAAAACGACTATATCTTCTAAATGCATCACATTTTTCTAAAATTAAAAATTGATCATTTAAAGAAGTATCTCTCTCTAGCATCTTTAAGATATACGGTAATAAGGTAGCATAAGTTCTACACATAGATTGAACAGCCAAACGCTTACTTAATAAACATCTATCTGCTGTATCCATACATAGGAAGGCATATCTTGTACATAAATCTATTTCATCGGGAATATTTTGTAAAAAATGATTTACACGATTAGACAAAATTAGTTCAGGCATAATTATATCTAGTGCTTCTACTTCCTTTAAGAAATTGAACATGTTTATGGGTGTTTTTACCATAAGTCCTTTGGATATTTCTTTCCAAATACGTTCTTTACTCAAAGATTCTAACTCACCATTTTTCGTCATTATTTTACAAAAATCTATTGTATCTTTAGAAATACTAAATTTATCAAATTTTGCACTAAAACGAGCCAATCTAATTAGTCTTAATGGGTCTTCTCTAAAAGATGGACTTATATGACGTAAAATACCAAACCTAATATCTCTAAGACCATTAAAAGGATCAATAATTTTTCTGTTTATGCAATCATAAGCAATGGCGTTTATGGTAAGATCCCTTCTAAATAAATCATCTTTCAGAGTTATATAAGAATCAACATTAAATTCAAAACCTTTATGTCCGATGGCAACTTTATGTTCTGTTCTTGCTAAAGCGTACTCTTCCTTAGTTATTGGATGTAAAAAAACAGGAAAATTTTTACCAACTTTTTTAAAACCTCTACTCTCCATTTCTTCTGAACTAGAACCAACAACTACCCAATCTCTATCTTCTTGTTGAGGCAAACCCAATAGCCTATCTCTCACAGCACCACCAACAATATAAAATCTTAAACCCTTTGTGAACACATCTTCTTTTATATCAAACATTTCTTTTAAAATCTAATATCTTGTATCATTTAAATTTATATAGTTAAAAACTATAAACTAAAAATAACATTAGGAATTGAGAATGACAATATTAGAAAATAAATATAATAATATTTCTGAAATAATACGGTCTAATTTGAAACAAATAAGATCTAAACTATCAAAAGATGAAATATATATCGGGAGCAAAAAAATAGAATCATTACTATTGGAATGGATATTATCAATAACTAATAATATAAATTTAAAAACAGCTAATGATAAAATAAATCTTGCTGGATTCTGGCCATTAAAATATGAACCTTGTCTTATAGATTTTTTACATATATGTTCCTCAAATCAAAAATTAAATATTTGTTTACCTACAATAGAAAAAATAGATCATGCTCTTTCATTTAAACTATGGACTACTAAAACAGTTATGAAAATAGGAAAATTTAATATTCTAGAACCAGTATCAAATAAATATTTAATCCCACATATACTATTAATACCAACTCTAGGATTTACCAAAAATGGAGATAGAATAGGATATGGAAAAGGTTATTATGATAGAACATTATCAAGCTTAATCGAAAATGGACACAAATTTATCTCTATAGGAATCTCTTGGGAATGTGGCTTAATAACAGATATATCTTATAAAGCAGCTTCTCATGACATAACATTAGATGCTATTTTAACAACAAAAGGATGGGAAAAAGAACCAACTATAAAATTTAAATGAGTCAGTACAATTAATTCTTTTGCCATTACAAGATCTATACTATAAACATAATAATATAACAATAATTATTAAAATAAATAATTATAAAACAGAGCTTTTAAAGTTTTGGATAACCTTCTTTTCTAATTCTATTCCATATTTCTGTCTTTTGTTTATCGGTAAATGATACCCAATGAGAAACCTCATAAACAGTTCTGCCACAACCTTTACAAATATCATCGAATAAGGTAGAACAAACTGCTATACAAGGGGAATCTGACTTCAAAGATATACTATCAAAATGATTTTTTTTATAAGACATAGCTTGTTGTATGATATATCCAGTTATAAACTTTTTCTAAAAATAGTAGTTTGATCAATATTTTCCCAAGTAAACTCTGGTTCTAAACGACCAAAATGACCATAGGTAGCTGTTTTGAAATATATAGGCCTTTGTAATTTTAATAGATTAATAATACTCTTTGGACGAAGATCAAAATTATCACGAACTAGCCTAGACAATTTCTGATTAGGCATCATACATATATCACCTGTATAAACACTAACATTTATTGGCTCAGATATACCTATAGCATAACTAATTTGTACTTGGCATTTTCTTGTTATGCCAGAGGCAACTATATTTTTCGCAATATATCTTGCCATATATGAAGCAGATCGATCGACTTTAGATGGGTCTTTCCCTGAAAAAGCCCCTCCTCCATGAGGACATGCTCCACCATAAGTATCAACGATAATCTTACGACCTGTTATTCCACAATCTCCTTTAGGTCCACCTATAACAAAACGACCAGTAGGATTAATTAAGAATTTTGTTTTATTATTAATAAATTTATCAGGAAAAGATGGTTTGATAATTTCTTCTATCACAGCTTCTCTTAAATTATTTATCCCTATATCTGTAGAATGCTGTGTAGAAAAAACAATAGTATCTACTTCAACTGCCTTACCATCTATATAACGAAAAGTTACCTGTGATTTCGCATCTGGTCTTAACCAAGGTAATCGCCCATCTCTTCTCAGCTCGCTTTGCCTTTGTACTAATCTATGAGAATACCATATTGGAGCAGGCATAAAATCTGGAGTATCATCACAAGCATAACCAAACATTAAACCCTGATCCCCAGCACCTTGATCTAACTCGTCCTCTGCAATTAATCCAATAGCAATATCAGGAGATTGCTGATTATAAGTCATAAGAATATGACAATTTCTATAATCAATTCCATCATCAATATCTTTATAACCTATATTCTTAATGGTATTACGTGCTACACCGACATAATCAACACTCGCATCAGTAGAAATTTCACCAGTTAAAACAACTATATTGTTGCCACATAAAGTTTCAGCAGCAACACGAGCATCAGGATCCTGAGCTAAAATCTCATCCAATATAGCATCTGAAATCTGATCAGCAACTTTATCAGGATGTCCTTCAGAAACTGATTCTGAGGTAAACAAAAAATCTTCACTAATCACAAAAAATCCTTCTAAATTTCTATTTTTATTTAACTTAGCATTAATATTACTAACATGTGTAGCTTTAGATGGTAAAAATAATCATTATTATGATATGAGAATAACAAACAAATATAACATTTTTAAAACTAGATTAATCTAAAGATGTATCATATGTTTAAAAAAATTTTCAAATAGAAATTACTATAATAAAAATTAGCTCATATAGACTAATTCTAATAAGACTTAGAAATTAAAAATAAAATTATTTAAATAAGAATTAATACAAAATATAATTGTTCATATGCTAACTAGAATACCTAAGATAAAAAATATACTTGAAATTTTTAGAACATGTATTATATAAAAGGTGTTGAATAGATACTAACAATTTAAAATATTAAATAAGGTTTAATATGACATATCTAAATTTTACCAAAATGCATGGTATTGGTAACGATTTTATAGTAATAGACTGCATAAATCAAAATTTCAAGATGACAACAGCAATAGCAAAATCTATTGCTGACCGCCATTTTGGAATTGGAGCAGACCAAATCCTATTAATAGAAGAAACTGACCTACCCAATGCACATTTTAAATACAGAATATTTAATTCTGATGGTCATGAAGTGGAAAATTGTGGTAATGGAGCTCGTTGCTTTGTTAAATTCATACATCAAAAAAAACTAAGCGACAAAAACCCCATTATAGCAGAAATAAAAAATGGGTTAATTAGTCTTCATGAAAATTCAGATGGTTCTGTAACTGTCAATATGGGAAAACCTTCTTTTGAACATCAAAACCTACCATTCAACACAGATAATTTGAATTGTACTACCAAATCATTAGAGAAAATATGGGAGATAAAAACTGAAAACAACGGAATAGTCCTCTTGTCTGTATTATCTATATCAAATCCACATGCCATAATAGAAGTTGATAATATCAATACAGATTTAGTGTCTATAATTGGACCAGTCATAGAATCGCATAATAGATTTCCTAATAAAGTAAATGTTGGTTTTATGCAAATAAAAGATCCTCATAATATTCTCTTACGTGTTTATGAACGTGGAGCTGGAGAAACTTTATCTTGTGGTACTGGGGCATGTGCAGCAGTTGTATCAGGTATAAGAAGAGGGTTACTTCAATCACCTGTTAATGTAAAAACTAAAGGAGGATCTATATCAATAAATTGGGATGGAGGTGATATTAGAATGACAGGACCAGCAAATTTTGTATTCGATGGAAAAATAAAATTAGATGAATTATTAAACGAATCTGTTGATACAACTCTGCTATAAAAAACAAAATATCCTACTCTAATTATATGGCTTACAGAAATAGTGAAATAACAAAAACTATAGAACAGTGGTTACTATATTTAAGTGCTAACTTAAGATATTCTAAGAATACTATTGAGAATTATAGAAGAGATATTACACAACTATGCAAAATGCTAGAGTCAAAAGATTTAGACATAAAAGATCTAAGTTCAGAATTAGCTAGAAAATTTATATCACAAAAATATTCTTTAGGACTGGGTGCTAGAGGACTAGGTAGAATGATATCATCGTGGAAAAATTTTTATAGATGGTATTCTTTGCAAAACAATATAAATCTAACTCCACTTAATGATATAAAAACTCCTAAAACAACAAAAGAACTACCAAAATCTATTTCTGTAGATCAAATGAAATCTTTATTGGATAGTAATTTAGATAAAACGAAAGATACAGATCCAATAGCTATTAGAGATCAAGCCATATTAGAATTATTTTATTCAAGTGGATTACGCTTATCAGAATTAATCTCCACAGACTTAAAATATACAAAAAATAAAAACTATACTTCTAAAAGCTGGATTTATATGGATCGTGCAGAAATTATAGTTTTAGGAAAAGGAAATAAACAACGTATCTTACCAATAGGCAAAACTGCTTTATTTAGTTTAAAAAAATGGATAGATGTACGAGACAAGTTTATATCTAATAAAACGAGAGAAGAAGATATTCCTGCATTATTTTTAGGCATAAGAGGCCAGAGAATTTCGCCTAGAGTAATACAAATTCAACTAAAAAAAATATCATTGAGTCTAAATATTCCAGGAAATATATCACCGCATGCTATAAGACATAGTTTTGCTAGTCATTTGCTACAATCATCACAAGATTTGAGAGCTGTACAAGAACTTCTTGGACATAAAAGCATTACTACTACTCAAATATATACAAAATTAGACTTTCAACATTTATCATCTATATATGACAAAACTCATCCAAGGGCAAAAAAATCATAAAATTCTAAATAATATTGACGCAAATTTTTCTATAAAATATGCTTACACTTTTTAAATAAATTAAATAATTGCTACTAAAAGATTTTAATTACATAAAGCATATAATAATTTAATTACTTTCAAACAAGACATACTAATTAATAAGTATGTTTATGTCGATTAGGAACATGTTTATGACCCCAGCAGAAAAATTACAAAGCATTATACCTGTGACAATTATTACAGGATTTCTAGGTGCTGGTAAAACAACACTATTAAATAAAATTTTATCAACAAAACATGGACTAAAATTAGCAGTAATAGAAAATGAATTCGGATCAGAAAATATAGATAATGAAATTCTTGTTCAAAACAATAATGAAGAAATCATAGAATTATCTAATGGTTGCGTATGCTGTACAATACGAGGAGATATGGTAGAAACGTTATCAAATCTTCACAAGAAACTACAAACAAAACAAATAAATTTTGATCGTGTAATAATTGAAACAACAGGATTAGCAGATCCAGGGCCATTATGTCAGACTTTTTTTATAGATGATTATATTGCAAAGCATTACATGTTAGATGCAATAATAACATTAGTAGATGCTAAACATGCTCCAAAAACTCTTGATGAACAAATAGAATCTCAAAAACAGATAGGCTTTGCTGATATCATATTAATTTCTAAATGCGATCTTGTATCAGAAGAAGAATTATTCAAATTAAAAACACGTTTAATTCATATAAATCCAAGAGCCACTATCAAAAAATTATTATTAGACTCTATTGATATAGCATCAATTCTTAACATAAGTGGTTTTAATCTAGACGACATATTAAATATAGATCCACAGTTTTTAAATCAAGAACATCATGAATGTACTGAAAAATGTAATCATCATCACGATGATATTATTTCCTTCACATTTTACAGTGATAAAGCATTTGATTCAGAAAAACTAGAAAAATTCTTATCACAAATATCACAAGAATTTGGTCCTGACATGTTGCGATACAAAGGTATTTTATATATAAAAGGATTAGATAACCGAATTCTTTTTCAAGGAGTACATATGCTAATGGGTGCCGAACCTGGCAAACCATGGAAAAAATCAGAAAAACCAAATACTAAAATGGTATTTATAGGAAGAAAACTGCCTAGAGAATTATTTATACATGGGTTAGAATTATGCACCGTGAAGTAAATAGCATGATAGCTTTAAATTTCTCAATTTATAACAGGTGATAATGGTAATCTATGGTGGAGTATTTATATGACAACAAATAAAATAAACAATATAAAATCTAATACTTTTACAAGTAATATAAATAATTTTAGCGAAAAAGATATATTAGATATGCCTGAAGAAGCATATATGAATGAAATTCAACTTGCTTTCTTTAAACAAAAACTACAATCCTTGGAACAAGAGATTTTATTAAAAGCAGAAGCAACTACGGAATATCTTAGAGAGACACAATTTGTACCTGATCCTGCAGATCGTGCAACTATAGAAGAAGAACACGCATTAGAATTAAAAAGTAGAGATAGAGAGAGAAAACTCTTAAAAAAAATACAAAAAGCTATAGAATTGATTAATAATGGTGAATATGGCTGGTGTGAAGAAACTGGAGAACCCATAGGAATACCTAGACTACTAGCACGACCTACAGCAACATTATCTATAGAAGCACAAGAGCGAAGAGAAATGCGTCAAAAATTATATGGAGAACAATAAAAATATTTATCAAAATAGACAAAAATATAACAAGGATATTCTAATGGAAAATTTTCATGCTACTACCATAGTATGTGTTAGAAGAAAAAATCAAGTATCTATAGGAGGTGATGGACAAGTTACCATGGGTAATATTGTTGTAAAGAGTACAGCCAAAAAGATACGCCGATTATATAGAGATAAAATATTAACGGGATTTGCAGGAGCAACTTCTGATGCATTTACTTTACAAGAATTATTCGAAACAAAACTAGAGAAATATTCTGGTAATCTGACTCGTTCTGCAGTAGAAATGACTAAAGAATGGCGTACTGATAAATTTCTTAGAAAATTAGAGGCTATGTTAATAGTTGCAGATGATACAAAAACTTTTATTCTCACAGGTAATGGAGATGTTCTCGAGCCAGAATATGGTCTAGCTACAGTAGGTTCAGGAGGACCATATGCACATGCCTCTGCTCTAGCATTACTACGAAATACTGACTTATCTCCTAAAGAGATAGTTAAAAAATCATTAGAAATAGCAAGCGACCTTTGCATTTATACAAATAATAATCATATTATTGAAACTTTATAGAATAAATATATCTTGCATAAAAAGGAAACCACGTATTATGCCAATATCAGATCATAGCAACATGACTCCTAAGGAAATTGTTAACCATTTAGACAAACATATCATTGGACAAAACCGTGCAAAACGAGCTGTTGCTATAGCTCTAAGAAATCGCTGGCGTCGTCAACAAGTTATTAAAGAATTACGTCAAGAAATATATCCAAAAAATATTCTTATGATTGGTCCAACTGGAGTTGGAAAAACAGAAATAGCTAGAAGACTCTCTCAATTATCTAATGCTCCATTCATAAAAATAGAAGCAACAAAGTTTACTGAAGTTGGTTATGTAGGCAGAGATGTTGATACTATAATTAGAGATTTGGTAGAAAAAGCTATTAAACAATCAAAAGAAAGTGAAATGGATTCTATAAAAATAATAGCAGAAGAAGCTGCTGAAGAGAGAATCCTAGATATATTAGTCCCACCACCAAATAGGAAAGATGAGGAAGAAAAAATATTAACAGATAACAACAATACTCGTCAGACATTCAGAAAAAGATTAAGAGAAGGGAAACTTGACGAACTTGAAATAGAAATACCAGTTCCTGTCTCTGTCTCAAATTTTGATATAATGACTCCTCCTGGTATGGAAGAAATGGCTGATCAGTTAAAAAATATATTTGCTGGTATTAGCCAAGATAAGAAAAAAAATAAAAAAATGAAAGTTATAAATGCAATGAAGATTATGGTTGAAGAAGAATCTAACAAAAGAATCAATAATGAAGAAATAAAATCCAAAGCAATTACGAATGTAGAACAAAATGGCATAGTATTCTTAGATGAGATTGATAAAATAGCGACTAAACATGGTTCTGATAATATTGAGGTATCTCGTCATGGAGTGCAAAGAGATCTGCTCCCACTAGTAGAAGGAACTACTGTTAACACGCGTTATGGTTCAATAAAAACAGACCATATATTATTTATTGCATCGGGTGCTTTTCATTTATCAAAACCGTCTGATCTAATTCCTGAATTACAAGGCAGGTTCCCTATAAGAGTAGAATTAGACTCCTTATCAATAGAAGATTTTGTACATATACTCAGAGATACCGATGCGTCACTAACCAAACAATATCTTGCACTCATGAAAACAGAAGGTATCGAAATAATATTTACAGAAGAAGGAATAAATAAAATTGCAGAAATAGCATTCTATGTTAATGAGAAAAATGAAAACATAGGAGCAAGAAGATTATATACTGTAATGGAAAAACTTCTTGAAAATATTTCTTTTGAAGCTCCTTCTTTAAAAGATAAGAATATAACAATAGATGCTAATTTTGTTAAAGAACAATTAGGAGATATAGTCTCAAAAGAAGATTTAGCATCTTTTATTCTGTAAATAAAACTTCAAATATTTTTAATCCAGCTAGCGTTACAATACCCTCTCCCGCTAGCAATTAAAAGATTTATCAAATAACAAATCTGACCAATGGAATATTATTCAATTCATTGTAAATTTTAATAAAATACTCTCTTGAAGTTATATAAACATTTAACGTAATACTAATATATTTCCTAGACTTACTAAAATTAATATCAATTTTATCATCAAAAACAACTCTCAAATTATTTAATGATTCTATAATTTTTTTACTAAAATCATCATGATTACATCCTATTATCTTTATAGGAAAATAATTTGGATAATGACTACTAAAATTCCTCATAGCTATTTATCTAAAGAATGATTTGGAAGCTATCCATCTTTTCATATAATCTATAGATATTCGTAACAAACCAGCTTTATTTACGTTTTGCAATGAAACTATAGGGACAACTTTTAAAATATTATTATCGATAGTAAACTGTAGATTACCAACCAACTGACCTTTTTGCAAAGGAGCAATAAGAGGGTCTATACGTTCAACAATAAACTTTATATCAGATAAACGACTTCTAGGCACTGTCAACCAAACTCTATCAACAGGACCTAGATTAACTTTATCTACAGTTCCACCCCAAACTTTTGCTTTAATTTGACTTTCATTAGTTTGTTCATTTATAGAAACAGTATCAAAATTTTGAAAACCCCAATTCAATAACTTCAAGCTCTCTTCTGTTCTAGTGGATTCACTATTAGCGCCCAATAGAACAACTAACATACGCCTATCTCCACGTATAGCTGTTGCAACAAGACAATATCCGGCAGAATCTGTATACCCTGTTTTTAAACCATCAACAGAACTATCAGACCACAATAATCTATTACGATTAGTCTGCAAAATATTATTATATTTAAATTCTTTCTGTTTATAATAGTGTAGGAAATTTGAATGATCTTTAATCATTCTTATAGCCAATAAAGATAAATCCCTTGCTGTTGTTATGTGATTAGTTTCAGGTAAACCTGTAGAATTCATAAAATTACTATTGCTCATACCAAGATATTTAGCTTCTTGATTCATGAGAGCTACAAAAGAATCTTCATCACCACTAACTGACTCTGCTAAAGCTATAGAAGCATCATTACCTGACTGAACTATCACTCCCTGCAATAACTCATGAATAGACACTCTAGTTTTAGGCTCTATAAACATTCTAGATCCGCCGGTTTTCCATGCCTTATCTGATGGCACTACACTTTGATCTAAATCTAAACGTTTATCATGCAAAGCATTAAATGCTAAATATGACGTCATAATTTTTGTAAGTGAGGCTGGCTCCAATTTTACATCAGGATTGTATGATGATAAAACCTGCTCACTATTCACATCAACTACGATCCATGACTTGGCGGCTATCTTAGGAACTGGTAACCTAGAAACATCAACTACTGGTACAGCCAACCTATTAGCGTCTCCAGAAATAGATATAACAGATGTACGGTTCTCTAACTCTGTATCAGAAGAAAAAGACACACTACAGATAAAAAACGAAATGATAAAAAATGCTAATCTCAATAATAAATTCATCAGATAATTAACTTTAAAAATACATCCTAATTTTTCAAAAAACTAAAACATAATCAAAAATGTTTTAAGTATATTTATAATTACTACTATTAAAAGCTAATTTTATTACATTTTAATATGAAATAATACTAGACTTCAGATAAATAGATACCATTTCACGCAATAATAATAATTTTCCATGAAAAAAATGAGAACATGATGGAATCATAATAATTGGTATAGATCTTGGCCGAGCCCAATCCAACATTTCATTAAAAGGCACAACTTCATCTGTTTCACCATGAATTATTATGGTCTTCTCTGGAAGATGAATTTCACTAAATTGGAAACGTTGTACAGCAGAGCCAATAAGCATCAAAAACTTTATATTAAAATATTTATTATCATTATATAACTTTGAATACAATTGTGCAGCAACAGCAGATCCAAATGAAAACCCAAAAAGGAAGCAGGGCAATTCAGAAAAATCTGGATAGATAGCAATAATTTGCTGCATCAGAGCACTCATATCACTAGTCTCACCTACACCATTATCAAAAGAACCATCTGAATCACCAACACCCCTAAAATTAGGCCTGACTGCTACAATACCTTGTCTTAAACACTCTCTAGAAATCGTTGTTATTACTTTATTATTACGATTGCCACCATATAATGGGTGAGGATGTAATATCAAGGCCCAACCAAGAATTTTATGTTCAGGTAATTCAATTGCGCAATCAACTAATCCAGCAGAACCAATTAATTTCTTTATTGTTGTATTAATCAGCATAAATATAAAAGTCCAAAAACGTTGTAATTTGTATTAAAATAAAGATAAATTTACTATTTAATAAGTTTATCTCAACTTCATATGAGAGAATATCTTTTTTCATTATCTTTCTAAGAAGCAAATAAAATTTGGCATTTCTTTAGAAAATCTATAACGAATAAATAATATCTTTAATATCATCTAATTCTTTAAATTGTCAGAATTTTTACCAAGATAGTTTACATAGACATTTAAATTGCAAAAATATGTTACAAATTTTGAAAAAAAACTTACCAATGTTTCATAATATTGAGTGGACTGAATCAATAGATTCTACTAACACAAGCTTAATAAAAAAAATAAAAGCGAATTATATCAAAACACCCTATTTAGAAGGAACTAACAACCAATTTGCTGGCAGAGGAAGACAAGGAAAAAAATGGATAAGCAATAATGATCTAACATTTTCTTGTGCTTTTAATATTAAAATTCATTCTATTAATTTGCCATCAATTGCTATTGTAGCAGGAATAAGTGCTTGTGAGTCACTAAGAGAATTAGTATGTGATAATAATGCATGCCTAACACTAAAATGGCCAAATGATATTCAATGGAGCAACAAAAAAGTCTCTGGAATACTAGTAGAAACAATTAAAGATCATAAAAGAGATAATTGTTACTTTGCGATAATAGGTATAGGTATTAATTTAAATAAATCGATTGATAAGTCAACTGATCTTAATAGGCCGATAACTGATTTATCTGAAATAACTAATCAATCTATTATTAACCGTGAAAAAATTATAAAGATAATAACTACAATATCAGAATCATGGTACAAAGATATATCTATTTTGGAAAAAAATGGTTTACAAGATTTCCATGAACGATTCAAGAAAATTGATTATTTATTTGGGAAGAGAATCAAAATTGAGAAAGAAAACAAAATGATCCAAGATGGAATAGCAAATGGTATAGATCAATTTGGACATCTAACCTTGAAGACAATATCTGGTGTAAAATCATTATATCCTGATAATATATCTATTTACTATAAAAATGATTGTTCTGATTGACTCTGGTAATAGTAGAATAAAAATCGGCTGGCTAGATTATAGAATGAGCATTGCTCATCGTGAACCTCATGCCGCTATATTTGATAATTTAAATATAAAATCTCTTGGCCAATGGATTATTACCTTACCAAGAACTCCATTATATGCAATTGGGTCTAATGTAGCAGGTAAACAAAGAGAATCTATAATTACTCATGAATTAAATTCTATTGGTTGTAAAATAAAATGGATTTCTGCTGAAAAAGAACTATTAGGATTAACTAATAATTACGAACAACCATTATTATTAGGATCTGATAGATGGGCATCTATGATAGGAGTTCTATCTAGACAATCAAAAGAACACCCTCCTCTTATTGTAGCTAGTTTTGGTACTGCAACTACTATAGATATAATAAGTCCTGACAATATATTTATAGGAGGCATTATATTACCAGGAACTTTTATGATGAGACAAGCATTAACTAATGGTACTGCTAACCTACCAATGACTCATGTTAATACAACAAATTTTCCTACAGATACTGTAAAAGCAATAAATTCTGGTATCGTAGCAGCACAAACAGGAGCATTGTTACATCAATATAATGCAGCATTTAATAAATATAAACAAATACCAAAAATTTATGTTACTGGAGGAGTATGGCCAGAATTAGAAACTGAAATTCGTTCATTAATAGAGAAAAATAGATTACCTAATCAACAACCAACAAAAATTGATTATTTGGATAGACTAGTTTTAGATGGCCTAGCATGTATCGCCAAACTAGATTTTAAATAAAATCTATATAATTCCTATTACAAATAACATATCTTAAAACAAGTTGGATAATGATAATCATAAAACTTACTTCTCATTTAATTTATTATGATACCCATATATACTATGGTAGTATAATCTCCAAATACCTATCATCTGGTTGAATTTGATACTAATATTATTCCTAATAATCAGTACTCAACAACCAAGATGATTTCTTAAAAGGTACTTATAGTATATGCATAATATTATTAACTATCACTATTAATACTAATATGCAATTCTTCCAAATGATTCTCTGCTATTAATGAAGGGGCCTGTGTTAGTAAGCACTGGGCTCTTTGTGTTTTTGGAAAAGCAATAACATCTCTAATAGACTCAGAGGAAGTAAGTATAGCAACTAGTCTATCCAAACCAAAGGCAATACCTCCATGAGGAGGAGCTCCATATTGCAAAGCATCTAACAAAAAGCCAAATCTAGCTTTAGCTGTTTCCTCTGTAAAATTTAGCGCTTTAAATACTTTTTTTTGTATCTCTTCTTTATGAATACGAATAGACCCTCCTCCTATCTCCCATCCATTTAAAACCATATCATATGCTTTGGAAAATACTTTATTATAAGATCCTTCTTCTAGAAAAATCTCATGTCCATCTTTAGGACTTGTAAAAGGATGATGTATAGCAACATAACGTTTATCATTCTCATCATATTCAAACATCGGAAAGTCTACAACCCAAAGCGGTTTCCAGTCATTAGTAAACAATCCAGTATCCTTAGCAAATTTGCTATTTCCTATT
Source organism: Angomonas ambiguus (assembly GCA_019695575.1). Classification (NCBI taxonomy): domain Eukaryota; phylum Euglenozoa; class Kinetoplastea; order Trypanosomatida; family Trypanosomatidae; genus Angomonas; species Angomonas ambiguus. Next base: position 702,389 of record JADNSB010000001.1, on the reverse strand, counting down.
TTTAATCTCAAGGCTCCAAGTGCATCATATACAATCTTACTTTTATCTGCACAAAAGAAAATAATATCACCATCTTCAGCTCCAACTCTCTCCATTAATAGATGGAGAGCACTATCACAAATATTTTTTATGATAGGTGATTGCATACCATCACGTCCATTATCAAGATTAATAATCTTAATGTAAGCTAACCCACTTGCTCCATATATACCAACAAATTTAGTATAACTATCAATATCGCTCCTAGAAATGGAAATGCCACCAGGTACTCTTAAAGCAACGACTTTACCATCAGCATCCGAAGCTACAGAAGAAAATATTTTAAAATCAACATTTCTAACAATATCTGTAACATTTGATAATTTCAAATTAATACGAAGATCAGGTTTATCTGAGCCATAACAACTCAAGGCCTCTTCCCATGAAAGCACTGGAAAAGGATCAGGTAAATCAATGTTCTTTAATATTTTAAAAATATTTCTAATCATTTTTTCAAAAATAGAACGAACCTCTTGCTCATTTGTAAATGATAATTCACAATCAATTTGGGTAAATTCAGGCTGTCTATCAGCACGTAAATCCTCATCACGAAAACATCTCGTAACTTGATAATATCTATCAAATCCAGAAACCATTAGCATTTGTTTAAACAATTGTGGAGATTGAGGTAATGCAAAAAAATGACCATCATGAACACGTGAAGGAACTAAATAATCACGCGCTCCTTCTGGAGTACTTTTTGTTAAAATAGGAGTTTCAATCTCTATAAATCCAGAGTCATCTAAAAATTTCCTGACTAACTTAGACACATTATATCTAGTCCTTAGATTTGTTTGCATTAATGGTCTTCGCAAATCTAAAACTCTGTTAGAAAGTCTTGTGGTTTCGGATAAGTTGATATCATCTAAATTAAAAGGTAATGATCTTGCTGAGTTAAAAATTTCTAATTTAACACAATTAATCTCTATATCACCTGATACTAAATCGATATTTTTTGTTCCATCAGGTCTAAATCGAACAACACCCTCTACACTAATACAATACTCATTGCGTAGTGTTTCTGCTAAAGAAAAACAAGAATTCTTGGGATCAAAAACTATTTGTATCAACCCAGTATGATCTCTCAGATCTATAAATATTACCCCTCCATGATCACGACGACGATGAACCCAACCATATAACACAATATTCTGACCAAGAAACTTATTAGAAACCTGACCGATATAGCAGCTACGCATTACAAAAACTCCATTTTATATTTATATTGACTTACAAATACTTAATCCTTAGGAGCAACTACTCCCATAGATACAATATATTTCAAAGCATTATCAACAGTTATATTCAAAGGTATGATTTCCTTTTCATTCACAATCAAAAAATAACCGGATGTAGGATTCGGTGTCGTCGGTACATAAACACTGACATATTTATCAGACAGACCAGATAATAACGAATCCTTAGGAACTCCAGTCAAAAAAGCTATTGTCCAACAAGATTCCCTAGGATATTGTATTAAAACAGCCTTCCGAAACGACTGACTCTCCGAAGACAAAATAGTATCACTAACTTGTTTAACAGAATTATATATAGAACGTACCAACGGTATACGTCCTAATATAAACTCCCAATACTTCAAAATAGTACGTCCAATCAAATTAGCGGCTAATAAACCAGTAATCCAAATCACTATAAATACTAATATCAATTGAAACCCTGGTATATTACATCCAAATAGTGACTGTGAAGATAAGAATTTAGGTACAAATGCATCGAGAATACTAACTAATAAATTTAGCACCCATAAAGTAATAACCAGGGGAACCCAAATCAATAAACCAGTAATGAAATATTTTTTTAACATGAAAAGTATCAATTTGTAAATAACTGCTTAATTATTAGATAAATCTGAAGTACTACTATTGTCATTTGGTTTTTCAGACTTTGTTACCTGCTCTTTTTCAGACTTGTTGTTTTTACTATCTCTAAAATCAGTTACATACCAACCATTTCCTTTTAACTGAAAGCTAGGAGCTGTAACTTGCTTAGAATATGAACTGCTACCACAATCTGGACACTTTTGAATAGGATTATCGTTCATTTTTTGTAAAACATCATTGACACAACCACATGTCATACATTTATAGGTGTAAATAGGCATAACAACCTCGCAGATAAATAAGACATAATTTACAAATCAAAGGTTTGATACATAAATATGTGTTTATATAAACTTACAGAAAAAAACCAAAAACATCTAAATATTATCAATATTTATAATTTATATCTTATTAAGATTGACATATAAAAAGTAATGTTAAAAAATTAATCATAGTTATAAAATAATTACATATTAATATATCATCTTGAGGTTACTAATATCTCAAATAAGAGCAAATTTAATATCAAATTGACTTTTGAAGGTCTTTTGTTTTTACAACTTAAAACAATAGCTTGTTGTAAAAAAGTTTTTACTGTTGCCTTAAATATAATTTAGCAAAATCAAAATTTTATAATTTATATAAAACAGCATCCACTTACCAAAAATTATTGTTTTATTTTTGTAAAAAAAAACAATAATAAATATATCTTATATTAATGATATTATCTTTATTAAAAGCAATAACTTTTAAATACCACTTCCAAGACATAATTTGTTAGTAATAAAAATTTTATAAATAAACAGGAGGATTTTTTGTGGCAAATACAATAAAACCTGAATTTCACTTTGCTGATAGAGCTATTAAATTAACTAGCTCTGCTATAAGAGAAATTTTGAAAGTAACAGAAAAAAAAGAAATAATATCTTTTGCTGGAGGATTACCTTCTCCTGAAGGCTTCCCAATAGAAATAGTAAAGGATGCCTTTAACAAAGTTTTAACAGAAAATGGTAAGACTGCCTTACAATATGGTACTACTGAAGGATATACACCTTTAAGACAATGGATAGCAGATGAAATGAATACATCTGGAGCTGGGATTAATATTGATCAAATACTTATAGTATCTGGATCTCAACAAGCTCTTGATCTATTAGGAAAAATACTCATAAACGAAGGCGATAAAATATTAGTTGAAAATCCAAGCTATTTAGGAGCACTACAATCTTTCGGATTATATCAACCTAAATACATACCTGTTCCAACAGATGATGGTGGGTTAATACCAGAACACATAGATGAAGAAATAGCTTCAAATGCACGTTTTTTATATGCCCTACCAAATTTTCAAAATCCAACAGGACGTACATTAAGTCTAGAAAGGCGGAAAAAATTAGTTAAAATAATGACTAATTTAAACATTCCAATAATTGAAGATGATCCTTACGGTGAATTAAGGTATAAAGGCACACCACAACCAAGTCTATTATCTTTATCAAAAGAAACAGGAGGAACAGTAATTAGACTTGGAACCTTTTCTAAAGTTCTAGCACCAGGACTAAGATTAGGCTATGTAATAGCCCCTACACCAATAATTAGAAAACTTGTCCAAGCAAAGCAAGCTTCAGACTTACATTCCCCAACATTAACACAAATGGCAGTTTACGAAGTAATTAAAGACGGCTTTTTACAAAAACATCTGCCTAATGTAAGGAATATATATCGAACTCAAGGACAATGCATGCTAAAAGCAATAGAAAAAGAATTCCCAAAAGGAGTGCAATGGACTAAACCAGAAGGTGGTATGTTTCTATGGATTACTTTACCAAAACATATAGATAGCACTAAATTACTAGAAAAAGCAATTACTAGAAACATAGCTTTCGTCACAGGAAAACCATTCTTCATTGCTCCTTCAGCAGAAGAAAACTGCACTATGAGACTAAGTTTTGCAACAGTTCCAGAAGAAAAAATAGTGGAAGGAATTTCCTTATTAGGACAATTAATCAAAGAAAATTTGTAGTTTTATTAAGATGATGCCAATCACAATAATTATTTATTAAATCAATATACTTGAAATGGTTGGCATCATTCTCTTATAACACACTATCCTTAAATTAAGAATTATCTAATTCTTAATTTAAAATCTATTTTTATAAAAAATATTGCATATTCACAAATTTGTTCATCTAATTAGATAATAATTAACCTAAGAAAAACAATATTCTTTTGCAGGAAATGTACCTTCTTTAACTTCTAATGAATATTTTTCAACTGCTTGTGAAATTTGCTCCTCCAGATTAGCGTATTTTTTTACAAATTTTGGAGAAAAATTTTTCTGCATTCCCAGAACATCATCTACTACTAATATTTGGCCATCACAAGAAGGTGAGGCACCTATTCCTATTATAGGTATACCTAATTTATTTGATATACGTTCCCCAATTACTTCTGATACACATTCTAAAACTATAGCAAATGCACCAGCTGACTCCAACAAAGTAGCATCTTCAAGAACCTTTTTAAATATATGGTCTTCTGATTTTAATGCTTTAAAACCACCTGCAATATTAAATTGCTGTGGCATTAAACCAATATGTCCCATAACAGGAATACCTCTTTGAGTTAAAAAACTAACTGTTTCAGCCATTTCAGAACCACCCTCTATTTTTACTGCTTGAGCACCTGTTTCTGACAAAATTCTAGATGCATTTTTAAATGCCTGAGATTTAGATGCCTGATAACTACCAAATGGCATATCTACTACTATACAAGAAAGTTTTGTAGACCTTACTACAGCTGAGCCATGAGCTATCATCATATCCAATGTAACAGATAACGTATTAGTAAATCCGTATACAACCATACCTACAGAATCTCCGACTAGTATTAAATCAACATGTTTATCAATAATACTAGCTATTGATGAAGTATAAGCAGACAATGACACAATTTTTTGTTTTCTTTTACAATTTTTGATAAAAACAATATTTTTTCTTAAAATTTGTGCAGACATTTCTATAAAAACTCCGAAAAATAAATATAAACTCTTTCAAAAAATTTAGAATGGAATATCATCATCCATATCTGATAAGTCATTGAATGCTTTACTTGCAATTGAAGCGCTTTGCTGTGATTTTCCTTTGTATGAATTATTTGTTTCTATCATTCCATGAGCCTCATTGTTGTTGTTGACAGAATCCTTAGAACCGAGCATCTGCATTTGATCAACAATAATCTCAGTACTATACCTATCAGTACCTGTTTCTTTATCTTGCCATTTCCTTGTTTTTAACCTTCCCTCTAGATAAACAGGTCTACCTTTTTTCAAAAATTCACCAGCAATTTCAGCTAAACGATTATATAAAACCACACGATGCCATTCTGTTTCTTCACGACGTTCTCCACTATTCCTATCCTTCCATTGTGAGGTAGTTGCAACAGACATATTACAAATCGCTGATCCCTCTGGTGTATAACGAACCTCTGGATCTCTTCCTAAATTTCCAACGATTATCACTTTATTAACTGAAGCCATACAATATATCCATCAAATATTATTAATCATAGAAATAGATTGTATCTCAGTAAACAAATACTTTAAACTCATTATTCACCAAGAATTAAATTTAAATATAATTAGATAAATACCTATAATATAAAATTATTACTAACTACACTGATTACAAAAATTCTTATTACATGGATAACATCATAATAAAAGGAGCTAGAGCTCATAATTTAAAAAATATATCTTTGAACATACCACGTAACAAAATTGTAGTTATTACAGGTGTATCAGGATCAGGCAAATCTTCTTTAGTATTCGATACAATATACGCAGAAAGCCAGAAAAAATATTTAGAATGTCTTTCAACATATTCAAGACAAATCAATAACTCACTACCAAATCCTGATATCGATGATATAGAAGGGCTATCTCCTTCTATATCATTAAAACAAAAACTATCTTTACAAAGCTCCAAATCAACTATAGGGACCGTATCAGAAATAAGCAATCATTTAAGATTATTATTCGCAAAAATTGGATTTGCAATATGTCCTAAACACAAGACAATCCTTAGGTCATATAATGCCAAAGAGATTACAAAATGGGCCTTTTCTTTAAATCCAGAAACTAAAATTATACTTCTAGCTCCACTAGATATTAATAATACAGAATCAGTAATTACAACGTTAAAAAAACAAGGTTATTTACGCCTAAGAATTAATAAACAAATTACCGAAATAGAAAAAATTCACAACCCAGAAAAAGAGCTTCTTGATAAGACAATAGAATTAGTTGTAGATAGATTAACAATCAAAGATGAAAATAAAAATCGTTTAATTTCGAGCATTGAAACAGCTTTAAAAATAGGAAACGGTCATATAATTCTAGAAACAACTCATGATAATAAAGAATTCTTTTTTTCAAATATTATAGAATGTCAAATATGCAAATACCAAGTAAAAACAATAGAACCTGGCCTATTTAGTCATAATAGTAATATTGGAGTATGTAAAACTTGTAAAGGCATTGGCTATGTTACATATATAGACCACGAATTATTGATTAATCCAGAATTAAGTCTAACAAATGGGGCAATTAATATTTTTGACAAAAACCTAATAAGAGAATTAGAAAATTTAGCATACAAATATAATTTTAATTCAAAATCTATCTTCAAAGAGTTATCAAAGAAAATACAATCTATAATCATATGGGGAGAGGATATTCATAATAATAAAAATATATTTCCGGGTATTATTAACTATCTAGAAAACCACATAGAAAAACCTAATTCTAAAATATTCTCAACAAAACTAAAAGACTATTGCAATATAAAAGAATGTCCTGAATGTAAAGGATCAAAAATTTGTATAGAAGCACGAAATATAAAATTAAGATCATCTATTAACAAGGAATCAATTGCTATTTTATCAATAGATGAAGTCGAGTCATTAAAAATATCAGAATGCATAAAATGGATAAAAGAATTACAATATAATGATTCAGATAAAGAAATAGTAAAACAAATTATACCATCGATAATAAATAAACTATCATTCTTAGAAGAATCTGGACTAGGATATTTATCTCTAAACAAAAGCATAAATAAAACCTCTAGAGGTGAAGCTCAACGCATAATGTTATTAGGTCTTATTTGCTCCAACCTTACTGGCATTACGTATTTATTAGATGAGCCATCTGCCGGTCTGCATAAGGAGGATATGATATCCATAATAAAAATCCTAGAAAAACTACGAAAACTAGGCAATAGCATAATAATAGTAGAACATGATGAAACTATCATTAAAGAATCTGATTGGATAATAGAAATAGGACCAGGGTCAGGCATTAATGGTGGCACTATTATAGCTGAAGGAACACTAGAGCATATCATAAATAACCAAAATTCAATTACAGGTTATTTTTTGAAGAAAAACAGATTTACTAGACAAAAGACAAACAATAAAATAAATAAATTTACACCTTGGCTTCAAATAGAAATTTTAGATAATTTCAATAAAATAATAAACATAGAGATACCTAATGGTTTTATAACTTGTATAACAGGAATCTCTGGATCAGGAAAATCAAATCTAGTAAATAATATATTAATTCCTACTTTTCTAAGAAAAATCAATAACAAAAATGATAATTTATATTATGAAAATCTCAAGTGCAGCGGCATAAACAATTTTAATAACATAATATATATAGATCAAAATAATATTGGAACCATATATAATAGCATTATAGCTACTTATTGTGATTTTCTAACAGACATCAGGGAATTATTTTCACAAACACCTGAAGCTAAAATTAGAGGATATAAACCTAGCAGATTTAGTTTTAACGTTAAAGGTGGCAGATGTGAAGAATGTAATGGCAATGGCACAAAAAAAATAGATATGTATTTTTTGCCTAATATACAATTAAAATGCAATATTTGTAATGGAAAACGTTACAATCATGAAACACTAGATATAACATATAGGAATTTAAACATTGCTGAAATTCTAGATCTTACCGTAGAAAAGGCCATGGACATTTTCAATGCTTTGCCGAATATAGCTAAAAAATTACAGTCTTTAATAGAAGTTGGTTTATCATACCTATGTATTGGACAAAGCCTTGCTACATTATCAGGAGGAGAGTTACAAAGACTAAAGATAGCTACAGAATTGGCTAAAAGAAGCAATGATCACACGTTATATATTTTAGATGAACCAACACTAGGTTTACATTTCAAAGATGTTGATATATTACTGAACATTCTATATAAGCTGATTGATAAAGGAAATACTATTCTTATAGTTGAACATAACTTAGATATTATAAAAAATTCAGACTGGATAATAGACTTAGAGGCTGATCACGATAGTGAAATTGGAACTAGGATAATAAATCAAGGAACACCAAAAAAAATAGCTCTATCAAAAAAAGGATATACTGCCAAATACCTCTTAGAATCCGCTACTAACAAAGATTAATCTTTAAAAACCTTATCTATTAAAAGATTTAAAACAAGATATAGCATCACGATCTGTCATACCAGATATATAATCCACAATCTGTTGATTTATATTATCAGAATCACAGTATAGAATTTCCTTTGGTAATAGTCTATGATTGTTCATATATATTTCAAATAATGTTTTAATTATATATCTACCCTTTGCAGCAGCATTTAAAACCACATCATGTCTATATAATTTTAGGTATAAGAAACTCTTTATTTCATTCAAATAGTTTTCCATTGATTCAGAAAATCTTATCATATTACATTTGACTCTTACATCATAAATATTTTTTGGACTAATTTGATGAATAATATTAGTTGAGTTACTAATAATATCCATCACTAAAATATTAATTAAACTTCTAATAGTTTCTAAAATTAAAATTTTTTCGTCAAAATCACGATATAAGTGCTTAACATCATAAAAACATTTTCCAAAAAGATATAGATCTTTCAGATCCTTTAACTCTATTAAACCATAATGCAAACCATCATCTATATCATGTGTATTGTAAGCTATCTCATCAGCATAATCTACTAATTGCGCTTCTAAGGATGGATTAGTCCCATTAATAAATCTAGCTCCAATATCTCCTAATTTTTCGGCATCTTTTTTACTACAATGTTTCAATATTCCTTCACGAGTTTCAAAACAGAGATTTAAACCATTAAAATTAATATATCTCTTTTCTAAAAGGTCCACTATTCTTAAACCTTGTAAATTATGCTCGAAACAACCTATATTCATACCCAAGCTCTGAATAGCTAAATTTATTTCCTCTTGCCCAGCATGCCCAAATGGAGCATGTCCTAAATCATGTGCTAAAGCTATAGCTTCTGATAAATCCTCCGAAAGAGACATGCTTCTAGCAATAGTTCTTGCAATTTGTGAAACTTCCAGGCTATGTGTTAAACGTGTACGGAAACAATTACTAGAATCAATATTAACAAAAACCTGAGTTTTAGAATCCAATTTTCTAAAAGCCTTGGAATGGATAATTCGATCTCTATCCCTCTGGAAATTGTTTCTATGTAAAGATCTTTCATTATTTTCAGTATATAAACGACCTTTTGTTTCTTCTGGTCTACACGCATAAGGCATTAGAATATTTGTCATTTATTTTGTTGTTTTTTCTAGAGTTATTCTTATTTTATCCTCCGAAACTTGTTTGATCAACGCATGTCCTATTCTGTCTATCAAAACAAATCTAATATTTCCCTGTGTATTTTTTTTATCAACTGACATGAGATCTATCCATTTATCAAAACCAAGATCAGGTGCAATTACTGGGCATCCTATTTTAGATACTAATGATTTAACACGATCAAGAATAGTTTTGTCTAAATCAAATACCAAAGAAGATAATAATATTGATTGAATCAAACCACACCCTACAGCTTCACCATGGAGCCATTTACCATAACCTAAACCAGATTCTATAGCATGACCAAAAGTATGCCCTAAATTGAGGATAGCACGCAAACCTGATTCTTTTTCATCTTTACTAACAACATATGATTTTAACTCACAAGAGCGTTTTATAGCATATTCTATAGAGCTCTTTTTCAAAGATAATAAATCTTGGATATTATTTTCACACCATTCCCAAAAATCTGAGTCTAATATCAACCCATATTTGATAACCTCTGATAATCCTGCTGAAACCTCCCTAGGATCCAAGGTATCAAGAACATCTACATCAACTTCTACAGAATTAGGCTGATAAAATGCACCTATCATATTTTTACCTAGAGGATGATTTATAGCTGTTTTTCCTCCAACCGAAGAATCTACTTGAGCCAATAAAGTTGTCGGAACCTGTATAAACCTAATACCCCTCATATAAACAGAAGCAGCAAAACCAGTTATATCTCCAATAACTCCACCTCCTAGTGCAAGCAAAACAGATTGACGATCTATTTTATTAGTCAAAAGAATATCAAAAATTTTGTTTAAACTCTCCCAGTTTTTATAAACCTCACCATCTGGTAATTCAATTACAAAAACTGGCAAACCAGTTTTTTGCAAAGAAGCTTTCACTCTAGATAAATATAGACCTGCAACTTTTGGATTAGTTACTATAACCACAGAAGTAGCATCTGATGGAACAGCTAGATCCAAGTGATCTAAACGACCTTGTTCAATATTAATAGGATAAGAAGCATTGGGCACATCAACATTAACGACTTTCATATAGATTTCTCATTTCTCTTTAACATCAACACTAATTCTTTTGCTATATCAATAACATTATAAAAACTAGTATCTATAATTATATCTGCAACCTCATGGTACATAGGATCACGTAATTCAAGCAAACTTTGTAATTTTAAATAAGGATCTTTAGTAGCAAGTAATGGACGATTATGATCAGAATTTGTTCTCTTAAATAGAACATCTAACTCTGCTTTTAAATATACAACAATTCCTCTGGATTTCAGAATTTGTCTATTATCTGGTGCTAAAACAGCTCCTCCTCCAGTGGCTAATACTATTCTCTCATCTAGTGAATATCTCTTCAAAAAATCAGACTCTCTTTTTCTAAATCCAGATTCACCTTCTATCTCAAAAATTAGTGGTATCTTAACCCCACAAGCCGCTTCTATTTCATAATCTAAATCTATAAATTTTCTATCCATATACTGGGCTAAACTTCTGCCAATTGTGCTTTTTCCTGCTCCCATCATTCCAACTAAAAAAATAGGCGTTTTATCGCATAGCTGTTTTGATGTAGCATAATAACCCTTAATATTTTGATGAGATTCATCAAATGATGTACTCTTTATATAATTAGATTGAAACTTTTTAGAAATATCCATATTTACGTAAATACTCTATTTAAATTTTAGAATTTATAAAATTAACTTCGAAGCAATTAGTATATCAACTAAATGAACAATAAAAAATTATCATCAAGATTATTATCAAAATCCTTGATTATAACAGCCTATTTCTTACTATGTTTAATAATACTTCTTTGTATTATATCAATTTTCACATGGCCTAAATTACCAAACCTCAATGTAATGATAGATTACAAACCACCTATTCCACTAAGAATCTATAGTGCAGATAATATATTAATCGGAGAATTTGGAGAGGAACGAAGAAAACTATTACGTTTTGATGAAATACCTGATCAAATGAAACTAGCAATACTAGCAGCTGAAGACAACCATTTCTACAAACATAAAGGAATAAATTGGCAAGGAATAATAAGAGCTAGTATTATTAATTTACGTAACATGTCAAAAACTCAAGGAGCTAGCACTATAACGATGCAAGTAGCTAGAAACTTTTATCTTTCTTCAGAAAAGACATATTCTCGCAAATTATATGAGCTATTATTAACTATAAAAATAGAAAAAGAATTAACAAAAAATCAAATTCTAGAACTATATATGAATCAAATATATCTAGGACATCATTCCTATGGTTTTGAAACAGCTTCACTAACATATCTAGGAAAACCATTATCAAAAGTAACTATAGCCGAGGCTGCTTTATTAGCAGGTATCCCAAAGGCACCTTCAATATATAATCCTATATCGAATATAACAAGAGCACAAGCCAGGAAAAAATATATTCTTGATAGAATGTTATCGCTTGGGTACATTTCTGAGTCAGAATACCAACAAGCAATTAATCAAAAAATCCATATAAAACAAACAGGAAATAAACTAACAGATTATAAAAATTATAGTGATCATATAGCAGAAACTGTAAGACAACTAATGTTCAAGGTATACAAAGAACAATTATACTCAAAGGGACTTAATGTCTATACTACGATCAGATCATTTGATCAAATAACTGCATATAATGCAGTAAGAAATGCTGTCATAAAATATACCATACAATCAAGATACAATGGTCCTGAAGCTCAATTTTCGATTAAACCACCAGATGAAAATGATACAGAAATTAAACAAAAATCTTTTAAAGAAAAACTATATAAAATATTTGACCAATATCAAGACCATAAAGAATTATTAGCATACCTAGTTATAGGTATAAATGATGAAGAAATTACATTAATCAATAGAAATCATGAGATCACTAAAATAAACGATAAAAAATCCATTGAATTAACTAAAAAACTAGATAATAATAAGAGAATAAAGATAGGTTCATTGATATATGTGTTGCATCAAGAAAATAATATAAAGAAAATTATTAACTTGCCATCAGTACAAGCAGCTTTTATTTCAATATCTCCTAAGAATGGAGCAATTATTTCCCTTATAGGTGGCTCAGATTTTTACAAAGATAATTTTAATAGAGCTACACAAGCTTGGAGACAACCTGGATCTAGCATAAAGCCTTTTATATACGCAGCTAGCCTGGAAAAAGGATTAACTCCCAATACTAAAATTTCTGATATGCCTTTTGAACTGACAGCCGAACAAACTGGTTCAAAAGCATGGAGTCCAAAAAATTATGGACATCGCTATGAAGAAATTCTCACAATGCGCCAAGGCCTTTATAAATCTAAAAATATGGTTTCAATAAGAATACTAGATTATATAGGTCCCAGTTATGCCCAAGAATATCTAACAAAATTTGGCTTTGATAAAAATCGTCACCCAGCTGTTTTATCAATGGCTTTAGGAACAGGACTGGTAACTCCATTGCAATTAACTACTGCTTTTTCCACATTTGCTAATGGTGGACATTTAATACCACCATATTTAATAGAAAAAGTTACAGATAACTCTGGACAAATTATTATGCAACATTTACCGATAGAGCCAGATAAAAGCAATCAAAGCATTGACCCTAGAACTGCTTATATTATGAATGATATGCTAAAAGGAGTAGCCACCTATGGTACTGCATCTAGAACTAATAAATTACTTAAACGCAATGACATTGCTGGAAAAACAGGAACTACTAATGATGCAATAGATGCATGGTTTTCTGGATATAATCAACAATTAGTAGCAACAGCCTGGATGGGGTTTGATTTGCCCAGATCATTAGGATTGAATGAAACAGGAGGAAGATTAGCTATGCCAATGTGGATAGATTACATGAGCAAAATTTTGAAAAATATGCCTGAAGATAAAAATACTGTTATGCCAGAAGGAATCTTGAATGCTAAAAATAATTTCTATTTTAAAGAATTCCCTCCAGGCCAAGCAATTTCTGAAATCTTATCTAAAAATCCAATTTCATTAAAAAACAATAAATTGATAAATTAACTTCCTAATAACTATAAACTATAATTTAAGTACAAAATCTCTGCCAATAATATTGGAACAAATTTCAGATAATTTTAGATCGAAATCCTGACCTCCTCTTTTATCTTTCCATTTATAACCATCATAAAAATAGTGAAAACCTCCGTTTTTAACGGTTGCAAGCCAAAGTTCTTGTAGATAAACTTGTCCTGTTATTACTATATAATCAAAATTATCAAACTTTACGTTCAAAATTAATCCATTTAAATCTGTATCTATGTCTATATCATAATTTAAAAGATCATCTATCTGGTCACTAACAGCATTTAGAGTTTTGCCAAATAAGTCTATAAATTCAAAATCTGTCATGCTATCTTTACGCTCAAAGTTAATATATATAAAATCACATGAAAATAATATTAAGAGATATAATACAAGTATATAATATAATTTTTTCTTAAAACATAGTAACCCATTATGATATCTAAAAATAGATTAAATAAGTTAATAATGATATTTTTAGTTTGTTTCCTTGTAAGCTCTTGTGGATATAAAGGAAATCTCTGTGAGACTAGTAAATTACAAAAATTTTCACAAGAAAATTTTCATAATATAAATGAAACACCTCATTATTAATAAATAATTTCTCTAAATTGAATTATGACTAATAAAATTAAAACCCCTTATTTAAAAATAAAAAATAACATATTACACCTGGAAGATGTTAATCTAGAACTTTTATCTCAAAAAATTGGAACTCCCTTGTACGTTTACTCAAGAGCAAGCCTCAAGGACTCTTGGAACAGATACTATAACGCCATCAAAAATAATAATGCTATGGTCTGTTATGGTATGAAAGCTAACTCTAACCTTGCTATTTTGAAGGAATTTGTTAACCTGGGCTCTGGATTTGATATAGTATCTGGCGGAGAACTTGAAAGGGTATTATCTGTTGGAGGTGATCCTAAGAAAATAGTTTTTTCAGGTGTTGGAAAACAAGAATGGGAAATAAAAAATGCCCTCAAATCTGGTATAAAATGTTTCAATATTGAATCAGAAGCAGAATTATATAAAATATCACAAATAGCTGATGAATTAAAGATAATAGCACCAATATCACTTAGAGTTAATCCTGATGTTGACGCCAAAACCCACCCATATATATCAACAGGATTAAAAGAAAACAAATTTGGCATTGCTTTTAAAAATGCTTTTGATTGCTATAAAATTGCTTCATCATTACCTTTTATCAAAATAATAGGTATAGATTGCCACATAGGTTCACAGCTAACAGAAATTTCTCCTTTCTCAGCCGCTTTAGAAAAAATAATTCCACTTATACAAAATTTAATTGAAAATAATATTAATATTAAACATGTAGATATTGGTGGCGGTTTAGGCATCACATATAAAGATGAGATTGTACCAGACCCAAAAGATATTGTAGATACTGCCCGTTCTAAATTAAAAGAAGCAAATTTGAATCATCTAGAATTGATATTGGAACCAGGACGTTCTTTAATTGGCAACTCAGGAATACTTTTAACAAAAATTTTATATTTAAAACACTCTGATGATAAAAATTTTATTATAGTAGATGCTGCTATGAATGATTTAATAAGACCAGCTTTATATCAATCGTATCATGAAATTCAACAAGTCCAATCAAGAAGTGGTCAAGCTAAAGAATATGATATAGTTGGTCCTGTATGTGAAAGTGCTGACTGGCTTGCAAAAAATAGATTTCTTACCGTCAAAGAAAATGATCTTCTAGTTATAGAATCAGCTGGAGCTTATTGTACTACTATGGCTAGCAATTATAATTCTAGAGTTAGACCTGCAGAAGTAATAGTAGATGGTTCAAGATTCTATGTTATTAAAAATAGAGAAAAATTATCAGACATTCTAGAATTAGAAACAACAATTTAATCACTAAAAACAAGACTTTTTCATAAAGTCTTGTTTATGAATAAAGAACAAAAACCAGTGTCATTACTACATACAGCTTTCTTTTACAGTTCTGCCTACAAAACAAATCAATTACCAATAGAAGGTATTCCAGAAATATGTTTTCTTGGTAGATCTAACTCCGGCAAATCATCGGCTATAAATTTAATAACCAATAAAAAGAAACTAGCCTTCTCTAGCAAAACACCAGGAAGAACTAGATTGATAAATATGTTTGCATTAAAGCAAACTATTAATTCTAACATATGCGGATATCTAGTAGATTTACCTGGTTATGGATATTCGAATTTACCAAATTCAGAACAAAAAAATTTAGAAATCACAATAATTAACTACATTCAAAATAGAAAATCCATAAGAGGTTTTATTCTATTACTAGATATAAGACGCGGTATTACTAATCTAGATAGATATCTAATAGATTTAATAGAACCATTAAACAAAACTATAATAATATTACTTACTAAAGTAGATAAATTAAATCACGAACAAGTCATTAAAACAAAAAAATATATAGAACAAAATCTAAGTTTTATAAAAAAACCTTTTGAAGTAATTAGCTTCTCTGCCACTAAAAAAATAGGCATAACAGAAACAACTACTTCGATTGAAAAATTAATATTGAATAACAAAGAAATAATATTATGACATCCAAACAAATTACCTCAGGCTATTTTCCTAATACAAGACTAAGAAGATTAAGAAATAAAAATTTTTCACGAAGACTAATTTCAGAAACAAGTATTTCAGTAAATGACCTAATATTTCCAATATTTATAATAGATGGCATAAATATAAAACAAGCTATTCCTTCTATGCCTGGAATCTATAGGTATTCAATTGATCAAGCATTATATATCGCTGAAGAATGCATAAACTTAGGAATTCCTGCAATTGCACTATTTCCTGTTATTGATTCTAATTTGAAAAAAAGTAATGGTATCGAATCTATTAATCCAGATGGCATTATTCCTAAATGCATAAAAGAAATAAAGAAACGCTTCCCAGAATTAGGTGTTATGACTGATGTCGCATTAGATCCTTATACTTCTCATGGACAAGATGGAATAATAGATGATAGTGGGTATGTTATAAATGATACTACTGTTGAAATGTTAGTAAAACAAGCACTGATTCAAGCCAATGCTGGAGCAGATATAATCGCACCAAGTGATATGATGGATGGCAGAATTGGTACTATAAGACATAGTCTTGAGTTAAACAACCATATTAATACTCTTATTATGGCTTACTCTGCGAAATATGCTAGTGCTTTTTATGGTCCTTTTAGAGACGCAATAGGGTCAACGAACAATTTAAAAAACTCAACAAAATTAAATTATCAAATGCATCCAGGTAACTCAAATGAAGCAATAAGAGAGGTTTTTCTCGATATTAAAGAAGGAGCTGATATGGTGATGGTAAAACCAGGTATGCCATATCTTGATATATTATATAGAGTAAAAGAAAAATTCGAAATGCCAACTTTTATTTATCAAGTTAGTGGAGAATATTCCATGTTAAAATCAGCTATAAACAATGGTTGGCTTGATAATAATAAAACAATAATAGAAACAATGATAGGATTTAAAAGAGCTGGAGCAGATGGAGTTATTACATATTTTGCTTTAGAAATAGCAAAATTGATTAAACATAACAACTTCATTTAAATACTATTAAAAACAAACAAACTAAGAGATTGTTTACAACCTCTTAGTTTAAATTTCCATACAAATATTATTTATTTAGATATAGTAGAACTATTATCCGATCTATCTACCATTTCCATAAAAGCCATTGGTGCATTATCACCTTGACGGAATCCCATTTTTAAAATTCTAGTATATCCACCTGGTCTATTAAGATAACGAGGACCAATATCAGCAAATAACTTAACAACAGCTTCACGATCTCTTAAACGAGCAAAAGCTCTACGTTTATTTGCTAAAGTTGGACTTTTACCTAATGTAATCAAAGGCTCTATAACATGACGTAATTCTTTAGCCTTTGGCAAAGTAGTCTTAATTGCTTCACAATTAATTAGGGAAACTGCCATATTGCGAAACATAGCAAGACGATGACTACTAGTGCGATTCAGCTTACGCAACCCATTAGCATGGCGCATAATAAATTTCCTTCAAATTTAAAAATAATTTCTTTACTATTTTAAGAACTATATGAATAATCATGAATGCTCTATATCTATAGGAGGCCAATTATCTAGTTTCATGCCAAGTGTTAATCCTCTTGAGGCCAATACATCTTTTATTTCATTTAAGGATTTACGGCCTAAATTAGGAGTTTTTAATAAATCATTCTCTGTTCTTTGAATTAAATCGCCAATATAATAAACATTTTCAGCTTTTAAACAATTAGCAGAACGAACTGTTAACTCTAATTCATCAACTGGTTTTAACAAAACAGGATCTATACGTGGAGCATTTCTAGATGGTAATTCTTGAGAATCCTGAGATCCTTGCAAAGAGGCAAATATAGACAGCTGATCCATAAGTATAGCAGCAGCTTTTCTAATAGATTCCTCTGGAGTCATCACTCCATTTGTTTCTATATCTAAAATAAGTTTATCTAAATCAGTACGCTGTTCAACACGAGCACTTTCAACAAAGTAACTTACTTTCCTCACAGGACTATAAGAAGCATCCAATACAATACGACCTATGGAGTTGCTTTTATCTTCCATCAAGGCTCTCACATTACCAGGAACATAACCACGACCTCTATCAACCTTGAAATGTATTTCTAATTTACTACTACCAGTTAAATTACAAATTAAATGTTCCGGATTAATTATTTCAACATCATGAGGCAAACTAATATCTTTTGCTAAAACTTCTGATACCCCTTCTTTAACCAGAGTTAAATTTGCATCACTCCGACCATGAAGTTTAAACACAACACCCTTCAAATTCATCAATATATCTACAACATCTTCACGTACCCCAGGAATAGTAGAATACTCATGAACTACCCCAGATATTATAACTTCAGTAGGGGCATATCCTTCCATAGAAGACAATAGAATACGTCTTAAAGCATTTCCAAGTGTATGTCCATAACCACGCTCGAAAGGTTCCATCGAAACTCTAGCCCTATTTGGGCTTATAGGTTCTACCTCTATAGTTCGAGGTTTTAAAAAATCCCTAATAGGCATACTCTCAACCCTTTTTTCAATACCCTCAGCTCGTTACACTGATAAGGCTGATAAAAACTAAATAATAATTCATCAAGCAAATACAGATTATCGAGAATAAAGTTCTACTATCATTGACTCATTTATATCTCTAGCAACATCTGCACGATCAGGAGAAGTTTTGAAAACACCAGTAAGTTTTTCAATATCAACATCTACCCATTGAGGAATACCGATATTTTCTGCTAACTTAATAGATTCTTTAATTCTACTCTGATTCCTAGATCTGTTTCGAATAGAAATTCGATCACCTGCTTTAACAGATAATGATGCTATATCAACAACCTTACCATTTACTTCAATAGCTCTGTGGTTAACTAGTTGTCTAGATTCTGCACGTGTAGATCCGAATCCCATTCTATATACAACATTATCAAGTCTAGATTCTAGTAATTTAATCAAAGTTTCTCCAGTATTTCCTCTAAGACGCTCTGATTCCCTAAAATATTTACGAAACTGTTTTTCTAAAATACCATACATTCTTTTTAATTTCTGTTTCTCACGCATCTGAGATCCATAATCAGATGTACGTGCTCCAGAAATACGCCCATGTTGTCCAGGCTTCGATTCAGATTTACATTTTGAATCAAAAGATCTACGTGCGCTTTTCAAAAAAAGATCAGTTCCCTCACGACGAGAGAGCTTACATTTTGGTCCAATATAACGTGCCATGATAAATATTACCTTTATATACGACGACGCTTTGGAGGACGACATCCATTGTGAGGAACAGGAGTGATATCTGCTATACTTGAAATTTTAATACCAAGAGCATTCAAGGCTCTAACAGAAGATTCACGTCCAGGTCCAGGTCCTTTAATACGTACCTCGAGAGTTTTTATTCCAAAATCCAATGCAGCACGTCCAGCAGTTTCAGCAGCTACCTGTGCAGCAAATGGAGTTGACTTTCTTGATCCCTTGAAACCAGAAGAACCTGAAGTCGCCCAAGACAAAGCGTTACCTTGTCTATCTGTTATAGTTACGATAGTATTATTGAAAGAAGCATGTATATGCGCTATACCATCAGAAACATTTTTTTTTATTTTTTTGCGGATACGTGAAGAACCGCTTACAGAGTTTTTCGCCATAATCTAAATTCCTCAATTATTTTTTCAGAGAGGCAGCAGCACGACGTGGACCCTTTCGAGTACGAGCATTAGTGCGAGTTCTCTGACCTCGAACGGGAAGCCCCCTTTTATGACGCATACCACGATATGTACCAAGATCAATTAACCTTTTAATTGAAAATTGAATCTCTCGACGAAGATCACCTTCTACAGTGAACAAATTAACTTGTTCACGAATCCGCTCCAATTCCGCATCGGTCATATCCTTTATTTTTTTGCTAACAGAAACTCCAGAAGCTTCACAAATTTTGCGAGCACTAGAACGTCCAATACCAAAAATTGCGGTAAGACCAATCTCAGCATGCTGTTGTGGCGGAATATTAATGCCAGCAATACGGGCCATGACTGTTCCTTGAATAAATCATTTGTTCATCAATTCTAATATGATAAAAAAACATACTAACCTTGACGCTGTTTATGACGTGGATCGGTGCAAATAATTCGCACTACTCCATGACGTTTAATTACCTTACAATTGCGGCAAACCCGCTTAACCGATGCCATTACTTTCATGGTTAACTCCTAACTTTCCGTAACATTTCTTGGCTTACTTGGCACGGAAAATAATTCGAGCCCTAGTAAGATCATAAGGTGTTAGCTCTACAGTCACTTTATCTCCAGGCAATATTCTGATGTAATGCATGCGCATCTTACCAGATATATGACCTAAAACTACATGACCATTTTCGAGCTTAACGCGAAAATTCGCATTTGGAAGATTTTCCAAAACCTCTCCCTGCATTTGTATGACATCGTCCTTAGACATTATCTTTTTTACTTAAAATAAAACAAATATTTTTCATCATTCTAACTCTTGAAATTAGCTTTCTTAAGCAAAGAATCGTACTGATAAGACATAAGACAAGTTTGAACCTGTGTCATAAAGTCCATCGTTACAACCACAATTATTAAGAGAGAAGTACCTCCAAAACTAAAAGGCACACTCCACTTAGAAACCAAGAACTCTGGAACAAGACATATAATTAAAATATATAAAGCACCAACCAAAGTTAACCTAGTTAATATTTTATCAATATAACGTGAGGTTTGCTCTCCTGGTCTAATACCAGGTATCAAAGCTCCGCTTTTTTTGAGATTATCAGCTGTTTCTCTGCTATTAAATACTAAAGCCGTATAAAAAAAACAAAAAAACACTATAAGAACAGAATATAAAACTAAATAAACAGGTTGTCTAGGAGACAAATATTCAGCCAATTTACTTAACCAATCCATATGTTCTACTTCAGAAAACCAACTTGCAACAGTGGCAGGAAGCAACATAAGAGCAGAAGCAAATATAGGAGGTATAACTCCAGACATATTTAATTTTAATGGTAAATGAGAGTTCTGTCCTCTATAAATCTTATTCCCAACTTGACGTTGAGCATAATTAACAACAATTTTACGTTGACCCATCTCAACAAAAACTACTAAAAAAGTTACAACAATAACAACAGCAATGATAAAAAAGGCAGCAAATAATGTTATTGAATAAACGCGAACCATTTCTAAAAGAGCAAAAATAGCACTCGGAAGTTCCGACACTATTCCAGCAAATATTATCATGGAAATCCCATTACCTAAACCTCTTTCTGTAATTTGCTCTCCAAGCCACATAACAAACATAGTACCGGAAACTAAAGTTAAGACTCTTGTAAACTGATAGAAAAAACTGCTATCTATGATCAAACCTTGCTGTGAATCTAGAACTAATGTAACACCAATAGCCTGCACTAACGCAATCAAAACTGTAATATATCTTGTATATCTAGATATTTTTCTTCTTCCTGCCTCACCTTCCTTTTTCAAAGCATGCAATGAAGGAACAATGACACTTAATAACTGCACAAAAATAGAAGCAGATATATATGGCATAATACCTAAAGCAAACACTGAAAATCTAGATAAAGCTCCACCAGAAAACATATTAAATAAACTTATAATACCACCTTGATTTCTATTAAAAAGTTCTTCTAAAGCGTAGGGATCAACACCTGGAACAGGAACATGAGTACCAATACGATAAACTAAAAGAGCTAGAACAAGAAACAACGCTCTCCTTTTTAAATCAGAATAACCCAGATTATTGCCCAAAGATGAAATTCCTTTAGCCACTTCAAAATCCTCTTATAATATTGATCCACCAATCTCTTCTATTGCAACACGTGCACCAGCAGAAACAGAAATCCCTTTTAATATAAACTTACGAGATACAGAACCAGATTTTATAAGCTTAACAAATTTAACACCGTTTTTTATCAAACCAGCAGCTTTTAAAATTTGTAAATCAACCTCTTCTGTCGATAATTTCTGCAAATCAGACAAGCTAATTTGGGCATAAAGATGCTGATCTAATTGTCTAAAACCTCTCTTAGGAAGACGTCTTTGCAAAGGCATTTGTCCTCCCTCGAAACCAACTTTATGAAATCCACCAGAACGAGACTTTTGGCCTTTATGACCACGACCTGCCGTTTTACCAAAACCAGACCCTATACCACGACCAACTCTACGCCTAGAAAATTTACTGCCCTCAGCAGGACTAAGAGAATTCAATCTAATTTCTAACATCTTAATACCCCTAGATATCTGAAACATCAATAAGATAATTCACTTTACGAACCATTCCTCTCACTTCAGGGGTATCATTTAAAATACTAGTACTATTTACCTTGCGCAAACCAAGACCTCTAATAGTATCACGATGATCTTTCCTAGTCCCTATCGTAGAACGTAAAAGCTGAATTTTTATCTGCTTATTAGTCATAAAAATTACCCCAAAATTTCCTCAACACTTTTACCTCTTTTAGCAGCCACCTCTGATGGAGTAGAAGAAGAACGCAAGCCATTAAATGTAGCACGAACTAAGTTATAAGGATTACTAGAACCTAAACTTTTTGCAACAACATTCCGTACTCCCATTACTTCAAAAATAGCACGCATTGGACCACCAGCTATAACACCAGAACCCTCAGATGCTGGAGAAATAATAACTTTAGAAGCACCATGCTTACCAATCACAACATGCTGTAAAGTACCGTTTCTTAAAGAAACCTTAAACATATTACGGCGAGCTTGTTCCATAGCCTTTTGCACAGACATAGGAACTTCACGAGCCTTTCCCTTACCCATGCCTATACGGCCATCCCCATCACCAACAACGGTCAAAGCAGCAAAACTCATCGTCCTACCTCCCTTCACCACTTTACTGACACGGTTTACTGCTATCATTTTTTCACGCAAACCATCATTGTTTTCTTTATCTGTATTACTTTTGCCTTGTACTTTGGCCATTTTTTGAACCCTCGTTAAAACTTTAAGCCAGCATTACGTGCTGCATCCGCAAGTTCTTTCACTCTACCATGATAACGAAATCCCGAACGATCAAAAGCAACTTGATCAATTCCAGCAGCTTTAGCTTTTTCTGCAATACGAGCACCAACTATAGCAGCAGCTATTTTATTACCACCATGTGTAGTTTGAGCAGAAACCAAAGAACGCACTTCCGCTTCTATAGTGGAAGCACTAACTAAAACTCTATCTCCATCAGGCGAAATAATATTTGCATATATATGCAAATTAGAACGAAAGATAGAAAGACGATTAACCTGTAATTCCCTAATTCTACGTCTAGTTGGAACTGCTCGACGTAATCTGGAATTTTTTTTATTCATAACAACTATTCCTTATCTACGTATCTATTATTTCTTCTTAGCTTCTTTAAGCATAACTTTCTCATCAGCATACCTAATACCTTTGCCTTTATAAGGCTCAGGAGAACGATAAGACCTAATTTTAGCTGCTACCTGACCAACTGCTTGTTTATCTATACCCTTTATCAATATCTCTGTTGGAGAAGTTATCTGTGCAGAAATACCATTTGGCAATGGATATAAAACATCATGTGAAAATCCAAGCTGTAACTTAACAGTATTGTTTTGAAGAGATGCTCTATAGCCAACACCAACTAAAAGTAATTTTCGTTCAAAGCCTTTACTAACACCCATAACCATATTTGATACAAGCGCTCGTAAAGTTCCAATCATTGCTTTTGATTGCTCTGTAACTTGGACTAAAGAAAAACTAATCTTATTATCAAGTAGCTCTACCTTAACATCTTTATCTAGGCATTGTGTGAGCACACCTAATTTTCCACTAACAACAATACTCTCACCCTCAATCTTTGCCTGAACTCCAGCAGGAATTTCAATAGGATATTTAGCTATTCGTGACATTAGAACATCTCCTTAAGCCACGTAACATAAAATTTCACCACCAACTCCATTAGCCCGAGCTTTACGATCAGTCATAACACCTCGCGAAGTTGAAACAATAGCTATTCCTAAACCATTCATCACTTGTGGAATACCTATACTTTTTTTATATACACGCAAACCAGGACGCGAAACACGATCAATTTTTTCTATAACCGGACGGCCTGCATAATATTTAAGAGTAATTTCTAATTCAGGTTTAGAAACGACTCCTTTAATTTGAAAATTATCTACATAACCTTCTTCCTTTAAAACAGCAGCTATAGCCATTTTAATATTTGAAGAAGGCATACTAACTGTTAATTTATCAGCTTGCTGTGCGTTGCGAATACGAGTCAACATATCAGCAATCGGATCGCTCATGCTCATCTCATTCCTCCTACCAGCTAGCTTTGGTCATGCCAGGAATTTCTCCTCGCATTGCCATTTCGCGTAACTTATGACGTGCCAAACCAAACTGACGAAAAACACCCCTAGGGCGCCCTGTAATAAGACAACGATTACGTTGTCTAGTTGGATTGGCATTTCTTGGTAACTGCTGAAGTTTAAGTCTAGCCTGATAACGCTCCTCTTCACTCTTAGAGTTATCTTGGATTAAACTTTTCAACTCAGCACGTTTTACCGCAAACTTAGCAGCCAATCTTATGCGCTTAACATCACGATTTATAAGGGATAGTTTAGCCATATTATAATCCCCCATTAATTACGAAAAGGAAAACCAAAAGCTACCAATAAAGCTTTTGCTTCCTCATCAGTCTTCGCTGTAGTATTTATGCTAATGTTTAAACCTCTTATTACATCCACTTTATCATACTCGATCTCAGGAAAAATAATTTGTTCTTTAACACCAACATTATAATTGCCACGACCATCAAATGCACGAGCAGAAACCCCTCTAAAATCACGCACTCTAGGTAATGCAATAGATACTAAACGATCCAGAAATTCATACATACGTTCGCCACGCAGCGTAACCATGCAACCTATTGGATAGTTCTCTCGAATTTTAAAACCAGCTATAGCTTTACGAGTCTTAGTTATAACAGCTTTCTGACCAGCTATTCTACTTAAATCAGATACAGCATTATCAATAATCTTTTTATCGGCAACTGCCTCTGAAACACCCATATTCAAAGTGATTTTAGAAACACGAGGTGCTTCCATTATACTTTTATATCCAAACTTAGAAAGTAAAGAATGTACAATCTCGTTCTTATATAAATCTTGTAATCTAGACATATAAATCTCGCTCCCTATGATTTAGTACCAACAACACTACCATTGGAACGAAAAATTCTAACTTTACCACCAACATCTTTTTTCTGAATGCCAACTCGCTCTCCTTTACCTGTTTCGGAATTAAAAAGAGCAACATTTGAAATATGTATAGGCATTGTTTTATCTACAATACCACCAGGATTATTAGTCATAGGGTTTGGTTTAAGATGTTTTTTAACAACATTAATACCTTCTACCAATAAATGTTCTTTGTCTACCACGGATAAAACAATTCCTCGTTTTTTCCTATCACGACCAGAAAGAACAATTACTTCATCTCCTTTACGAATTTTATTCATATCAGCCCTTTACAAAACCTCTGGAGCTAAAGATACAATCTTCATAAATCTCTCACCACGCAATTCACGAGTAACAGGACCAAAAATACGGGTCCCTATAGGTTCTAATTTAGAATTTAATAAAACAGCCGCATTACTACCAAAACGAATCAAAGAACCGTCTTTTCTACGGACTCCTTTAGTAGCTCTAACTATTACTGCATTATAAACCTCACCTTTTTTTACTCTACCACGTGGAGCAGCATCTTTAACACTTACTTTAATAACATCGCCGATTCCGGCATAACGTCGCTTGGACCCACCGAGAACTTTAATACACATCACATGGCGTGCACCAGTATTATCGGCCACATCAAGCGTGGTCTGCATTTGGATCATGATCTTTTCCTGTTCCAACTTAGTCAAGATATCAACTAATTAGTCTAAATCTTTACCAGTTTTGGCCCCGTATATTGCTATAAAATAACAAATTTGGGTTGATTTTTGCTAAAAACAAGCTTTCTAAAAATGTAGAAAGCTTCCCTATTAATTGTCTCATGCATCATCAAAAAACACAAGAGACAACGGCAGTTTAAAACAACCGTTAAAAAAATTAAATTAAAGTTGCAGCTGTAACTAAAGATACAACCATCCATGACTTATCACGAGAAATTGGTCTACACTCTTTAATTTCAACAATATCCCCATCTTTATACTTATTTTCTTCATCGTGTGCTTTATAGTTCGCAGAACGAGTAACCACTTTACCTAAAAGTGGATGTTTTACTCTTCTTTCCACTTGAACAACAACAGATTTATTCATCTTACTACTAATAACTTTACCTATTAAAACGCGTTGACGTTTAGAAACCTGTTCTACTATTGTATTCATTTGATTTTTTTCCTTGCTTTCTCAGTAAGAATAGTACGTATTCTAGCAATACTCTTACGAACCTTACTTATTTGAGATGTATTAACAAGTTGCTTGGTAGCTATCTGCATACGCAATTTAAATTGTGTCTTTAACAAGCTTTCTAATTCCACATGAAGCTCAGACATTTCCTTTAAACGAAGTTCATTAGCCTTCATTAAAAATACCCCTATTAAGAACCGCCTATACGACGAGATACGAATGTTGTCGAAATAGGCAACTTGGCAGCAGCTAATCGAAAAGCTTCACGAGCGAGCTCTTCACTAACACCTTCCATTTCATACAAAACTTTTCCTGGTTGAATTTCAGATACCCAATACTCCGGATTACCTTTTCCATTACCCATTCTAACCTCGGCAGGTTTTTGAGATATTGGTTTATCAGGAAAAATTCTAATCCATACACGGCCACCACGTTTTATATGTCTATTTATAGCGCGCCTGGCAGACTCTATTTGTCGTGCTGTTAGCCTTCCTCTACCTGTAGCTTTTAAGCCAAATTCTCCAAATGAAACATTTGCTCCACTACCTGCAAGACCTGTATTACGACCCTTATGTTCTTTTCTATATTTTCTACGAGCCGGTTGTAACATATTTTAATCCCCTTCACTAGATGAAGAAGTTGCTGCAACTTTAACAGTTGAGCGACTACGATGACGTTGGCGTGTTGTTTTATGATCTGTCTTTTCTCCACGAGAAGATTTACGAGGTTTTCTTTGCTCATCATCTCTCACTGTAGTATCAACTAAAGATTCACTACTTAAAGACATATCTCCTTTATATACCCATACCTTTATACCTATAATACCATAGGTAGTACGAGCTTCAGCTGTACCATAATCGATTCCAGCTCTCAAAGTATGCAAAGGAACTCGCCCTTCTCTATACCATTCAGTTCTAGCTATTTCTATACCATTTAACCGACCTGAACTCATAATCTTAATACCCTGAGCTCCTAAGCGCATAGCATTTTGCATGGCTCTTTTCATAGCTCTGCGAAACATTATTCTTTTTTCTAATTGCTGCGCTATAGAATCAGCTATTAACTGAGCATCAATCTCAGGTTTTCTTACCTCTTCTATATTTACATGAACAGGAACTCCTGCTAATTTTTGCAAGTCCGACTTAAGAATTTCTATATCCTCACCCTTTTTACCTATTACAACACCTGGACGGGCTGAATAAATGGTAACACGAGCGTTTTTAGCTGGCCTCTCAATCAACACACGACTAACAGAAGCATTCTTTAGTTTTTTCTTCAAATACTCCCGAATCCTAATATCACCTGCCAATATAGCACTAAAATCTCGATCTTCAGAATACCATTTAGAAGACCAATTTCTAGAAACTGACAGACGAAAACCTGTAGGATAAATCTTTTGTCCCATATCTGCTCCTAGGATCCGACTTTAACTGTAATATGACATGTTTGCTTCTCAATACGATTACCACGACCTTTAGCTCTTGCAGAAAATCGCTTCATCGATTGACCTTTATCAATAAAAATTGCGTTCACTCGCAACTCATCTATATCAGCACCATTATTATGTTCTGCATTAGCTATAGCAGAATCAACTGCTTTCTTTAAAATACCAGCAGCTTTCTTAGGAGAAAACTTTAGGATATTAAGAGCTTGCGCAACTGTTTTGCCTCTAATTAAATCAGCAACCAAACGTGTTTTCTGAGAAGATATGTGAACTCCACGAATAACAGCAGTAGTTTCCATATTTTACCTTTTCGCCTTTTTATCTGCAGCATGTCCTTTAAAGGTTCTAGTCAAAGCAAACTCTCCAAGCTTGTGACCAACCATATTTTCATTAATATAAACAGGAACTTGCTGACGTCCATTATGCACAGCAATTGTCAACCCAATAAACTCAGGTAAAACAGTAGAACGCCTAGACCAAGTTTTAATTGGTTTTTTGTCTCTACCAGCAACAGCTGCATCTATTTTTTTCATAAGATGAAGATCTACAAAAGGACCTTTTTTGATTGAACGTGACATATTGTTAGCCTTTATTTGTTTTTACGTCGCTGGACAATCATATTGCTAGTCCTTTTATTACGACGAGTTTTATATCCCTTAGCAGGAGTTCCCCATGGACTAACCGGTTCACGAGCTTCCCCTGTTCGTCCTTCTCCACCACCATGTGGATGATCAACCGGATTCATAGCCACACCTCTAACAGTAGGACGAACTCCTCGCCAACGCATAGCTCCTGCCTTACCTATCTGTTTAAGACTGTGCTCTGCATTACCGACCTCACCAAGAGTAGCTCGACAATCAACATGAATACTGCGAACCTCTCCAGATCTGAGACGAATTTGGGCATAAACACCTTCTCTAGCAAGCAATACAGCTGAAGAACCAGCTGACCTAGATAATTGAGCTCCCTTACCAGGACGCATCTCTATACAGTGTATAGTAGACCCAACAGGTATATTTCTAATAGGTAATGTATTACCTGCCTTGATAGGTGCGTCAACACCAGAAATAAGCGTTACACCTATCTCTAAATTTCTAGGAGCTATAATATAACGTCTCTCTCCATCTGCATAACATAATAAAGCAATATTAGCACTACGGTTAGGATCATATTCAATACGTTCTACTTTCGCTGGAATTCCATCTTTATCACGACGAAAATCTACAATTCTATAGGCTTGTTTATGACCACCACCTTTATGCCTGATTGTAATATGTCCATTATTATTACGACCAGATCCTCTTTTTTGTTTTTCTAAAAGAGGAAAAAATGGATCGCCTTTATGCAAAGATTGACCTGTTATTTTAATTAGACCTCTCCTACCAGGAGAGGTTGGCTTTACTTTTAAAATAGTCATTATTATGCCACCTCTGCAAAGTTAATTTCATAACCATCACGAAGAGAAATATATGCTTTTTTCTCATGGCGCCTACGGCCCATAAAACGACCAAATTTCTTAACTTTACCCTTGCGATTAAGCATAGCAACAGAATCAACTTGAACTTTAAATAATAATTCTACTGCTGCCTTAACTTCTAATTTAGTTGCATCTGGCAACACTCGAAAAATAACCTGACGATGTTTATCAGCAATAAAAGTAGCTTTTTCGGTAACTACAGGAGATAAAATTATTTGCATTAAACGTTCTGCGTTCATCCTAACATCTCCTCAAGTTGCTTAATAGCACCTCTAGTAAAAAGAATTTTCTTATAGTGTACAAGTGATAGTGGATCTATATAACGAGTCTCTGTAACAGCTATATGAGGTAAATTACGAGTGGCCAAATAAATATTCTCATCTATTTCCTCTAAGACAATTAGTACTGAAGTCAAACCAAATGATTTAATCTTATTTGCAGCCAGCCTAGTCTTAGGAGAACTTAATTCAAAAGATTCTATAACTGCTAAACGATCCTCACGAACTAATTGTGACAATATAGATCTCATACCAGAACGATACATTTTCTTATTTATTTTTTGGGAAAAATTTTCTTCTGGAGAATTAGGGAATATACGACCACCTCCACGCCATAAAGGAGATGATGTCATACCAGCCCTAGCACGACCTGTACCTTTTTGACGCCATGGTTTCTTTGTACTGTGCCTTACTTCAGATCTATCTTTTTGAGCACGATTCCCAGAGCGGGCATTTGCTTGAAAGGCAACAACAATTTGATGAACCAATGAGTTATTAAACTCACAAGCAAATATATTATCAGGACCAGAAATAACACCATTAGAGCCCTGCTCATTAAGGAGCTTTAAATCCATTGTTATAGCCCCCCATTTTTAAAAATTTTCTTAATAGCTGGTCGCACTATCAAATCAGCATCCGAATAACCAGGAACGGCACCCTTTAATAAGAGCAAATTTCTTTCGATATCTATTCTTATAATTTCAAGATTTTGTATAGTACGTTTGACTGAACCCATATGACCAGACATTTTCTTTCCAGGAAAAACTCTACCTGGATCTTGTGCTTGACCAATAGAACCAGGTACTCTATGAGAACGAGAGTTACCATGAGAATTTCTCTGAGAACCAAAATTATGTCTCTTGATAGTTCCTGCAAAACCCTTACCTATAGTTGTTCCTGTAACATCTACATATTGACCATTATGGAAAACACTATTCACATTAATTACAGAACCTATAGAAAGATCTTTTAATTGTTCATGGTTCAACCTAAATTCTTTAAGAACACTACCAGCCTCTACAGCAGCTTTTGAATAGTGTCCAATTTGAGATTTAGATAAACGCGAGGTTTTGCGAAAACCATATGCAACCTGAACAGCATCATAGCCATCAATTTCTTGTGACTTGATTTGGGTTATGCGATTATTTGACACATCAACTACAGTTACAGGTATGGATTCCCCATCTTCTGTAAATATACGAGTCATGCCAATTTTGCGACCTACCATTCCTAGCCTATAAGCTACAGAATTAGCTGTCGATTCTGACATTATTTTCTCCATTTCGACTACGATTGGTCGATTGTTTTTTTAATAAAAAATATAAAAACTAATAAAGTTTAGTTTATAATAATATAAATATTATAATTAATAAGAAATATTACTATAAAAATAAACTACTGCAAAGCAATTTCTACATCAACACCTGCCGGCAAATCAAGTCTCATTAAAGCATCAACAGTTTTATCAGTAGGATCAACTATATCCATCAATCTTTGATGAGTACGAATTTCAAACTGATCTCTCGATGTCTTATTAACATGCGGAGAACGTAATAAATCATAACGTCGAATACGACTAGGTAGAGGCACTGGTCCTCTAACAACAGCCCCAGTTCTCTTTGCTGTATCAACTATTTCTGCAGCAGACTGATCTATTAGTTTATAATCAAAAGCTTTCAAACGAATGCGAATCTTTTGGTTTTTCATGAAGATTCCTAAAGAACGAAAAAACGAAGGTAAAAAATACCTTCGCTACTAAAAAATAAACTAAGCAATAATTTTAGACACCACACCGGCACCAACTGTTCTACCGCCTTCACGTATCGCAAATCTTAATCCTTCTTCCATTGCGATTGGAGCTAAAAGCTTCACAGTAATACTTACATTATCACCAGGAAGTACCATCTCTTTATCTTTAGGTAAATCAATAGTACCTGTGACATCGGTGGTACGAAAATAAAACTGCGGACGATAACCATTAAAGAAAGGAGTATGACGACCACCTTCTTCCTTAGATAAAACATAAACCTCAGCTGAAAATTCGGTGTGAGGAGTAATAGTACCAGGCTTTGCTAAAACTTGCCCTCTTTCAACATCCTCTCTCTTTGTTCCTCTCAACAAAATACCGACATTATCACCAGCTTGACCTTGATCCAACAATTTACGGAACATTTCAACACCAGTACATGTTGTCTTAATTGTATCTTTGATTCCCACTACCTCAATTTCTTCACCAACTTTAACAACACCTCTTTCTACACGACCAGTAACAACAGTTCCACGACCAGATATCGAGAATACATCCTCAACTGGCATCAAAAATGTTCCATCTATAGCGCGTTCTGGTGTTGGTATATAGCTATCTAAAGCATCAGCTAAAGCTAAAATAGCTTTTTCTCCTAACTCTCCTTTATCACCTTCCAAGGCTAGTTTAGCAGAACCTTTAATAATTGGGGTATCATCTCCTGGAAAATCATATTTGGACAACAATTCACGAACTTCCATTTCTACGAGTTCGAGCAATTCTTCATCGTCGACCATGTCTGACTTGTTTAGGAACACAACAATATATGGCACACCAACCTGACGAGATAACAATATATGCTCTCTTGTCTGTGGCATAGGGCCATCAGCAGCAGAAACAACAAGAATAGCCCCGTCCATCTGAGCCGCTCCTGTTATCATGTTTTTTACATAATCAGCATGTCCAGGACAATCCACATGTGCATAATGACGATTAGATGTCTCATACTCCACATGAGCAGTATTTATTGTAATACCTCTAGCTTTTTCCTCTGGAGCAGCATCGATTTGTGCATAACCACAAGCTTCTCCTCCAAACTTAGTTGCCAAAACAGTAGTAATAGCAGCTGTTAAAGTTGTTTTACCATGATCAACGTGACCAATAGTACCTACATTTACATGAGGCTTACTACGTTCAAACTTGCCTTTAGCCATCTTTATACCTTAATTTTTTCAAAAAAAATAAACGAAACACTTACAAATTCAAAATAATTGAGTAAGCTATTTTTGTCAATATTCATTATTTAGTCCGAGCTGCTATGACTTCATCTACAACATTTTTTGGAGCTTCAGAATAATGTTTAAACTCCATAGTATATGTAGCTCGCCCTTGTGTCAAAGAACGAAGATTAGTAGCATAACCAAACATTTCAGCCAAAGGAACCTCCGACTTTATTATTTTACCACCACTAATGATATCATCCATGCCTTGTACCATACCTCTACGTGATGACAAATCACCCATTACAGCACCAGCATATTCCTCTGGAGTCTCTACTTCGACAGACATCATAGGTTCTAAAATTACAGGACTCGCTTTTCTTAAACCTTCTTTAAAAGCTATTGAGCCAGCCATTTTGAAAGCATTTTCATTAGAATCAACATCATGATATGACCCAAAAAATAGGGTAACCTGAACATCAACTACAGGATATCCTGCGAGCACTCCCGATGGAATTGTTTCTTGGATCCCTTTATCAACTGCTGGGATATATTCCCTTGGTACTACCCCTCCCTTAATAGCATCTATAAATTTATAACCACTACCTGGAGGTAAAGGCTCCACTTTAAGAACTACGTGACCATACTGTCCACGACCACCAGACTGTTTAATAAATTTACCTTCAGCTTGATCGCAAACTTTTCTGATTGTCTCTCTATAAGCTACTTGAGGCTTGCCAACATTAGCCTCAACTCCGAACTCCCTCTTCATTCTATCTACTAAAATTTCTAGATGCAATTCACCCATACCAGAAATAATAGTTTGACCAGATTCTTCATCACTACGGACCCTAAAAGACGGATCCTCTTGTGCTAAACGAGATAAAGCAAGACCCATTTTCTCTTGATCTGCTTTAGACTTAGGCTCTACAGCTTGAGATATAACAGGCTCTGGGAAAATCATTCTTTCTAAAGTAATATGACTATCCACATCACATAAAGTTTCACCCGTAGTAACATCCTTAAGACCAACCACTGCTGCAATATCACCAGATAAAACTTCTTTTATTTCCTCTCGATTATTAGCATGCATTTGCAATAATCGACCTATACGTTCTTTTCTACCTTTAATAGGGTTAAAAACTGTATCACCAGATTTTAGAATTCCTGAATATACTCTAATAAATGTTAACTGGCCAACAAAAGGATCACTCATCAATTTAAAAGCCAAGGCAGACATTTTTTCTTGATCATCAGAATTACGATAAATTTCATTGCCCTCATCGTCAAGACCCGATACAGGAGGAATATCTACCGGTGAAGGCAAATAATCTATTACAGAATCCAACATCCGTTGAACACCTTTGTTTTTAAAAGCACTACCACAAAGCATAGGTTGAATCTCGCAAGCAATAGTTCTCTTACGAATAGCCATATTTATCTCAGATTCACTTAGTGTTCCTGTTTCAAGATACTTATCCATTAACTCTTCTGATGATTCAGCAGCAACTTCAAGCAAATTTTCTCTCCATTTATTTGCTTGCTCTTTTAAATTATCTGGAATAGGAAGATAATCAAATTTTATACCTTGACTTTTCTCATCCCAAATAATTGATTCCATTTTTACTAAATCAATCACACCTAAAAACTGATCTTCAGATCCTATTGGTATGACTATAGGCACAGGATTTGCTTTTAATCTAGATTTTAATTGATCATAAACCTTAAAAAAATTTGCTCCAGTGCGATCCATTTTGTTCACAAAAGCTAATCTAGGCACTTTGTATTTATTAGCTTGACGCCATACTGTTTCTGATTGAGGCTGAACACCACCAACAGCACAATAAACCATACAAGCTCCATCCAGAACTCTCATTGATCTCTCAACTTCTATAGTGAAATCAACGTGACCAGGAGTATCAATGATATTTATTCTATGCTCAGGATAATTATTAGCCATACCTTTCCAAAAGGCAGTTGTAGCAGCCGAAGTAATAGTGATTCCTCTCTCTTGCTCTTGCTCCATCCAGTCCATAGTGGCAGCCCCATCATGAACTTCACCTATCTTGTGATTAACACCTGTATAAAATAAAATACGTTCTGTAGTCGTGGTTTTACCCGCATCTATATGAGCAGATATACCTATATTCCTATAACATTCTATAATTGTCTTACGAGCCATTATTGATCCTCATAACCTACCAACGAAAATGACTGAAAGCTTTATTAGCTTCGGCCATTTTATGAGTATCTTCTCTTTTCTTCATGGCTGCGCCACGATTTTCTGAAGCATCAAGTAACTCTCCAGCTAAACGCAAATCCATAGATTTCTCGCTACGTTTTTTAGCTGCCTCTCTGAGCCATCTCATTGACAAAGCCAAACGTCTAACAGGCCTAACTTCAACAGGAACTTGATAATTAGCACCACCTACACGTCGACTTTTTACCTCTACTATAGGTTTTATATTATTTATAGCTAAATTAAATATCTCTAAAGGATCTTTTTTTGTTTTATGACCCACATGGGAAAGTGCCCCATATACAATTCTTTCTGCAACAGCCTTTTTACCATCAAGCATTACAACATTCATAAATTTTGCTAACTCAACACTACCAAATTTAGGATCTGGCAATATCTCGCGCTTAGGTATTTCACGACGACGTGACATTATATTTCCTTGTGTCTTTCAGTTGACCCAAAATACTATTTGGGCATAGCTACCTAATAAGAATAGCCCCTTACATGCCATATAATTATGGCCACACTTTTCAAAAACAGTTAAAAATTACGCTTTCTTAGCGCGTTTAGAACCATATTTTGAACGAGCCTGTTTACGATTTTTAACACCTTGCAAATCAAGAGAACCTCTGACTATATGATAACGCACACCCGGCAAGTCTTTAACACGACCACCTCTTACTAAAACTACAGAGTGTTCTTGCAAATTATGACCCTCTCCACCAATATATGAAATTACTTCATATCCATTAGTTAAGCGCACCTTAGCTACTTTTCTCATAGCAGAATTAGGTTTTTTAGGTGTTGTAGTATAAACACGAGTACAAACACCACGACGTTGTGGGCAGTTTTCTAAAGCCGGGCTTTTGCTCTTAAGAACACCAATTTCTCGTGGCTTCCTTATAAGCTGACTAATAGTAGGCATATACTTCGAAATCCTTTTATATAATTATAATAATTAAATTTTTTATTTCAAAAATATCAATTTTCTAAAAAAACTAACTTTACTGCAGTTCACCATATATCAATTTATAATAGTAAAATCGCATACTAAAGTTAGCTGGCCAATATAACTCTGTTTTCAACAATTGTCAAAAACAACTTAAATACATGCAAGCAATACAATAAAGAAAACTCTACTTATGAATTTTCAAATATACTAGGCCTGCTTTCTGATTTATTTAACTTCTCAGCTTCAGCAGCAGTAATTTTAGCTTTACGTGCCTTATGATAAGACAATCCAGTACCCGCTGGAATTAAACGACCAACTATCACATTTTCCTTCAAACCACGTAATTCATCTTTTTTACCCATTATAGCTGCCTCAGTTAATACTCGAGTAGTTTCCTGAAAAGAAGCTGCTGATATAAATGAATCGGTAGAAAGTGAAGCTTTAGTAATACCAAGCAAGACATTTTCATAAGTTGCCGGTATTCCATTTTGTGATATTACACGATCATTTTCGTTTAATAAATCCGCCCTCTCTACTTGTTCACCAGGAACAAAACTCGTATCACCAGGATTAAGGACATTCACTCTACGTAACATCTGACGGACTATAACTTCAATATGTTTATCATTGATTTTAACTCCTTGCAAACGATAAACATCCTGAACTTCATCTATTATATAAGCAGCCAAACTTTCTATGCCTTGCAAACGTAATATATCATGAGGATCAGCTGGTCCATCTACTATGGTTTCTCCTTTATTAACAACCTGACCATCATGCACTAAAATCTGTTTCTCTTTTGCAACAAGGAATTCGTTGCTAACTCCATCTAGATCAGTAATAACTAACCGTTGTTTTCCCTTAGTGTCCTTTCCAAAAGAAACTGTACCAGTCAATTCAGCTAACATACCAGCACCCCTTGGAGAACGAGCCTCAAATAACTCAGCAACCCTAGGAAGACCACCTGTAATATCACGAGTTTTTTGAGATTCCTGAGGAATTCTAGCTAAAACCTCGCCTACCAAAACTTGTTGACCATCACGAACAGTAATTAAAGCTCCTACTGGGAAAGCAATACTGCTAGGAATATCTGTACCTGCAATTTTAACACCTTCACCAGATTCATTAACTAACCTGATTTGTGGTCTCATAGCTATTTTATTACCCCTTACTTTAGGTGTAATAACGACCAGTGTTGATAATCCTGTAACCTCATCAACCTGTTTAGCAACAGTAACTCCTTCCTCAATATTTTCAAAACTTACTCTACCAGCATATTCAGATACTATAGGCCTAGTCAATGGATCCCAAGAAGCTAAGAGAACACCAGCATTTACAGAATCACCATCACCAACCAATAAAATAGCTCCATAAGGAATTTTATGTCTTTCTCGTTCTCTCGAATTATCATCAAAAACAGCTAATTCTCCAGACCTTGAAATAACTACTCTCTCCCCTTTAGGATTTGTAACATATCTCATAGTACTCATAAAACCAACAGTACCTTTAGATTTTGTTTCAACTACACTAGCCATAACAGAACGTGATGCTGCACCTCCTATATGAAAAGTTCTCATAGTAAGCTGAGTACCAGGCTCACCTATAGACTGAGCCGCAACAACACCAACAGCCTCACCTATATTTACAGGTTCTCCTCTACCCAAATCTCTACCATAACAACAAACACATAGGCCTCTTCTACTTTCACATGTAAGAGGAGTACGAACTTTTACTTCGTCAACACCTATTAAATCTATTTTCTCTACCAAATCTTCATCCAATAAAGAACCAGAATGTATAACTGTTTCTCTAGTATCAGGATCTACTATATCATTAATAATTACACGACCAAGCACTCTATCTCTTAGAGGTTCTATAACTTCTCCTCCTTCCATTATAGCTTTCATGTTATAACCATAAGATGTGCCACAATCATACTCTGTAATAACCAAATCTTGCGTTACGTCTACTAATCTTCTAGTTAAATAGCCAGAATTTGCTGTTTTAAGGGCGGTATCAGCTAAACCCTTACGAGCACCATGAGTAGAAATAAAGTATTGAAGAACATTCAAACCTTCCCTAAAATTTGCACTAATTGGAGTTTCAATAATAGAACCATCAGGTTTTGCCATTAGACCACGCATACCGGCTAACTGTCTAATTTGAGCCACAGAACCACGAGCACCTGAATCTGCCATCATATAAATAGAATTAAAAGATTCCTGACGTACTTTCTTACCATGCCTATTCGAAACAGGTTCAGTAGCTAAAAACTCCATCATTGCCTTACCAACCCTGTCACTAGCTTTACCCCAAATATCTACAACATTATTATATCTTTCTTGAGAAGTAACTAATCCAGAAGAATACTGTTTATCTATTTCTTTAACTTCTTCATTAGCATCCGATAAAATATCTGACTTTGCTGCAGGAATCAACATATCTTCCATAGCAATAGAAATACCAGCTTTAGTAGCAAGAAGAAAACCTGATTGCATTAAGTTATCAACAAAGATAACAGTATTATGCAAACCACAACGTCTAAAAGAATTATTAATCAATCGAGAAATTTCTTTTTTCTTTAAAGTTTTATTCAAAACAGAGAATGATAAGCCTTTAGGCAAAATTTCAGACAATATAGATCTACCAACTGTTGTTTCATAACGCTTATAAACTGGCATCCATGTATTATCATTATCACGCTCATACTCTGTAATACGAACTGTAACACGACTTTGTAATTCTACTTCTCCTATATCATAAGCCCTTTGAACTTCAGAAACAGAAGAGAAAAACATGCCTTCTCCCTTACCATTGATACGTTCTCTAGTCGCATAATATAATCCCAATACTATATCTTGGGATGGAACTATTGATGGTTCACCATTTGCAGGGAATAAAATATTATTCGAAGACAACATCAGGGTTCTGGCTTCTAACTGGGCTTCCAACGATAGAGGCACATGCACAGCCATTTGATCTCCATCAAAGTCAGCATTAAATGCTGCACAAACAAGAGGATGCAACTGTATGGCTTTACCACCAATTAATACAGGTTCAAAAGCTTGAATACCCAAACGATGCAAAGTAGGAGCTCTATTCAGCATAACAGGATGCTCTCTTATAACCTCTTCCAACAAATCCCATACGACTGGATCTTGAGTTTCAACCATCTTTTTTGCAGCTTTAATTGTACTAGCAAAACCCATAGATTCTAATTTATTAAAAACAAAAGGCTTAAACAATTCCAACGCCATTAGCTTCGGTATACCACACTGGTGTAGTTTTAATTGAGGTCCTACAACGATTACGGATCTACCAGAATAATCTACACGTTTACCTAAAAGATTTTGACGGAATCTACCACCTTTGCCTTTAATCATATCAGCCAAAGATTTTAACTGACGCTTATTAGCACCAGTCATAGCTTTGCCTCTTCGACCATTATCTAATAATGAATCTACAGATTCTTGTAACATCCTTTTTTCATTTCTTAAAATAATTTCAGGAGCTTTTAATTCTATAAGTCTTTTTAGCCTATTATTGCGATTTATAACTCTACGATACAAATCATTTAAATCAGAAGTAGCAAACCTACCACCATCTAATGGTACAAGAGGTCTTAAATCAGGAGGTAATACTGGAAGAACCTCTAAAATCATCCACTCAGGCTTCAAGTTAGACCTTTGAAAACCTTCAAGAACTTTTAAACGTTTTGAAATTTTTTTGATTTTTGATTCTGCAGAAGAATTTTTTAACTCATCTCTTAAAACACGAATCTCTTGTTCAAGATCTATGTTATGTAATAACTCCCTTATAGCTTCAGCACCCATAAGAGCCTTAAACTCATCACCATACTCTTCTGTCTTAGCAAAAAAATCATCGTCAGACATAATCTGACCACGTTTTAAAGGAGTCATTCCAGGATCTATAACACACCAAGCTTCGAAATATAAAACTCTCTCTATATCTCTCAAAGTCATGTCTAGAACCATTCCCAATCTAGAAGGTAAGCTTTTTAAAAACCAGATATGGGCAACAGGACTAGCAAGCTCAACATGCCCCATCCTTTCCCTTCTAACTTTAGCAGAAGTTACCTCAACACCACATTTTTCACAAATAACACCACGATGTTTAAGACGTTTATATTTACCACATAAACATTCATAGTCCTTAATTGGACCAAATATTCTAGAACAAAACAAGCCATCTCTTTCAGGCTTAAAAGTCCTATAATTAATAGTTTCTGGTTTACGCACTTCACCATAAGACCATGAACGAATTTTCTCTGGAGAAGCGACACTAACTTTAATAGCATCAAACTGCTCATCTTGTGAAACCTGTTTAAAAAGGTCAAGTAGCGCCTTCATTAGTTACGCTCCAAATCTATATCCAAACCCAAAGAACGAATTTCTTTTACCAATACATTAAAAGACTCTGGCATACCTGCATTTATTAAATGATCGCCTTTGACAATACTTTCATAAACCTTAGTTCTTCCAGTTATATCATCTGATTTCACAGTCAACATTTCCTGAAGAGTATAAGCAGCACCATATGCTTCTAAAGCCCATACCTCCATCTCACCAAAGCGTTGACCACCAAACTGTGCTTTACCACCAAGAGGTTGCTGAGTAACTAAAGAATAAGGACCAGTAGATCTAGCATGCATCTTATCATCAACTAAATGGTGTAGTTTTAGATAATGCATATAACCAATTGTAACTGGCCTTTCAAATTTATCACCAGTACGACCATCAAATAGCCATGCTTGAGTTTTAGAATTTGTCAATTGAATTTTTTCAGCAACATCATCAGGATAAGCTAAAGACAATAATTGAGATATTTCATTCTCATTTACGCCATCAAA
This sequence comes from Angomonas ambiguus, assembly GCA_019695575.1. Classification (NCBI taxonomy): domain Eukaryota; phylum Euglenozoa; class Kinetoplastea; order Trypanosomatida; family Trypanosomatidae; genus Angomonas; species Angomonas ambiguus. The sequence goes on along the minus strand of JADNSB010000001.1, from coordinate 661,528 downwards.
AACAGGAGTAGCAACAGTTAAACCATTTTTTAAATTATGAGCAAGCTCCAAAATCTCTTTATTATTTAACTGTTTAAGATCCACATTCGCCCCACCACAATTATAAATCTTATTCATATAAGAACGAATTTCTTCTATTTTCTTCTCATATGACAATAGCTCATTGATTCTTTGACCAATGCCTTTAGCAGCCCAACCAAGATGAACCTCTAAAACTTGACCAACATTCATCCTAGATGGAACACCTAAAGGATTAAGTACAATATCAACAGGAGTACCATCAGCCATATGAGGCATATCCTCAACAGGAACAATTCTAGATACAACACCCTTGTTACCATGTCTGCCAGCCATTTTATCACCAGGCTGTAATCTCCTCTTAACAGCAAGATAGACCTTCACCATTTTCATAACACCAGGTGGTAGTTCATCTCCTTGAGTTAATTTTTTACGTTTTTCTTCAAAGAAAATATCGAATTGTTTTCTTTTATCCTCAAGAGATAATTTTACTTGCTCTAATAAAGAAGCATACCTATCTTCTGTAAGACGAATATCAAACCAAAAATGTTTATCCAGAGAATCCAAATATTCTTTAGTAATAATAGAATCTTTTACTAAACCATGAGGACCACCATTTACTTTTTTACCAATCAATACCTTTTCCAATCTAGAAAACTGATCTTTCTCAACAATACGTAACTGATCATTTAAGTCTTGTCGATATTTGTGTAAATCATAATCAATAATAGATTGGGCTCTATTATCACGAGTCACTCCTTCCCTAGTAAATAACTGGACATCAATTACTGTACCACTCATTCCCGATGGAACACGCAAAGAAGTATCTTTCACATCAGAAGCTTTCTCTCCAAAAATTGCTCTTAACAATTTCTCTTCTGGAGTTAATTGCGTTTCTCCCTTAGGAGTTATTTTACCAACTAAAACATCACCAGCTGCAACCTCCGCTCCAATATAAGTAATACCAGAATCATCCAATCGATTTAATTGAATTTCAGATAGATTACTAATATCTCTTGTAATTTCCTCTGGCCCAAGCTTAGTATCTCTCGCAACAACAGTTAGTTCTTCAATATGAATTGAGGTGTATCGATCATCAGAAACAACCTTTTCAGAAATTAATATAGAATCCTCAAAGTTATAACCATTCCAAGGCATAAATGCCACCAACATATTTTGCCCTAATGCAAGTTCACCAAGATCAGTAGAAGCTCCATCAGCTAATACATCTCCTTTCGAAACATTATCACCAAATTTAACTATAGGCCTTTGATTGACATTGGTATTCTGATTAGACCTTGAATACTTATTCAAATTATATATATCTACACCAACCTCGCCATCATTGTTTTCAGAATCATAGACCTTAATTACTATACGATCAGCATCAACATAATCAACAAAACCTCCTCGCAATGCTTGAACTGTAGTTCCAGAATCAACAGCAACAATTCTCTCAACACCAGTACCTACAATTGGCTTTTCCGGAACTAAACAAGGAACAGCTTGCCTTTGCATATTGGCTCCCATTAGAGCTCTATTAGCATCATCATGTTCCAAAAATGGAATCAATGATGCAGCAACTGAAACTATTTGAGAAGGAGCCACATCCATATAATGAATATTTTTTGGAGAAGTAAGAAGTGTTTCGCCAGACTCTCTACATGCTATTAAATCATCAATAAAATAATTATCTTTATCTAATTCTGCATTAGCCTGAGCGATAACATATTTACTTTCTTCAATAGCTGATAAATAATCTATTTGATCTGTAACTTGACCATTTATAACTTTACGATAAGGAGTTTCTAAAAATCCGTAATCATTTAAACGGGCATATAATGACATAGAATTTATAAGACCTATATTAGGACCCTCTGGAGTCTCTATAGGGCAAACTCTACCATAATGAGTAGGATGAACATCTCTAACCTCAAAACCAGCACGCTCCCTAGTTAAACCACCAGGTCCCAAAGCAGATACTCTACGTTTGTGTGTAACTTCAGATAAGGGATTAGTTTGATCCATAAATTGAGATAATTGACTAGATCCAAAAAACTCCTTTATTGCAGCAGAAATTGGTTTTGAATTTATTAGATCATGCGGCATTAAACTATCTATTTCAGCCTGTCCTAATCTTTCTCTAACTGCTCTTTCAACTCTAACAAGACCAGATCTAAATTGATTTTCAGTTAGTTCTCCAACACACCTCACACGCCTATTTCCTAGATGATCAATATCATCAACTTGCCCATAACCATTACGCAAGTCAACTAAAACCTTTATAGTTTCTAAAATATCATCTTTAGTAAGTATTGTAGAAGAACTACAAGAATCCTTATCTCTATTAAGACGACTATTTAATTTCATACGACCAACTCTAGATAAATCATAAGTTATATCGTTAAAAAATAGACGTTCAAGAAGAATATTTACAGCTTCTTCAGTTGGGGGTTCCCCTGGACGCATCATACGATAGATAGCAATTCTTGCAGAAAGCTGATCTACAGTATCATCAATACGTAACGTTTGAGAAATATAAGATCCTCTATTTAAATCATTTATATACAACGTCTTAATTGATTTGATATCATGTTTTCTTAGTGACTCTAGTACAGTTTCAGTAATTTCATCGTTAACACTAGCAACCAGCTCTCCTGTTTCTGGATCAATAACATTAGCAGACAAAACTCTGCCAACCAAGAAATCATCCTTAACTAAAATCTGCTTTATACCTTGCTTGGATATTTCTCTAAGATGCTTTGAATTAATACGCTTATCTTTCTCTACTATGAGAACTCCATCTTTGTCGAATATATCGAAATTAACAACCTCACCTTTCCATCTATCAGGAATAAATTCTAGAACGGCATCTGTCTCATTTAAAGTAAATACATCTGAATCAAAAAAATAAGACAATATAAACTCAGGTGAGAAGCCAATTGCTTTAAGCAAAATAGTCACAGGCATCTTACGACGACGGTCTATACGAAAAAATAAGATATCTTTAGGATCAAATTCAAAATCAAGCCAAGATCCTCTATATGGAATGATTCTTGCAGAGAAAAGCAATTTACCAGAACTATGAGTTTTTCCCTTATCATGCTCGAAAAAGACACCTGGAGAACGATGCAATTGTGAAACAACAACACGCTCTGTACCATTGATGATAAAAGAGCCAGAAGAGGTCATTAATGGGATTTCTCCCATATAAACCTCCTGCTCTTTAACTTCTTTCATAACATTTTTACTAGATTCCCTATCCATTAGCACTAAACGTAATTTAGCACGTAAAGGAGAAGCATAAGATAAGCCACGCTGCTGACATTCTCTTACATCAAACACAGGCTTACCAAGTTCATAACTAACGAATTCTAATCTGGCAAGTTCATTATGACTAACTATTGGAAAGATCGACAAAAAAGCGGCCTGTAAACCATGATCTGAACGCTTTAAAGAGTCAACCTCAAACTGTAAAAAAGTTTGATAAGATTGCAGCTGAGTTTCCAATAAACATGGGATTTTCTGTACATCTGCACGCTTAGCAAAGCTTTTACGAATGCGCTTTTTTTCGGTATACGAATAAGGCATGGACACTCCGACTCGAAATTACAGAAGCCGTCACTACGGCTCCAGGTTGATACGTTTCCAGGAAACTCTTGTTTCTACTAAAAGTTTCCTGGAAACGCAAAAGCCCGGAAACAACAAAACAGTTATTCCGGGCGAAATTAAAAACATTATTTAATTTCTGCTTTTGCTCCAGCTTCTTCTAATTTCTTCTTAATTGCATCAGCATCAGCTTTAGATACACCTTCCTTAACTGCTTTAGGAGCACCATCAACCAAATCTTTTGCTTCTTTCAATCCTAAGCTGGTAATTTCACGAACAGTTTTAATAACACTTACCTTATTAGCACCGACTTCTAATAACATTACATTAAATTCGGTCTGTTCCTCCACAGCAGCAGATGATGCAACTGCTGGAGCTGCAACAGCTACAGCAGCAGCTGCTGAAACACCAAATTTTTCTTCCATTTCTTTAATCAGTTCTGATAATTCAAGAACTGTCATATTAGATACTGCTTCAAGAATTTCACTTTTACTTAACGACATTTTAAAGAACTCCAAAATTACATTATGCCAGACAAAAATTGCCTAAATATTTAACAAACTAATAAAAAACTTAAAAAATAATTACTTTTTTAAATCACATACAGCTGAAAGACCTCTTACAAATTTTGTAGGAATCTCATTAAGAGTACGAACAAATTGTGTAATAGGAGCCTGTAATGTTGCCGCCAACTTAGCTAACAATTCTTCCCTTGAAGGCATATTAGCCAAAGCAACAACAGCAGTATAATCCAACAAGTAATTAGGCAAAGCACCCGCTTTAATTATTAACTTGTCATTATTTTTAGCAAAATCAGCTAAAACTTTAGCTGCCGATACAGGATCTGAACTAACACCATAAATCAATGGCCCAGTCAATTTATCAACTAACAATGCAAAATCTGTATCTGCAATAACACGGCGTGCTAACGAGTTTTTCAAAACTCTGATATACACACCAGAATCACGCGCAATTTTACGCAATGAAGAAATAGAAGCGACATCAAGACCTCGATATTCAGCAATAACAACAGACTGAGCATCCGATATTTTTAACTGCATCTCTTGAATAACTATCGCTTTCTCTTGACGATTAAGACTCACAGGCGAAATACTCCACTAAAAAAAACGTTAAAACCAATCAACGTTACCCGGAATCGGCGTCTAGCTGAGCTCTTACATAAAAGAAATCACTTCACAAATACGCCGTCTACGTTGGAATTGATAAAACACAATATTAAGCAAAAAACTACATAAAGCTCCAACGATCTTTGACTGAAATGTCTATAAAACGAAACATAGCGTTCAAAGCATAACAAAAACAAACAACTATTAACCTATAGAAGATAGATCAATTCTTACACCTATTCCCATTGTCGAAGATAAAGAAATTTTTCTCAAATAAACACCTTTAGAAGACACTGGTTTATTTTTCCTTAAAGCATCAACCAAAGCTACTGCATTAGAGACTAAACTATCTATATTAAACGAAGCTCTACCTATAGTAGAATGTATTATACCATTCTTATCTGTTCTATATTGAACTTGACCTAATTTAACATTCTTAACAGCTTCAGCCACATCCATGGTAACAGTACCAACTTTAGGATTAGGCATTAAGCCACGAGGCCCTAAAATCTGTCCCAAAGAGCCAACAATCTTCATTGCATCAGGAGAAGCGATAACCACATCAAAATTAATCTGACCAGATTTTATAGAATCTGCAAGATCTTCAAAACCAACTATATCAGCACCAGCTAACTTAGCTGACTCAGCCTTATCTCCTTGAGCAAAAACAGCTACTCTAACCTGTTTCCCTGTTCCTGAAGGTAAAATAACAGAACCACGAACTAATTGATCAGATTTTTTTGCATCAATACCAAGCTGAACAGCTATATCTATGGATTCGTCAAATTTAGCATTGGCAGTATCTTTTAACAACTGTAAAGCATCAGAAATGGAATAGAGTTTAGAAGAGTTTACTTTACTTGAAATATCAAGCATTCTTTTACTTAGTTTTTTCATGATTAAACGCCCTCCACCTTGACACCCATACTACGAGCACTACCAGCTATAGTACGAACAGCAGCATCTAAGTCAGCAGCTGTTAAATCAACAGCTTTAGCTTTGGCTATTTCTTCAATCTGCCCTCTTGTTAAAACACCAACCTTATCAACATGAGGTTTCGCCGAACCCTTTTGTAAAGAAATTGCTTTTTTAATTAAAACAGTGGCTGGGGGAGTTTTTAATATAAAAGTAAAACTCTTATCAGCGAATGCTGTAATAACAACAGGAATTGGAAGACCCACTTCCATGCCTTGTGTTTTAGCATTAAAAGCCTTACAAAACTCCATAATATTCAAACCTCGTTGACCCAATGCAGGACCAATAGGAGGAGAAGGAGTTGCCTTACCAGCAGGTACTTGTAATTTAATAAAACCTACTATTTTTTTTGCCATTAACTTATCTCCTAATGGGTAATATCGCTATAAAAGCTCCCCATACACAAAAAATCAAGTCTTTTCCACTTGACTAAAATCAAGTTCTACAGGAGTAGATCTACCAAAAATCGTTACAGAAACTCTGATTTTGTTTTTCTCATAGTTTACCTCTTCAACATTACCATTAAAGTCAGCAAAAGGGCCATCTTTGACTCTTATGATTTCACCTATTTCAAATAAGACTTTCGGCCTAGGCTTCTCAAAACCTTCTTCCATTTTAGCAAGAATTTTTTCAATTTCAGAATCTGCAATAGGTGTAGGTTTATTACCATGACCACCTAAAAAACCTGTAATGCGGTTTGTATTTCTTACTAAATGCCATGTTTCATCTGTTAATTCCATCTCAAGCAACATATAGCCAGGGAATATAGATCTCTCAGTAATAGATTTATGACCATTTTTAATATCTATCACCTCTTCAGAAGGAATTAATATCCTTCCAAATGAAGAACGCAAACCAGCAGCATCAATACGATCATTTAGTACTTTCAAAACATTTTTCTCCATGCCTGAAAAAACATGAATAATGTACCAACGTTTATTCATTTAAGCTACCTATTTCCATCCCAAGAAAAGAACATAAAGCAAATATTCTATACATTTATCAATAAACAAAATAAACAAACTAACAGAAAAAGCAAAAACAAACACAACAACAGTCATTCTTACAGCTTCTTTACGCTGAGGCCAAGACATTAGTTTTAGCTCGAAAAAAGAATCTTTTATAAAATAAAGAAGAGATCTACCTAGTTTGCTAAAAATAAACAATGTACCTGATAAAACAATAAGAAAGACAAAAACTAATAGTCTTTCATAAAAGCTTCTATTATTTAAAAAACTAAAACTAATAAAAGCACTTAAAAACAACAATACAGATAAAAAAAATTTTAGTTTATCAGTAAAAGCAACAGAATTTTCTAAATTAGAATTAGACATTTTCAACCTATGCCAAAACACTATTGATGGCAGGGGCAGTAGGAATCGAACCTACAGCCTTCGGTTTTGGAGACCGACGCTCTGCCAATTGAGCTATACCCCTATAACATAGAATGATAAATATTCTAATAACAGGGATATATAGTACTACTAAAAAATAAACTAAGCAATAATTTTAGACACCACACCGGCACCAACTGTTCTACCGCCTTCACGTATCGCAAATCTTAATCCTTCTTCCATTGCGATTGGAGCTAAAAGCTTCACAGTAATACTTACATTATCACCAGGAAGTACCATCTCTTTATCTTTAGGTAAATCAATAGTACCTGTGACATCGGTGGTACGAAAATAAAACTGCGGACGATAACCATTAAAGAAAGGAGTATGACGACCACCTTCTTCCTTAGATAAAACATAAACCTCAGCTGAAAATTCGGTGTGAGGAGTAATAGTACCAGGCTTTGCTAAAACTTGCCCTCTTTCAACATCCTCTCTCTTTGTTCCTCTCAACAAAATACCGACATTATCACCAGCTTGACCTTGATCCAACAATTTACGGAACATTTCAACACCAGTACATGTTGTCTTAATTGTATCTTTGATTCCCACTACCTCAATTTCTTCACCAACTTTAACAACACCTCTTTCTACACGACCAGTAACAACAGTTCCACGACCAGATATCGAGAATACATCCTCAACTGGCATCAAAAATGTTCCATCTATAGCGCGTTCTGGTGTTGGTATATAGCTATCTAAAGCATCAGCTAAAGCTAAAATAGCTTTTTCTCCTAACTCTCCTTTATCACCTTCCAAGGCTAGTTTAGCAGAACCTTTAATAATTGGGGTATCATCTCCTGGAAAATCATATTTGGACAACAATTCACGAACTTCCATTTCTACGAGTTCGAGCAATTCTTCATCGTCGACCATGTCTGACTTGTTTAGGAACACAACAATATATGGCACACCAACCTGACGAGATAACAATATATGCTCTCTTGTCTGTGGCATAGGGCCATCAGCAGCAGAAACAACAAGAATAGCCCCGTCCATCTGAGCCGCTCCTGTTATCATGTTTTTTACATAATCAGCATGTCCAGGACAATCCACATGTGCATAATGACGATTAGATGTCTCATACTCCACATGAGCAGTATTTATTGTAATACCTCTAGCTTTTTCCTCTGGAGCAGCATCGATTTGTGCATAACCACAAGCTTCTCCTCCAAACTTAGTTGCCAAAACAGTAGTAATAGCAGCTGTTAAAGTTGTTTTACCATGATCAACGTGACCAATAGTACCTACATTTACATGAGGCTTACTACGTTCAAACTTGCCTTTAGCCATAAAAATAACTCCAAGTGAGGATTAAATCTATAACATTGTGGAAAAAATATGATATCAATGACCCAAAATATGGTGCCCATGACGCGGATCGAACGCGTGACCTCTCCCTTACCAAGGGAGTGCTCTACCACTGAGCCACATGGGCATTATGGAGCGAGTGAAGGGAATCGAACCCTCGTCATAAGCTTGGAAGGCTTCAGCTCTGCCATTGAGCTACACTCGCAAGTTACACATTCGGCATATGGTGGAGGAGGTTGGATTCGAACCAACGTAGGCGCACGGCCAACAGATTTACAGTCTGCCCCCTTTAGCCACTCGGGCACCCCTCCACGACAATCTAGTATATTCTACACACTTATTATTTATTTTGCAAAAAAAATCACTATTAATATATTAACAAACAATAAGTAAATATTTTTTATCAAAAAAACATGAGGTATTTAAAAAGAATACTTAGTTTAAATTATTACTATAATGGTTTTTGATGATTTTGACAAAAACTAAACATCTATGTTCAATTAAATCAATATTATTTAAAAATTCTATTTTATCTATAAAAAATTCTGTTGTTGATAATAAATCCAAAATTTCATCCTTAGGAACTTTCCCTTTCATAGCACAAAAAACACCATTAGGCTTTAAAAGATGCTTTGTATTTTTTGTAAAATTTTTAAGAGAAGAAAAAGCTCTTGAAATAATGAGATCAAAACTAAAATTATTTAACAGTTCAATTCTAGATTTTATGATTTTTAGATTTGATAAACCTAACAGATGATTAACTTGAGTCATAAAAACAGTCTTTTTACCTATAGAATCAACACAAATAATATTCCATCTTGGCCTCATTATAGATATAACTATACCAGGTAAACCAGCCCCAGAACCAACATCACAAATATTCGCATCATTAATCAAAACATCATCCAGAAAAGGTAATATAGATATGCTATCAATAATATGATACATAATGATACTTTTTAAATCGCTAATCGCTGTTAAATTATAATATTTATTCCATTTCTGAAGAAATATTACATATTCTTTTAGCATATATCGTTGAGTTAAAGACAAATCTATATTATTTTTTGAACAATATTCTAATATAAGGCTCTCATTATCAGCATAACAATTAATCATTTATTATATTTTAAACCTTTTATATAAATAAGAATCACAGAAATAGCAGCTGGGGTTATGCCAGATATTCTTGATGCCTGACCTATTGTCTCTGGTTTATAATCACTAAGTTTCTGCCTAACCTCTATAGAAAGATTGCCAATTTTATTATAATCAATATCAAAAGGAATTAGCAAACCTTCATATTCAGATGTTTTTTTGACTTCTTCTTGTTGTCTAGATATATATCCATCGTATTTAATGAGTATGTTAATTTGATCAGAAAGCAAAGTGTCATCCATCAAACCAGGTCCTATCAAAAAATAACCATCCACACCCTTAATACCCATCAAAGACCTATAATCGATTCCAGGTCTTTTTAAAATATCAAAAACCTTATAATCTCGATCAGTTTTTTTTCCAACAGAAGAATCAGAAAAATAATTTGATAAAATACTAGGATTCAAATATAAATTCTTTAATCGTGTGATTTCTCTTTCAATCAAATCACGTTTTCTATTAAAATAATCCCAATGATAATCGTTTATTAATCCAAATTTTCTTCCTAGTTCTGTGAGTCTAAAATCAGCATTATCTTCTCTTAAAAACAAACGATATTCAGCGCGAGATGTAAACATTCTATAAGGTTCATCAATGCCTTTTGTTATTAAGTCATCTATCATAACTCCAATATAAGAATCACTTCTTTGTGGAGACCATTGAGAAAGTTCTTTAGAAAACCTACCTGCATTTAAACCAGCGACTAATCCTTGAGCTGCAGCTTCTTCATATCCAGTAGTACCATTTATCTGTCCAGCAAAAAACAAACCAGAAATTATCTTAGTTTCAAGAGTTGATTTTAAATGTCTAGGGTCAAAATAGTCATATTCTATAGCGTATCCTGGTCTCAATATATGTGATTTCTCTAAACCTAATATTGAGTGAATTAAATCAATTTGCACATCAAATGGCAAACTCGTAGATATACCATTTGGGTAAATCTCATTTGTATTTAAACCTTCTGGCTCTAAAAAAATTTGATGAGATTCTTTATCTGCAAAACGAAAAACCTTATCTTCTATAGAAGGACAATATCTAGGCCCAATTCCATTTATTTCACCATTGTAAAGAGGAGATCTATCAATAGAATTTTTAACTATTTCATGAGATATTAAGTTTGTTCTAGTAATCCAACAAGGTACTTGTTTAGGACGAATAATATTACTTCCATTAAAAGAGAAAAATGGAATTGGATTAGAATCACCATACTGGATCTGAAGATCTTCATAATTAATTGTACGTCCATCTATTCTAGGTGGAGTACCAGTTTTTAATCGACCAACTGTAAAACCCATATCTTTTAATTTATCAGTTAAAAAAAGAACTGATGAATCACCAGATCTTCCTCCGGACATTTTACTTAAACCTACATGCATTAAACCATTAAGAAAAGTACCAGCAGTAAGAACAACAGATTTTGATTTAAAAAAAATACCTAACTGAGTATGAACTCCTTTGACATTGTTGTTTTCAACAGAAATATCATCCACTACTTGTTGCAATATGAAAAGATTTTTCTGATTTTCTAAAATACTCCTGATTGATAAACGATATAAATTTCTATCTGTTTGTGCTCTTGTAGATCTTACTGCATAACCCTTAGAAGAATTCAAAATTCTAAAATGTATCCCTGAATAATCAGCTGCTATTGGCATGGCTCCACCTAGAGCATCTATTTCTTTTACTAAATGTCCTTTACCTATACCACCAATAGAAGGATTACAAGACATTTGCCCTAAAGTTTCAATATTACTTGTTAATAATAAAGTTTTTGAACCTTGTCTTGCTGAAGCTAAGGCAGCTTCTGTTCCAGCATGTCCTCCACCTATAACTATTACATCAAATTGTTCATGATAATTCATTTTTTTCCTTTTTAGATTTTTCTTTAATTTAAAACATATGTTTTAAATTTAATATTTTTTTATCATTTATTTATTTAAATGATAATAATAATAGATAACTATGAAAAATGTGGATAACTTATTTTTTTATTAAAAATCAATAATTTAGTTTTTTTAAAAAGTATGTAAAAACTCTGTTTTTATTTGTAATAAAAATTGAATAAGTTTTTAAAAACAAAAAAAAATATGTTTATTAAGAAGTAATTAAGATGATATGCACAACTAAATGTGAATATAAATTGTTATTTTCCTATGCAGAATTTAGAGAAAATATTATCTAATATATCGTCTGTTGCAAATTTCCCTGTTATTTTAGCTAAATTCTTATGAGATAATCTTAATTCTTCTGCTATTAGATCAACTTGTGGGTTCTTTTCTGATGTATATATAATTGCTGTTTTAATATTCTCTAATGAATCTACTAGACAAAACAAATGTCTTTCTCTAGAAATCCATCTTGATTCTTCTGTTTTATTTAATCCAATGGTTTCTAATATTTTTTCACGTAATAATTCCAAACCAATTTTTTTTGTTGCTGAGACTAGTAGTTCATCATTTTTTGCTATAGGAAATTTTGTTTCTATAATATCAGCTTTATTCAGTACTGTTATTATTGGAATTCCCTTGGGAAGAATGATATTTGGTTTTTTGGGTGTTGTTATATCTTGTACGAGCAATATCAGATCTGCTTTTTCTATTTCTTCTAAGCTTTTTTTTATGCCAATATTTTCTATATAATCATTGCTTTTTCTAATTCCTGCAGTATCAATTATGTTTATAAGAATGCCGTTTATGCTTATTTCATTAATTATTTTATCTCTAGTGGTTCCTGGTATATTTGTTACTATTGCTATTTCTTCTTCAGATAAGGCATTTAGTATACTAGATTTACCTACATTTGGTTCTCCCACTATAACTACATTAATACCATTTTTTAAAGTAATTCCTTGTTTTGTTTTTTGTATAAAAGTTATTAGCTTTTTACTTATTTTTTCCAAAGAAGCTAATATCTTATCTTTTTCTATTAGAATAATATCATCTTCTGAAAAATCTATATTTGCTTCTACAATAATTCTCAATTCCATTATTTCATCAGATAGTGCATTGATAACTCTGGATGGCTCACCAGATAGAGCTATCAATGCACTTCTAGAGGCTTCTATAGATACAGCATCAATTATGTCTGCAATAGCTTCTGCTTGAGCTAGATCTATCCTGCCATTCAAAAAAGCTCTTTTTGTAAATTCTCCAGGTTCTGATATTCGTACTCCAATATCTTTTCCATGGTCAATACACATATTTAAGATTTCATGTATTACTACTATTCCACCATGACATTGAAGTTCTAGTATATCTTCTCCAGTAAATGATTTTGGTGATTTAAAGAATATAGCAATACCTTTGTCGATAATTAGGTTTTCTGTATTTTTGAATGGCAGGTAATATACCCGTCTATCATCTAGTTTTTTTCCAAACAGATTGATCATCAAGATTGATAGATCTTTTCCTGATATACGTACTATTCCAATAGCTCCTTTTCCAGTAGCAGTAGATATAGCAACAATAGGAGAATTATCATACATATATAGTACCAAACATATTATGTTATTTTCGGGTAATGAACCATTGTTGTGCTATTGATAATATATTATTGACACACCAATATAAAACTAATCCAGATGGGAAGAAAAACATCATCCCTCCAAATACTAAAGGCATAATCATCATAACTTTTGCTTGCATTGGGTCTGGTGGTGCTGGATTTAGTTTAATTTGAACAATCATTGTTAGCATCATTAATATGGGTAATATAAAATATGGATCTCTTGCTGACAAATCTTGAATCCATAATATCCAAGGAGCCCCTCTCATTTCCACACTGGATAACAGTACCCAATAAAGAGAAAGGAAGACAGGAATTTGTACTATGATTGGTAAGCATCCTCCCAAAGGGTTTATTTTTTCATTTCTATATATTTCCATCACCGCAGCGTTAAACTTGCTGTTGTCATTTGAGAATTGTTTTCTTAAAGCTTGTATTCTTGGAGCTACGTCCTTTAATTTTGCCATTGATCTATAACTTTTTGATGCTAATGGAAAAAATAATAGTTTTATAATACATGTTAAAATAACTATGGACCAACCCCAGTTTTTTACAAAATCAAATATATAATTCATAAGCAAAAATATAGGTTTAGCAATTATAGTAAATATTCCATAATCCACAACTAGATCTAGTCCTTTCGCTACTGAAGCCATCTTTTTCTGGTCTTGTGGTCCTATCCATAAATATGAATTGCTTTCATAAGATTCATTAGGTTTTACTTCATTTATAGATTCTATAGTTCTTATAGCAAATATTTTTTTATCTTTATCTAGTTCTACAGCCTCATTTTTGCGAATACAATTTTCTTGGGGAATCCATGCTGTTACAAAGTAATGCTGAACCATAGCAATCCAGCCGTTATTTGTATTTTTTATATATTTTGCTTTATTGTTGCTAACATCTTGGAATGATATTTTTTGAAATTTATTTTTTTCAGAAAAAACAGCCATTCCAGTAAATGTTTTGTAAAAACTTGAGCTATCTGATGGATCACTACTATCTCTCATTATTTGAAGATATAATCTGGCATTCAATATTTCATTGCTTTTATTTGTAATTTTATGTTGTACCTTTATATTATATTTTCCATCTTCTAAGACATATCTTTTCAATAGTATGACACCATTTTTTTCTGACAAAAAATCAATTTCAGATTTATTATTATCTTGTTTTATATTTAATAACTTAAAATCAGATTTATGATTTGGTAAGGCAGTTTCGCCTATTAAGCCTGATTGAATAATATAAGAAAAATTATCGTTTGAGTTTATTAAAACAGTAGGTTTTTTCTTTTTATCTGGATAATTCAATAATTCAGCTTTTACTATTTTAGCTCCATGGCTGCTAAATGTAAGTTTTAAAACATCATTTTCTATAACTGTCAATTCTTCTTTTTGATTATTGATGTTTTGTTTTATATAATCTGTTCTATCAATTGATGAAAATGTAGATAACTGTTTGTTTATATCATTTGTTTTATTTGCGATAGAAAATGTTTTGTGATTTTTTTCATTTTCTAATTGCCAATTGTTCCAAAGAACTAATATAGAGAATGAAAAAATTATCCAAAGAATTATTCTTTTAATATCCATTTTTGAATTTTACCTGGTAGTTTGTAGTAGCTACTATTAGTATATAATGCTATTTTTTGTTTATATCATTTTTCTTATTTAATTGATACGGTACCGGATCTTGTCCTCCTTTGCACCAAGGATTACAACGTAATAATCGATAAAAAATTAACCAGAAAGCATAAAAAATATTATATCTTTTAATGGATTCAATAGCATACTGAGAACAAGAAGGATTGAATCTGCATTGCTTACCAATCCAAGGGCTTAAAATATGTTGATAAGATTCAATTAGTAGAATTACGATTTTTTTATGCATTTTGATATTTTGCTAAAATGGTAATCAATTTCAGATCTAGCATTTTTTTTTAGAACTTTTAATGAGCAAGCAGGTGCTTTAGAGCGCAAACGCACAACGTAATCTCCTCTAGGAATTATATTTGCTTTTGCTCTAAATGATTCACGTACAACTCTTTTGAGAGAATTACGTACAACTGCTTTATGGGCCATTTTTTTAGAAAAAATTAGACCAATCCTACTGGTTTGTAGCGACGTTATATTTGCATTGTCATGCAAGAATGAATTAACATAAAACAATTTGCCCTTAGCTACTGGGTGGCTGTTAATAACGGTCTTGTATTCATGAGATTTATGTAAACGAGCACCAGCAGGAAATCTAGATCTTTTTTTGTAGTTAGTATTCAACTCCGTTATAATTAATAAATTAAATCGATTTTTGAATTAAACAGATAGGCGTTTTCTTCCCTTTGCTCTACGTGCATTAATTATAGCACGCCCGGATCTTGTTTTCATTCTTATGCGAAAGCCATGTGTGCGCTTGCGGCGCAAGACAGAAGGTTGATAAGTTCGTTTCATTGGTAGTCTAAAGTTAAAAGAACAATAGTAAAGTTAAACGATGTTAATTCGAATAACTTAAGATTATTCTACGTTAATATGCGATTAAAGGAAAGTGTAACATTATATCTGATATATAGTACTTTTTACAATGCTAATTAAATAGCGATTTTAGGATGTTAGATTAATAGATATATTTATTCAAGCTATTTTTATAAAATCATAATTTTGATCTATAATATGTAATTATTGTGTTTTTTGATTGATGTTTTTTTGATTGATTTATAATTTGTAGTAAAATCAAGGTTTATAGAATATATTTATGAATAATTTTTGGTTGACATTTATTGCTCAAATGGAGAAGGATTTGCCTCCTCAACAAATAAATGCATGGATTAAACCATTAGAGCCACTTTCTTTTAATGAAGCAGAAAACATCTTGACTATTTTAGTCCCAAATAGGTTTAAGTTAGATTTAGTTAGGAAAAAATTTAGTAATCAAATAGAGAAAATTGCTTATGAATGGTTTAAGAAACCAATAAAAATTATATTTGAATTACCATCCAGTGATAGATCAAAATCTTTTCATGAAAGTGATCCTGTTTCTAAGGACAAAAATGTTAATAGTGATTTAAATAGCATTTATTTAACTGGAGAAACCACAAGTGTTTCACAAATTGATAACAATACATTAAACACAAGAAATGTTTCGGAAAATGTAGGAATTTATTATGAAAAATCAAAGTTAAATTCTATCCTTACATTTGATAATTTTGTTACTGGCAAGGCAAATCAATTAGCTAGAGCTGCCGCATTGCAGGTTTCTGAAAATCCTGGTATATCCTATAATCCTTTGTTTTTGTATGGAGGAGTTGGTCTAGGTAAGACCCATTTGATTCATGCTGTTGGTAATTCAATGATATCTGATAAATATAGTGTGAAAGTTAGATATGTACATGCCGACCAGTATGTTTCAGATGTTGTGAAGGCTTATCAAAGAAAGGCATTTGATGAATTTAAGCGATATTATCATTCCCTTGATTTGTTATTAATAGATGATATACAATTTTTTTCTGGAAAAAATAGGACTCAGGAAGAATTTTTCTATGCATTTGAGGCTATGGTAGCTCAGCATAAGCAGATTATTATCACGAGCGATACTTATCCAAAAGAACTGTCAGGAATAGATAGTAGATTAATTTCTAGATTTGATTCTGGATTAACTGTAGCAATAGAACCTCCTGAACTAGAAATGAGAGTAGCTATTCTTTTACGTAAGGCATCTACGGAAAATATTCCTATGCCAGAAGAAGTAGCTTTTTTTATTGCGAAACATCTTCGTAGTAATGTTCGTGAACTTGAGGGAGCATTAAGAAAAGTATTAGCATATGCACGTTTTCATGGTCGTGATGTATTAACTGTTGATGTTTGTAAAGATGCTCTTAAGGATTTATTATCCGTTTCTAACGGTCAAATTACAGTTGAAAATATTCAGAAGACAGTTGCAGATTTTTATAAAATTAAAGTTGCTGACATGTATTCTAAGAGAAGACCAGCTAATATTGCTATGCCTCGTCAAATTGCTATGTATCTTGCTAAAGAACTTACTCAAAAGAGTTTACCTGAAATAGGTGATTTGTTTGGAGGAAGAGATCATACTACAGTGTTACATGCTGTAAGGAAAATCTCAGAGGCTCGTATAAAACAATCTGACCTCAATCATACCTTACATGTTTTGGAACAAACCCTAAAGGGCTAGAGATGAAATTTTTACAAACAAATCGAGAACATTTAATAAAGACCCTATCTAGTATAGTTGGTATTGTTGAAAGACGAAATACTATGCCCATCTTATCTAATGTTCTTATGAAGAAAAATAGTAATAATTTATCATTTATTACTACAGATATAGATATACAAATGACAACTTATGCTGATTTTGGGGTATCTGGAGATGATGATAAAGCAACTACTGTTGGAGCTCGTAAGTTGCTAGAGATTTTAAAAGCTTTGCCTGAAATGAGCAAAGTCATTATTGAAATGCTTCCTGGAAAAATTAATGTTTTATCAGAGAAGAGTAGGTTTACTTTACAATCTTTGGATGCTAATGATTTTCCTGTTATGTATAGTGATGATAGTTGGGATATTTTTGTAAAGATGTCTCAGGTAGCATTAAAAAGTTTGTTAAATATGGTTTATTTTTCTATGGCTCAACAAGATATAAGATATTATCTTAATGGTATGTTGTTAGTTTTTGATAATGGTAAAATTAGTGCGGTGGCAACTGATGGACATAGACTTTCTTATAATTCTATATTGACAAATTCTTTTAAAGGTTACAAAGAAGTTATCATTCCTAGGAAAACAGTTTTAGAAATACAAAAATTGTTACAGGAAAATGATGAGGAACTGTCAATTGCTGTATCAGGTATGCAGATTAAATTTTGTTTCCGTGATATAGAACTTATATCAAAATTAGTAGAAGGTAAATTTCCAGATTTTGTAAAAGTAATACCCCAAGACTATACTAGACATTTTGAAATAGATAGAGATCTTTTTCATGGATCTTTACAGAGAGCTGCTATATTGACGAATGATAAATTTAAAGGGATTAGATTTCAATTTGCTTTAAATTCTTTCAAAATATCATCTTCTAATGCTGAACATGAAGAGGCTCATGAAGAGTTGGATATAGATTATCCATATGAACCTTTTGATGTCGGTTTTAATGTTAGTTATTTGCTAGATGTCATTTCTAATATTAAGTCAGATAGTTTGGTTTTATCAGTTAATCCTGATAGCAATTCTTCGATTTTGATTACTCTTCGTGGAAATGATAATTTTAAATATGTAGTTATGCCAATGCGTATTTAATTGTGTAATTGTCTATTATTGGATTATTTTAAATATTGGTTAAAGATATACAAATGTCAAAAATAAAAAAAGCTCATTTATCAGAAAATGATACTAGCTATAGTGCTAGCTCGATAAAAGTATTAAAAGGGTTAGATGCTGTTAGAAAAAGACCAGGGATGTATATAGGCGATACTTCTGATGGTACTGGATTACATCATATGGTTTTTGAGGTAGTTGATAATTCTATAGATGAAGCTCTTGCAGGATATTGTAATGAAATTGTTGTAACAATTCATCCTGATAATTCTATATCAGTATCTGATAATGGTCGTGGTATTCCTACTGGAATACATCAGGATGATGAATTCCATCGAAGTGCGGCAGAAATAGTAATGACTGAATTACATGCTGGAGGTAAATTTGATCAAAATTCTTATAAAGTATCTGGTGGATTGCATGGAGTAGGAGTTTCTTGTGTAAATGCATTGTCTGTTTGGTTAAAATTAACAATATATAGAGATCAATCTATACATCGAATAGAATTTGAAAAAGGTATTTGTACCAAACCTCTTAGTGTAATTGGCCATACTGATAAAAGTGGTACTGAAATACATTTTTTGCCTGATGCAGAAATTTTTTCTAATATAGAATTTCATTATGAAATTCTATCTAGGAGATTGAGAGAGTTATCTTTTTTAAATAATGGCGTCAAGATCAAATTAGTAGATTTGATTAAAAATAAAAGTGAAAATTTTGAGTTTTCTGGAGGAGCAAAAGGATTTGTTGGTTATATCAACCGTAACAAAACTGTAATTCATAATGGTATTTTTAGTGCTGTATCTGAGTCGTCTGCTGGTGGTGTTCCTGTTGTTGTTGAAGTAGCTATGCAGTGGAATGATTCTTATTCAGAAAATGTTCTATGTTTTACTAATAATATTCCACAAAGAGATGGAGGATCACATTTAACAGGTCTGAAAGCTGCTATGACTAGGGTATTGAATAAATACATAACAGATAATGAATTAGCAAAGAAAGCTAAGGTAGATACTGTTGGTGATGATATGCGTGAAGGTTTGGTATGTGTATTATCTATAAAAGTTCCAGAGCCAAAATTCAGTAGTCAAACAAAGGATAAACTGGTTTCTAGCGAAGTAAGGCCAGCAGTTGAAGAGGTTATTTATAAAACATTAGAATCATGGCTTTTGGAAAATCCTAGTGAGGCAAAAGCAATTTGTGGAAAGATTATAGAAGCCTCAAGAGCCAGAGAAGCAGCTCGTAAAGCACGTGAAATGACAAGACGCAAGGGTATTTTGGAAGGTAGTGGCCTTCCAGGAAAATTAGCTGATTGTCAAGAACGAGATCCTGCTTTGTCAGAATTATATATTGTAGAAGGTGATTCTGCAGGAGGATCAGCAAAACAAGGTAGAGATAGGAAATTTCAAGCAATTTTGCCATTAAGAGGGAAGGTTCTAAATGTAGAAAAAGCAAGGTTTGATAGATTATTAAATAGTGAACAAATAACAACTTTAATTACGGCCTTGGGCACAAGTATAGGTCCAGATTTTAATATAGAAAAACTCAGATATCATAGGCTTATTATTATGACTGATGCTGATGTTGATGGCGCTCATATTCGTACACTACTATTAACATTTTTATATAGACAGATGCCAGAATTATTAAATAGAGGATATATATATATAGCGCAACCTCCTTTATACAAAGTTAAGGTAGGAAGGGAAGAATTTTACTTGAAAGATGACGAAGAAGAATCCAAACTTATATTGGATCTAGCAATTAAAAACGCTGCAGTTTTTCCAGGGGAACATTCTGATCCGATTGAAGGAGAAAATCTATTAAAATTAGCTAATAAATATTATGAATCAGAAAAAATAATTAAACGTTTATCAAGGACATTTGATATTAATATATTGAATGCTATAGTTGATGGCATTGATTTAAATCTTGATAGTGAAGAAGCAGCTATGATTTCTTCAAAAAATTTATTTGAGAAATTAGATAGTGTAATAACATCAAATAATAATATATCTATAAAAGTTATTAGTGTTGATGGAAATAGTTATGGTCTTGAAATTTCAAGAAAATCATATGGTAATGAAAAAAGTTGTATATTAAATCAAGATTTTCTGAGAAGTAATGATTATATCGTTATGAAAAATACTTTCTATGAATTTAATAATATTTTGAGTGATAGTGCTATTGTGGCACGAGGAATTGGTGATAAAAGAAAATCAGAGAGAATATCTGATTTTAGAGAAGCTGTTAAGTGGTTAATAAAAGAGGCTGAACAATCAGTATCAAAACAACGATATAAAGGTCTGGGTGAGATGAATCCTGACCAGCTTTGGGAAACAACTATGAATCCACAGGCTCGTAGATTGTTGAGAGTCTGTATAGAAGATGCAATTGTTGCTGATCAAGTATTTAGCACTTTAATGGGTGATGAAGTTGCTCCTCGTCGCGAATTTATAGAAGAAAATGCACTTTATGCTAATAATGTTGATTTTTAGATTATATATTGGCTAGTTCTTCAGTCAATTGAATACTTTTAGATATAGTTGCTCCTTGTGCTTCTATTTCTAAAAGAAAGTCTTTTGTTTGTTTTTCGAAACCACTCACTGAGCTCATGCAATCATGTAAAATTACAATTTTTTTTATTTCTTTAGGATTAAGATATTTACAGAAATGTTCCAATGTTTTTTTTATGCAATGACTGCTCGCTTCACCAGCTATTATTAGAATATCGGATTCTTTTACAAATGATAAAACTTGGTTATTATCTATTTCTTTATTTGATAAAGTAGACATAAATATCCCTGATACTGCACTATATTGTTCTATTAATGGGTTTAATCCTTTCATTATGATATTGATATTTTTCAGGTTAGATCTTTCCCATTTCGTGTAGGCTTTGTTTATAGCATAATGAATATTATGTCCCCAAGTGCCTATTTGACAATGGACTGGCCAGGCAATTAGATTCTCTGAATAATGTTTTTCTAGATGTTTTAAATATTTGTAAGAATATTGTTGTAAATTATAATTTTTTGGTATAACAACTCCATTTTCTACATCTTCTGACTTTATAAGTTTAAATGGTTTAATCTCACTTCCATCCTCATTTTTCCAGAAGCTTGTAAGTGAGATATCTATTCCGTAATGACTATCCATAGTAATCATTATATCTGATATATTTCTGATATTATTCTCTATGAATATAGATAATCTTTCCATATCATAATATGCTCCTGGTACAGACAAAGAAGGTTTTTCTTTACTACTATTATAACCAGTTGGCAAAGCACAAAAATCATTTTGAGGATCTATTATTAACAAATGTATTTTTTTCATATAAAGTCCTCAGTTTTTGTTTTTGTTTGATTTCTCAAATTCAAATGCTACTTTATCTTTTTTTATAACGAGAAATGCTTTAAATTTTCTACGGGTTTTTGCGGAAATAAAACCATCTAGTAAATCTGTACGTTTTTCATTAAGCAATTTTATAACTTGATCTTTTGATATTTCTTGTTGAAGAATTTCTTTATTTAATTTGAAACTACAATGATTTACTTCTGATAAATAACCTTCGCATAAATAACTAGATTCATTTTCAAAAACAGGAAGATTACATTTGGGGCATTTTCCTAGAATTTTGCCTTCAGATTTATCAATAATAGAGTTTTCAATTTTTTGTGGTGTATTGTTAAATACGAATTCTAATTTATAATCCTCATTAATTTTTAATATGGCACTAAATGGTTTAAAGTTTTTGCTAATAAAATTATCTAAAGGTCCAATTTTTTTATTTCTTATTAGCTCTTCGACCTCTTCTAATTCAAAAGTTCTTCCACTAGGATATTTACTTATAGAAAAGTCACAACTGAGACATGAATATCTACGATAATTCTCTTTTATTACTCCATTACATTTAGGACAATTACTTTTTAATGTTGCATAATCTCCAGGAATATTATTATTTTCATATTCTTTTGCTTTTTTTACAATATTTTTCGTCATATTGATGATATCTGACATAAATTTTGAACGTTCTAATTTATTTTGTTCTATTTGTTTTAATTTATGTTCCCATTCTCCTGTTAACTCAGGAGATGTTAGTTCTTTAACTTCTAAACCAGATAAAAGAGTCATTAATTGAAATGTTTTTGATGTAGGAATAAGATCCTTACCTTCTCTTCGTAGATAATTTTCTGTTAATAAACCTTCTATAATAGAGGCTCTAGTTGCTGGTGTTCCTAAACCTCTTTCATTTATTGCTTCTCGCAATTCTTCATCGTTTATAAATTTACCAGCTCCCTCCATTGCTGACAATAATGTTGCTTCATTATATCTTGCAGGTGGTTTTGTATATAGCTTATTTAAGTCAATAGAATGAGTTAAAACATTTTCATTTTCTTGAATGGAGATTAATCTTTCTTTAGTTTCATTTTTACTTTTTTCATATATAGATAACCAGCCTGGTTTTGTTAGAATTTTTTCCTCAGTTTTAAAAGTATGCTCATTGACTTTTGTTAACCTTATAATATTTGTATATTCAGCTGGAGGAAAGAATATTGCTAAAAATCTTTTTAAAAGCAGAAAATATAATTTATACTCAAGTTCATTTAATTTATTTGGTATTTGTAGGGTTGGTATTATGGCAAAGTGATCTGATACCTTTTTATTATCAAAAATCCTTTTATTTGGCTGAATCCATTTGTTATTAGTAATTTGTAGAGCGCAATTAGTTAAATGATTTTCTATTAGTTTGGGTTTGTTTTCTACTATAGATTGCATAATATCATTTACAGTTTCTATATAGTCTTCTGGTAAATATCTAGAATCTGTACGTGGATATGTTATTGCTTTATGTTTTTCGTATAATGCCTGAGCTAAGCTGAGAGTTGTTTTTGCTGAAAAGCCGAAATTATGATTAGCTTCTCTTTGTAAAGAAGTTAAATCGTATAAAGAAGGTGGTAATTGTGATATAGATTTAGTTTTTTCATTTGCTACACCTAATTGATTAATGCATTCTTGTTTGATTCTTTCTGCTTCTAATTCAGTCCATATTCTAGATTCTTTATTCTCAGCATTAAATTCATCTTTTTTAAACTTTGTATTTATCCATTTTGCATTATAAAAGCCATTTTTTGTATTAAAAGTAGCTAATATTTCCCAATAATCTTTTGGAATAAATTTTCTAATTATATTTTCACGATTATTAACTATAGCTAACGTAGGAGTTTGCACTCTTCCAACTGTTGTTTTAAAGAAACCACCTTCCTTGCTATTAAAAGCAGTCATTGCTCTAGTGCCATTAATTCCCACTAGCCAATCAGCTTCTGCTCTTGATCTAGCTGCATATTCAAGAGGTTTAAGTAGCTCATCATTTTTCAGATTATTAAATGCTGTGCAAATAGCATTTTTAGTCATTGATTGTAACCATAGTCGAAATATTGGTTTTTTTGTTTTAGAAAACTGAATTATGTATTTGAATATTAATTCACCTTCTCTTCCTGCATCACATGCATTTATGATGGACTCAATATCTTTACGTTTTATGAGTTTAATAAGAGCTTTTAGACGTTCTGATGATTTTTTATCTGTTGGTACTAATTCAAAGCTAGTAGGTATAACAGGTAGATTTGTGAAACTCCATTTTCCTTTAATTGGATCATTAGATGCTGTTAAACTTAATAAATGTCCTATACTGGATGATATTACATAATTTGCATTTTCATATACATCAACATCACGTTTAAAATTTCCAAGCGATTTCGAAATATCAAGTGCAACTGAAGGTTTTTCAGCAATGATCAACTGTTTTTTCATATAAATCCAAATTAGTAAGTATAAATAATGAGCTATTTAACTATTTTAGTAAACAAATTATCGCTTGTTTTTGAGAAATGTCAGTTTACTATAATTTTTTGGAGGGTATAGTTCACTCTATTAATCTTTATTAACAAAATACATTATCTATGTTAACGTAATCTTCTTTTTAGTAAAATTAATTTTTTTATTATTTATTTTATGTAACTATATGTCTAACATTATTATAAATAATTTCAATTAACTATATAGTTACATTTTATAATTTTCAATGAAAATATATTGATTGAATTGTAACTTATTACATTATTAACTTTGTGGTAGAAATATTATGGAATTTAGTAAATTTGATGTTAGTTCTCTTATGGAAATAACTAAACGTCCAGATTTGTTATTTGTTAAGGGATCTGGATCTTGGTTAGAAGACCAAAATGGAAAACGTTACCTAGATTTTATACAAGGATGGGCTGTTAATTGTTTAGGTCATTCTTCTCCAGAAATGGTGCTAGCTTTAAGAAATCAATCGCAATTATTAATTAATCCTTCACCTGCTTTTTATAATATACCATCTATAAATTTAGCTTCTCGTTTAACTCATAATTCTTGTTTTGACAAAGTTTTCTTTGCTAATAGTGGAGCAGAAGCAAATGAAGGAGCTATTAAGCTAGCAAGAAAATGGGGGCAAATTCATAAGAATGGAGCATATAAAATCATTACTATGAAAGATAGCTTTCATGGTCGTACTATAGCTACTATGTCAGCATCAGGAAAGCCAGGATGGGATACAATTTTTGCACCTCAAGTAGATGGTTTTTTAAAGGCCGAAATAAATAATATATCATCTGTTGAATCCTTAATAGATGATAATGTTGTAGCTATTATGTTAGAACCAATACAGGGTGAGGCTGGTGTTATTCCTGCACATATTGAGTTTTTAAAAGATCTGAGAAATCTTGCTGATAAATATAATTTATTACTAATAGTAGATGAGGTACAGACTGGTATGGGTAGAACAGGTAAACTGTTTGCATACCAATATTCTGATATTGAACCAGATATTATGACGCTAGGTAAAGGTATAGGAGGAGGTTTGCCTTTATCAGCTTTACTAGCACGTGAAGAGGTTTGTGTATTTGCTCACGGTGATCAAGGTGGTACATATAATGGTAATCCTTTATGTACAGCAGTTGGATTAGCTGTATTTGATATTATAAGTAAGAAAGAATTTTTGGATTCTGTTTTGAGAAAAGCAGATAGATTATCTAATGGATTAATATATTTATCTCATAAATATTCATTATTAGGAGAAAGAGGTTTTGGTTTATTAAGAGCCTTAGTATTATCTAGTAATGATGCTAATAATATTGTTGAAGAAGCTAGAAATTTAACACCAGAAGGATTATTATTAAATGCTCCAAGACCTAATTTATTACGTTTTATGCCCTCATTAAATGTAACAGATGCAGAAATAGATCTTTTGTTAGAGAAACTAGACTATATTTTTCAAAAAATAATTAAAAAATAAAAAATTTTATTCATTATTTAAGAATCTAATACTTTTTTTAAGAAATAGTATTAGATTCTGAACGGTATTTATTAATTAAGTTGTTTATCTCTTCTATAGTATCAATATAATTATTACCAGCTAGTGTTGGTGATGTTAAATATTTCCCACCTATAATAAAAATAGGTATTTCTTTTACATTGCAAAAATGAAAAAGATTATTCGCTTGTTTCATTTTTATTTCAATTCCGAAAGAATTGAATACTTTATTAAATTTATTAATAGAAATTTGATGTTTTAATAACCAATTTTCTAGGTTCTTTTGTTTTTTAAAGAAAAATCTATCTTTTTTAGTAGTATTAAATATTTCTATATTAAGTTCTGTTCTATTAATAGATTCAATAGTAAAGTAAATTTTTTGTAATTGTTGCGTATAATTATTAGTAGCAATTGGTATTCTTATTATTTTTATATCATTCTGAATGTTTTTAGACCATTCATTTAAATATAGTTCTATTTCATTACAGTGTTTACACATATAAGAAAAAAATTCAATAATCTCTATTGAATTTTCTTGTGATATAGGTATTGTAAAATCTAATATTTCATATTTATTTTTAGCTGCATAGGAAATATTAGAAAAAATAAAACAATATAATACTATTGTTAGTATAATTAATTTTCTAAAAATAGATAATCTATTCATACTTTTGAAGTATTCATTTTAAATATTATTAGATATTTTTATAAATATAAACTTATATTTCAAGTAAATAGTTAGTAACAATTATTACATTTCTTCAGGTATAGATATCCCTAATAAATTTAGACCATTTCTTAATACTTGTAATATAGCGTTTATCAAACGTAGTCTAGCTAGTTTCAAGTTTTCTTGCTCTACGATAACATGTTCTGAGTTATACCATGAGTGACAATCTGCAGCACATTCTTGCATCCAGAATGCGATGAGATGTGGTGATAACTCATCAGCTGCTTGTTTTATTAAAGAAGGAAATTCAGATAAGCGTTTTATCAAATTTATTTCAGAAGAACTTGTTAGGAGATTAGTATCAGATTTTTGAATTAAAGCAAATTTTATATTTGCTTTTTTTAATATCGAATTTAATCTTGCATAGGCATATTGTATATAGTAAACAGGATTTTCTTCTTTTTGAGAAATTGCTAGATCTATATCAAAAATAAATTCTGTATCTGCACGACGTTGTATAAGAAAGTAACGTGCAGCATCACGACCTACCCAATTTATCAGATCTCTCATGGTAACGTATGTACCTGATCTTTTAGAGATTTTTATTTCTTCACCATTACTAATAATTTTTACCATTTTATGTAGAACATATTGAGGATAGTCCTTTGGTATTTTGTTTGATAATGCTTGTAATCCTGCACGCACACGAGAGACTGTTCCGTGATGATCGCTACCTTGTATATTTATTGCTTTATGAAATCCTCTATCCCATTTTGTTTTATGGTAAGCTACATCCGGTACAAAATATGTATAGCCACCATCATTACTTTTACGCATTACCCTATCTTTATCATCACCAGTAAGAGCAGTTGTTTTTAGCCAGAGAGCACCTTCATACTCATAAGTGTAGCCACTATTTATCAGTGCTTGTACAGTTTTTGCTACTTTGCCGGAAGTATATAAAGAACTTTCTAGGTAATAATTATCAAATATCAAACCAAAAGATTTTAGGTCTATATCTTGTTCTTTACGTAAGTAGGCAATAGCGAATGTTTGAATATCATTTAAGGAGTCTATGTTACCAGATGCTATAGTTTTTGAACCATCAATATTATCTATAGATTCTTTATTGATAAAAGCTTTAGCAATATCTATAATATACTCACCATGATATAGGTCTTTATTTTTAGGTTCTGTTATATCAAAATCTATATTTTTGGCTCTTAACTGTACACTTATAGCTAAATTATGTATTTGATTACCTGAGTCATTATAATAAAACTCACTGACGACATTCCATCCTACTGCTTTATAAATCTCGCAAATGGCACTACCTAATGCTGCTTGCCTTGCATGACCAACATGTAATGGTCCTGTAGGATTGGCTGATACAAATTCTACTAATACATTTTTGTCTTTTGAGTTATTTTTAGTGTGACCGTATTTGTCACCATTTAGCTCTATTTCAGCAAATACTTCCATTATGGCTTCTTTGCTAATATAAAAATTAATAAATCCAGGTTTAACAATTTCTATTTTAGAAATAATTTTTTTGCCATCTGGGTATTCATTGAATTTATCTACAATACTTTGTGCTATATCCATAGGATTTTTATTGATTTTTTTTGCTATGCGCATAGCTATATTAGTAGATATATCGCCATATAATTTTATCTTTGGTTTTTCTAAAATTATTTCTATACCACTATTAGGTACCAAATCATTAACTGTGGATTCAATGATATTTTTTAATATTTTTTTTTGATTTGGAAGCATAATCTATATTTTTTAATGCAAATTTATTATATGTATAGTTACATCATATAATATACAATAATCATAAACATCAAAATTTATGATTATTGTTAAAGTTAATTTATAAAGATGATTCAGTTGATTTTATATGTCTATTTATAGCACTTAGGACTGCTCTAAAGGAGGCTGTTACTATATCTCTATCTATACCAACACCAAATCCAGTATTAGAACCATCTATCCGGAGTTCAACATAGCAAGCGGCTTTGGTATTAGTATTAGCTCCTATAGAATGTTCATGATAACTCATGATTCTTGCAGGTATACCTAAAGAAGATATAAAGGCAGATATTGCACCATTGCCTTCCCCTTTTACTAGACGTTTTTCATTATTATACTCTAATTCAGCTTCAATTTTGAAATGCTTGGACTCAACTTCACTAGGATCTCCATCGATACGATGACGTATCAATTTCCATGGATTATCTTGATCTAAATATTCCTCTTTAAATGTTTTATAAACTTCTTCTGCTGTTACTTCTCTTCCTGTTTTATCAGTAATTCTTTGTATGTAACGACTAAATTCAATTTGTAGTCTTCTGGGTAAGGAAAGGCCATATTCACGTTCTAATAGATAAGATACTCCACCTTTGCCAGATTGACTATTAACTCTTATAACAGCATCATAACTACGTCCTAAATCTGCAGGATCTATAGGGAGATATGGCACTTCCCATACTTCATCAGACTGTTGTTTAGCCATTCCTTTTTTAATTGCATCTTGGTGAGATCCAGAAAATGCTGTAAATACCAAATCACCAACATAAGGATGTCTTGGATTTGTAGACATTTGTGTACAGTATTCTACACAACGTCTAACTTCGTCTATATCAGAAAAATCTAAATTGGGATTAATGCCTTGTGTATAAAGATTCAAAGCTAGAGTTAAAAGATCAACATTACCTGTACGTTCTCCGTGACCAAATAAACATCCTTCCACACGGTCAGCGCCAGCCATTAAAGCTAACTCAGCCGCGGCTACAGCTGTTCCTCTATCATTATGAGGGTGTACACTTATAATAACACTTTCTCTGTTGTTTATATTTCTATGCATCCATTCTATTTGATCTGCATATACATTAGGGGTAGATGATTCAATAGTCGCAGGTAGGTTAAGGATCATCTTATTAGTACTTGTTGGCTGATAAATATCAATAACTGTATTTGCTACATCTAAAGCAAAATCTAATTCTGTACTACTAAAAACTTCTATAGAGTATTCGTAACGCCAATTAGTTTGTGGATGTTGACTAAATAAGTCTTTTACAAGTGTTGTGCCATCGACAGCAATTTTCTTAATCTCATCACGGCTCATATTAAAAACTATCTTCCTAAAAGAAGGAGCACATGCATTGTACAGATGGATTATACCATTTTTAGCACCTGCTACAGCCTCTATTGTTCTTTTGATCAAATCTTCACGAGATTGTGTGAGAACTGAAATAGTGACATCTTCAGGAATATATTCATCATCTATTAATTTTCTTACAAAATCAAAATCAGTTTGGGAAGCTGAAGGGAAACCAACTTCTATTTCTTTAAATCCAATTTTGAGTAATTGTTCAAAAAAACTAATTTTTCTTTCAACATTCATAGGCTCTATTAAAGCTTGATTTCCATCGCGTAAATCAGTGCTTAGCCATATAGGTGCTTTTGCAATTGTTTTGCTAGGCCATGTACGATCTGAATAGTCTTTAGTAAATGGGCGAAATGGTACATATTTATTAGCTGGTTTGGCAAGCATAATATTAAAATCCGTAAGTCTTTAAATTGTTTTTACAAAAAATTAAATAATATTTACATATAGACGATTTTTGTGATATTACATATTCTATATGATCAAAATAATAATCATTATTACATTTTGTTATCTATATGTAAAAATAATGTATCTTTAATTTTATCTAAAGTTCTAATTTTACAAATCAAGATTGTATTTTAACATGTATTATAATAAGAGAACTATCTAGAATATAATATATTACTATAGAACCGTTATATTTTATTGTTTTGTTAGATCTAATAGAGGTATTTCAGTAATATTATTAGGATTTATAATCAATCTTTTTATCTCTGTTTCGTTAGTGTTATTTGAGTTACTGGTATTTTCTATATCATTTTCCACTAGAGAAATAGTATTTATTTGTTTTGTATTATTGATCGACAGATCAGGATCACCAAGAGTTCCATTTATTAGTGGTTGAGGAGGTTGCACTATAAATCTTTGACCATTCGCATTTAAAACTTCTTTTTGAGAATTATTATTAATTTTATTAACATTGAAAGTCATATCATGAAATAAGGTTTTCTCAATGAGAATTCCAATAATAATCATTATGGATATGAAAATTAGTATTTTTTTTGTAGCCATGAATTGTAAAAAGTTTTATTATAAATCATTACTAATAGAGAATTGTTTATTATACTCTCTTATTTTGTGGAACACTATTTCTGGATATAATTCCTGTGATATCTTTAATTGTGATTGTGATGTAGCTAGAAAAGTTATGTTTCCTAATGAGTCAAAAGCAATATTAGAAGCATTAGAATCCACAAACTTAGTTAGTGCTTTGTTATTTGTAGATGATATCCATCTTGCCAAGAGAAACTTAACTGGTAAAATATTTACATCAGCATTGTATTCTTGTTTTAAACGATGGGCTACTACTTCAAATTGAAGTTGTCCAATAGCTCCTAGAAGTAATGTATTGCTTCTATACAATTGAAAAACTTGAATTGCTCCTTCTTCTCCTAGTTGTTTTAACCCTGTATGTAATTGCTTGTTTTTTAAGGGATCTTTTATTTCAACAGATCTAAATATTTCTGGAGCAAAAAAAGGAAGACCTGTGAATTGTAAAGTTTCACCTTCTGTAAGCGCATCTCCAAGTTGTAAGACCCCATGATTAGGTATTCCAATGATATCTCCAGCAAATGCTTCATTTATTAAGTCTCTTTTTTGTGATAAAAAAGAAACTACATTATTTGTTTTTATATCTTTTTTAGTTCTAGAAATTTTTAATTTCATACCTCTTTTAAAGACCCCAGAACATATTTTAATAAAAGCTATCCTATCTCTATGGGATGGATCCATATTAGCCTGTATCTTGAATACAAAACCAGTAAATTTTTCTTCATCTGGAAAGACATGTCTTTGTATAGTAGGATGATAAGATGGTGGTGGAAAATATTCTATTAGAGCATTTAAAACTTCTTGTACACCAAAATTATTAATGGCAGAACCAAAAAAAACAGGTGTTTGTTCTCCAGAAATAAATTTCTTTATATCAAATTCTGGGGTTGCTTCTTTTATCAAAGCTACATCTTGTTCTATTTTGCTAAAAAGTTTTTCAAATAATAGATTATTTTTTTTATTTGATCCATTTTTAGTAAGGACATCAGGCATTTGATAACGATCTTGGCCTGCTTTGAATGATAGGATCTTATCTGTTTTTATTTCAAGAACACCTTCGAAAGACTTACCCATTCCTATTGGCCAAGTAAATGGAATGGCATCTATTTTTAAATGATCTTCTATTTCATGTAATAAATTAAAAGGATCTTTAACTTCCCTATCTAATTTATTTATAAAGGTTATTATAGGAGTTTTTCTTTTTCTACAAACTTCTAATAATCTTATGGTTTGTGACTCTATTCCATTGGCCGCATCTATAACCATTAGAGCAGAGTCGACAGCAGTTAATACCCTATATGTATCTTCAGAAAAATCTTGATGTCCAGGTGTATCCAATAAATTAATAATATGATTATTATATTCGATCTGCATAACAGATGAGGCCACAGATATTCCTCTTTGTTTTTCTATTTCCATCCAATCAGACGAGGCATATCTAGAGGCTTTTCTAGATTTTACTGTTCCTGCTATTTGTATAGCTCCAGCAAAAAGTAATATTTTTTCGGTTAAAGTGGTTTTTCCAGCATCTGGATGAGAGATTATTGCAAAAGTTCGTCTTTTTTTTACTTCTTGATGTATATCCATAATTTATTTAACAAATGTTATTTGATAAAATAGTATATATTTCTGTTGTTTTTATAATATAGAAATCAAATAACATTTAATCTACAGCATCAAAATATGAAGAACAGTCTAAGAGAATAGCTTGGCTCCCCGAGCTGGACTCGAACCAGCGACCTGCGGATTAACAGTCCGTCGCTCTACCAACTGAGCTATCAGGGAAAAGTATTATGATAAACAACACTCATTAAATGATATTTAGATTTAACAAATATGTCAATACTTATTAAGAATAAAAATGGTGCCGGCTAGAGGAGTCGAACCCCCGACCTTCGCATTACAAATGCGCTGCTCTACCAACTGAGCTAAGCCGGCTAAAAATATTATTATAACATGTATTGTATACTTATTTAACAATAGAAAAGGCTTTTTTTTCTATTTTAATTGCTTCTGTATTTTCTATCTGGAATTCCATACCATAACCAGTTTCTTTAGAAAAGATATACAATATCCTTTCCATAGGAATAAATATATCTTCTATAATACCGTTAAATCTTGCTTGGAATTTAATAAAATTATTATTTATTTCTATATTATTACATGCTTCTTGACTTATATTTAGTATTATTTTGTGATCTTGTACATAGCTTGTAGGAACTAATGTATTTTTGTCAACACTTACTAATATATGTGGTGAATAGTTGTTATCTGTACACCATTCAAATATAGCTCTTATAAAGTAAGGTTTAGTTGATATTTTATCCATATAATATTCTCATCTATTTACGCATAAGTTTTTCAGCTGGAGACAAGGATTCTATATAGGCAGAACGTGAGAATATTCTTTCAGCATATTTTTGTAACGGAGCTGCACTCTTAGGTAAAGATATTCCATAATGTTCTAAACGCCATAGTAAAGGTGCTATAGCTATATCTAGCATAGAAAAATCATCACCTAGTAGAAATTTATTTTTGGTTAATATTGGTGATAATTGTGTTAGGCGTTCTTTGATATTGTTTCTAGCTTCTAAAATATTTTTTTCATTAATGTTTGTATTTTGAGACTCAAGAATTTTTACTTGAGAAAACAGCTCTTTTTCAAAGGTATATAAGAATAACCGAACTCTTGCTCTGGTTAATGGGTCAGCTGGCATTAATTGTGGATGAGGAAATCTTTCATCGATATATTCGTTTATAATATTGGATTCATAAAGTATCAGTTCTCTTTCAGATAAGATTGGTACTTGGCCATATGAATTCATATCAAAAATTTCTTTTGGTTTGTTTTTCAAGTCTACATTATGAATTTCAAAATCCATCCATTTTTCAAATAAAACAAAACGACATCTATGTGAAAAAGGACAAGTTTCTCCAGAGTAAAGCACCATCATATTTAAATTTACCTTTATAAAAATATATATTGTATTTAAATGGGATTATTTATGTCTATAAAATCAACATCAATATCGAATTCTTTTTTTATAGCCAATCCTAAGGCTTTTATTCCATATCTTTCTGTTGCATGGTGACCTGCAGATATGAATCCAATATTTAATTCTTTAGATATATGAAATACTGGCTCAGAAATCTCACCTGTTATATAAACACTTGCTCCTTCATTATAAGCTTCTATAAATTTATTTTGAGCTCCTCCTGTACACCAAGCTATTTTATCTACAGTTTCATTAGGATTCCCTATTAATAAACTAGTTCTTTTCAGTTTATTGCTTATATGATTATTTAACTCTTGCATTGTGATGTTTTTTTTATATTTTCCAAACATTAGTAAGTAATCTTTGTTTTGTTGTTTTTCGATAGTATCAAAATCTAATATTTTACCTAATTGTACATTATTGCCAATGTTTGGATGAGCATCTAATGGCAAATGATATGCAAATAAACTTAGATCGCTTTGTAAGCATAATTTTATTCTATTCTTTAATATATCGCTTATAACATTATTTCCTTTCCAAAAAATACCATGATGTACAATAACCGCATCAGCTTTTTGATGAACAGCAATATTTAAAAAATCTAGGCTTGATGTAACTCCCACTATTATTTTTCTTATATTTTTTTTACCAGTTATTTGTAAACCATTAGGACAATAATCCACAAATTTTTCTGGCTCTAATAATTCATTTAACCATTGATTCAGGGTCTTTATATTGACAGATTTCATATTTAATTATTGATGTAATATTTAGTAAATTTTACATATAGATTGAATACTCATATATAATAAAAGAATCTGTATTTTAATTATAAATAGAATGATTATTATATCAGGAGTAGTAATTTATTTATGATAGTATGAATATAATTGTCAATATATTTTTTCTAGCAATTCTTAATTGGTTTATAGCAAAAAGAAACCTTTACCATTATTGCAAATCCAAATGCTATTTCTATATATGTTTTTATGTAGTTAGATATATAGAATTGTATTTTTGATAAGGAATGAGAAATGTCTAGTGGAAATAAGCATATTAAAATTATAAAGTCATGGTGTTAGTTAAGTTATAATTATTCATTAGTTTTAAATAGTAGTACACAGTACTTTAATTTCAAAAACACCAGAACAATATTAAATACAGAATTACATAACGATTACAATTATTTATTTGGTTGTAATACATAGTCTTTGAATTAATTTTGTGATGTATCAACTTATTATTTAAGTGTTATATATGTCCAATATTTTTTGTTTATTCTTTAATCTTTTGAATTATCAAAGTCACTTTTTTCCATTTTTAATTTTTTTAAAACAAGACCAAGTTTTTTTTTGATGCAATTCATTTTTTTTGAACCAAATAATATTAATGCCAACAATATTATTACTAACCAATGCCATATTCTAAAATATGCCATCTTAATCTCCATGTTTGCAATTTTTTATAGTTAAGTACCAAAGCCACCTAATATATGAAAATGTAAATGTGGGACCTCTTGTCCTGCAGCAGCTCCACAGTTATTTATTATGCGGAACCCCCCATCAATACCAGATTTACAACCATTAGCAAAAGCTATTTTGGGTATCAACAATAGCATTTTTCCTAACCATATTTCATCATTCTGATGAGTATTTTTGAGAGATTCAATATGTTTTTTTGGTATAATTAATAAATGTATTGGTGCTGCTGGTTTAATATCATGAAATGCCAGAAAATACTCATCTTCATATATTATATTTGCTGGTATTTTTTTCTCTATAATTTTACAAAAAATACAATCTTTCATTTTAAAAAATATTTAAGTTTTATTTAGATTTCTCATGTTTTTTTCTTCAATACCAGAAATTCCTTCTCTTTTTTCTAATTCAAGCATAACATCCTCAGGTCTAAGATTATAATAAGATAGGAGCACTAGACTATGGAACCATAAATCAGCTGTTTCACTTATTATTTTTTGTGGTATGCCATCTTTAGCAGCCATAACTAATTCAGTTGCTTCTTCTCCAATTTTCTTTAAAAAAGAATCTGGTCCTTTGCTAAATAATTCGCTAACATAAGATTTTTTATTTGAGATACCTTCTTTAGGTTTACGAGTTTCTAATATATTTGCTATTCTGCTTAATATTTCAGGATAATTGTGACTATTCATTTTTATACATAATTTTAGGATTTTTTAAAATTTCATCGACTGATGTCCAGATTTTGTTTTCCGAATCATTATTTTTTAGAACACGAAAAAAACAACTTTTTCTACCTGTATGACAAGATATATTTCCTAACTGATTAACCTTTAGTAAGATAACATCCCCGTCACAGTCTAGTCTAATCTCTTGAACTATTTGAGTATGACCAGATTCCTCACCTTTTTCCCATAATTTCTTGCGAGACCTTGACCAGTAAACAGCCTTACCTAATGATATTGTTTTTTGTAAGGCTTCTTTATTCATCCAAGCCATCATAAGAACATCACCATTCTTATAATCCTGAGCTATGACAGGGATTAAACCATCTTTGTCAAATTTTAATTCATCCATCCATGAAATGGTAGGTTTTTTATGATTCATAAATTCATCTTATTGATATGCCCAAATTTGATAAAAAATTTTTACATTCTTTAATAGAATATTCGCCAAAATGAAATATACTTGCTGCTAATACTGCACTAGCATGACCTTCTAAGATACCATCTGCCAAATGCTGTAAATTACCAACTCCTCCAGAAGCTATAACAGGTATAGGTATAGAGTCAGATATAAGTCTTGTTAATTCAATATCAAATCCAGTTTTTGTACCATCTCTATCCATACTAGTTAGTAATATTTCTCCTGCTCCATATGATGAAACTTGTTTTGCCCATTCTATTGCATCTAGACCTGTTGCATTACGTCCGCCTTTAGTGAATACTTCCCATTTATTTAATTCTCCTTTTTTAGATGTTTTACGGGCATCTATGGCTACTACTATACATTGAGATCCATAGTAGGATGAGGCTTCTTGAATTAATTTTGGATTACTGACAGCTGTGCTATTAATACTAATTTTATCTGCCCCAGCATTTAATAATCTTTGAATGTCAGCTAATTTTCGAACTCCTCCACCAACTGTTAAAGGAATAAATACTTGTGAGGCTACTTTTTCGATTACAGGTAATATAAGATCTCGTTCATCACTAGAAGCGGTTATATCTAAGAAGGTTATTTCATCAGCTCCTTGTTCGTCATATTTTTTTGCTATTTCGACAGGATCTCCAGCATCAGATAAATTAACAAAATTTACCCCTTTAACTACACGGCCTCCAGTAACATCTAGGCAAGGTATTATTCTTTTTGTGAGAGAGTTTTTACTTTTCATATTAATTTACTAGTTTTTCAGCTATTTTCAGTGCTTGTTGAAAATCGAGAGTGCCTTCATAAATACTGCGACCAAGAATGGCTCCAGAAATTCCCTCTTCAGCTACTTTACATAATTCTTCTATGTCTTTTATAGTTGCTATGCCACCAGAGGCATATACTGGTATTTTGACATTTTGTGCTAAATTAACAGTAGCTTCTATATTGACTCCGGAAAGCATACCATCTCTTCCAATATCAGTATATATTATTCCGTCACATCCATAATCTTCAAATTTTTTTGCAATATCTATGATATTATGACGTGTAATTTTACTCCATCCATCAGTAGCTATTTTACCATCTTTAGCATCTAATCCTACTATAATATGTCCAGGAAAAGCCACACAAGCTTCATTTAAGAAACCGGGGTTCTTAATAGCTGCAGTTCCAATTATTACATATGAAATGCCAGAGTCTAAATAATATTCAATTGTATTTAAATCACGAATACCTCCACCAATTTGAATTTCTACATCTTGGTTTACTGATTTTAATATACTTTTGATTTGATTATCATTTTTTGGTTTTCCAACTACTGCTCCATTTAGGTCAACTAAATGTATGCGTTTGGCTCCATCATTCACCCATTTTTTAGCTATTGTAGTTGGGTCTTCTGAAAAAACAGTAACATCTTCCAAGTTTCCTTGGCGTAATCTAACACATTTTCCATCTTTAAGGTCGATAGCAGGAATTAACAACATGATATATTATCAATTAATAATTAAAAAAAATCTAACATGAAATGTTAGGGTTTCCAATTTACAAAATTGCGATACAAAATTAAACCATTTTTAGAACTTTTTTCTGGATGAAATTGTACTGCAAATATATTGTTAGATATTATTGCACTAGCAAAAGATATCCCGTAGTCAGTTTCTCCCAATATAAGTCTAGAGTCAACAGGTTTTACGTAATAGCTGTGCACAAAATAAAAATGAGTGTTGTTTGGTATGTCAGTCCATAAATGATGATTTTGACATTGTCTTACTCTATTCCATCCAATATGTGGTACTTTCAGAAGCTGATTATTTGATTGTGAACAAATATTATTTTGTGCAAAAATTTTACCTTTGAATAAATATACATGACCTTTTATTAAAGAAAGACATTTAGTATTATTACCTTCCTCACTAGATTCGAATAGCATTTGTTGGCCAACACATATACCCATTACTGGTTTGTTATTAATAGTTTCTTTAACTATTTCTAGTAATCCAGATTTTTCAAGATTCATCATAGAATCAGACATAGCTCCTTGACCAGGAAGAATTATTCGATCTGCTTCAGATATATCCTTAGCTTTATTACAAATTTTTATGCTAGCTTCTGGAGCGGCATATTGCAAAGCACGAGCTACAGAATGAAGATTACTCATTCCATAATCAATAATAGCAATTTTTGTCACGACATAACCTTTAGTGAGTTATTTTTTGTTTATAAAATACCTTTTGTAGATGGTATTATACCCTTCATTCTTTCGTCTAAAGACGCTGCTTGTCTTAGAGCTCTGCCAAAACCTTTAAAAATTGATTCACATTGATGATGTGTATTTTGGCCTTTGAGATTATCTATATGTAAAGTCATAGACGCATGATTTACTAATCCTTGAAAAAATTCCCTTATTAGATCTATATCAAAATTTCCAACACGCGCTCTGGTATAATTTACATTATATTCTAGATGAGGTCTTCCAGAAAAATCTATCACTATCCTTGATAGGGACTCATCTAATGGAACATATACGTGGCTATAACGAGAGATTCCTATCTTATCTCCTAATGACTCTTTAATAGCCATTCCTAACGTTATTCCTACATCTTCAGCAGAATGATGGTCATCTATATAGTTATCACCTTCAGCTTTGATATACATATCAATAAGGCCATGTCTGGATATTTGTTCTATCATATGGTCAAGGAAAGGCATATTTGTTTTGATAGATTGTTTGCCTGTTCCATCAATATTTATATCTACATTTACCGTTGTTTCGTTTGTTTTACGACATACTTTAGATGTTCTCATAGTCACTACTAATTAATTAGGTTTTTTAGAATGTTTAAAAGAATTAAATTTTCTTCGAATGTTCCTATAGATATTCTCAAACAATTTTTTAACAAATTATGAGAGTTAGATAGGTTTTTGACAAGAACGCCTCCTTTCTTTATTTTTTCATATAAATCAGTTGCATCAAATTTATTGCAAATTTTTATGAGTATAAAATTTGCATGTGATGGAAATACAGTTAAAGTGCTAAATTTTTCTAATTCTGATTTCAAGAATTCTTTGTTTTTTAAAATTTCTTTGGTTTGTTTATCTAAAATATTTTTATTTGAGATAATCTCCAGAATAGCCTGTTCTGTAAGAATGTTTATGTTATAGGGAGGTCTTACTTTATTTATTTGATTTATCCAATCATGAGTTCCTGATAAATAACCAAACCTGAGTCCTGCTAAACCTATTTTTGATACAGTTCTTAAAACAAGAATATTCGGTAATTTAGTAATCATTTGCATCCATGTATGATCTGTAAATGCTTGATATGCTTCGTCAATAATAACTAACCCTGGTGCATTATCTATGATTTTTTGTACTTCATCATTATTCCATAGGCTACCAGTAGGATTGTTTGGCATAGCTAAAAAGATTACTTTGGGTTTATGCTTCTCTATTGCACTAAGCATATCTATAATATTTAGCTGGAAATTATTATTTAATGGTACATCTATAAATTTAGCATGATTAAATTTGGATGCCATTTCAAAATATACAAATGAAGGCGATGGGGATAAAACAACATCTCCTGGTGAGCAACAACTTTGAATAATGAGCTGTATTAATTCATCTGATCCATTACCAAATAAAACATCAGCTTCAAGTGGTATATCAAAAGCATGTTTGATGGTTTGAACTAGTTCTTTTTTATTTATTGAAGGATATCTATTAAATGATAATGAACTTATTCTTTTACTTATTTTTTCGCGCAGTTCATTCGGTAGTTCATATGGTGATTCCATTGCATCTAGTTTAATTAAACCAGATGCATCGTTAATTGGATAAGATGTAGTTTTTTGTATATCTTGTCTTATAGTATGGAAAATAAAGTCACAAGATTTTTGAAGCTTCGCTGCCATAATTATTCTCCATTAATACGATATTGAGCACTTGCTGCATGTGCTTGCAAACCTTCTCCCAATGCAAGATCAACGGCTATTTTCCCTAATTCTATAGCTCCTGTTTTAGATACATTAATTAAGCTAGAGCGTTTTTGGAAGTCAT
Organism: Angomonas ambiguus; assembly: GCA_019695575.1. Lineage (NCBI taxonomy): Eukaryota > Euglenozoa > Kinetoplastea > Trypanosomatida > Trypanosomatidae > Angomonas > Angomonas ambiguus. Next base: position 621,174 of record JADNSB010000001.1, on the reverse strand, counting down.
ATACTCCAAGAGGAGATGAAAATCGGGCAGTACGTGATGTTGGTAATACATGATTAGGGCCAGCACAGTAATCACCAAGTGATTCCGAAGTAAATTTACCTAGAAATATGGCACCAGCATGTTTAATATTTTTTAAAACTATATTAGGGTTTTCTATAGAAATCTCTAAGTGTTCAGGAGCTATTTTGTTGGCTATATCACAAGCTTCTTCTAGATTTTTTACTTGAATTAGAATTCCTCTATTAGATAAGCTTTTTTTCAAGATTTCTTGTCTAGGCATTTCTGGTAGTAGTTTATTTATAGCTATTTCTACTTTTTTTATAAAAGATGCATCAGGGCATAGTAATATAGATTGTGCTAGCTCATCGTGTTCTGCTTGTGAAAATAAATCCATAGCTATCCATTCTGCTGGAGTTTTTCCATCACATATAATAAGAATCTCACTTGGTCCAGCTATCATATCTATTCCAACAGTACCAAAAACTTTTTTCTTAGCAGCTGCTACATAGGCATTTCCTGGTCCAACTATCTTATCAACTTGAGGTATAGTTTCTGTGCCATATGCTAGAGCACCCACAGCTTGAGCCCCACCAATAGTTAATATCAGGTCCACTTCACATATAGCGGCAGCAGCTAAAACAAGAGGATTCATATAACCATCGGGAGTTGGAGAGGTTATAATTAATTCTGGCACTCCAGCTACTTTGGCTGGTATTGCATTCATAAGAACAGATGATGGATAAGCTGCTTTTCCTCCAGGAACATACAAACCGACTTTATCTATTGCTGATATTTTTTGGCCTAGCGTTGTTCCATCACTTTCTGTGTATTGCCATGTCTCTATTTTTTGATATTCATGATATTTCCTAATTCTGGCTGCCGACAATTCTAAAGATTTTCTTTGATTTTTTGGAATACTATCTAATGCTTCTAGCCATTTGCTTTTAGGTATTTCTAGTTCCGTAGATTGTTTTACATTTATTCTATCTAATTTATTAGTATATTTTATTAATGCTTTATCACCTTGAGTTTTGATGTCTGACAATATAGAATCTACAGTTTGTTCTATAACTTTATCTTCTGTTGAGGTAAAAGATAACAGTTTAGAAAGTTTCATATAAAAATCTTCTTCACATGAATTCAGATAGTTAATTTTAATCATATTCACATATCCATTTATACTAAAGAATTAATATTTTGTAGTTAATTACTAGCTTTATAGAAAGCGTTCATCAATGGTTTTAGCTTATCTCCTCTATTTTTTAAAGAAGCTCTATTAACTACTAATCTTGAAGATATTTGCATTATATCTTCAACAGGAACTAAACCATTAACTCTTAATGTATCGCCTGTAGAGACAACATCAACAATTGCATCCGCTAATCCAACCAATGGAGCTAGTTCCATGGAACCATAAAGTTTAATTATATCTACATATACCCCTTTTGCAGCAAAATATTCTCTGGTAAGTTTAACATATTTTGTTGCTACTCTTAGCCTAGCTCCTTGTTTTACAGCATTTGCATAATTGAAATCTTTGCGAACAGCAACTGATAGTTTACATTTAGCTATATTTAGATCAATCGGTTGATATAAACTACCTGGATGTTGCGCAGAATGCTCTATTAATACATCTTTACCAGCTATTCCTAGATCGGCAGCTCCATATTGCACGTATGTTGGAACATCAGATGCTCTTAGTATCAAAAGTCTCAAGTTAGGGCTGCTAGTTGGTATAATTAGTTTTCTAGATTTCTCTGGATTTTCCATTACTTGTATGCCAGCATCAGCTAACAGAGGCATTGTTTCTTCAAAAATTCTACCCTTAGATAGAGCAAGAGTAATTTGTATATCTGAAGATTCTTTCATTCTTTATTCCTTTCTAGGTTTTCTTAGAATATTGGCTCCCAACATTCTAAGTTTTTCTTCCATTTTTTCATATCCACGATCTAAATGGTATATGGATTCTATTATTGTTGTTCCTTTGGCTCCTAAAGCAGCTATAACCAAACTAGCTGAAGCTCTTAAATCAGTTGCTTTTACAGTTGTACCATAGAGTTTATCAACGCCACGAACTATAGCTTTATTACCATCTATAGTAATGTCAGCCCCCATTCTTCTTAATTCAGGTACATGCATGTACCTATTTTCAAAAATATTTTCTGTTATTAAAGATGTGCCATTAGCTATAGTATTCATTGCCATAAACTGTGCTTGCATATCTGTAGCTAAACCTGGATATTCACTAGTGTAAATATTTACAGCATTAGGTTTTTTATTCATTTTGCATTTTAACCAATCATGTCCAATTTCTATTTCTAATCCGGCTTCTTTTAATTTTTTGAGAGTAGAGTTCATTTCATATGGTTTGACATTTACTAGGTTAATACATCCGCCAGTAGTAGCTAACGCACATAAGAATGTTCCAGCCTCTATTCTATCTGGAGATATTACATATTTAGCGCCATTTAAGTAGTTAACGCCTTCTATTTTTATGCGTCTCGTACCATGGCCAGTAATCTTAGCTCCCATTTGTATCAGAAAATTTGCTAAGTCTATAATTTCAGGTTCACAAGCTGCATTTTCTATTATTGTAGTTCCTTTTGCTAAAGAGGCAGCCATTATAAAATTTTCTGTGCCTGTGACAGTGAGCACATCAGGTTTTATGACGGTTCCTTGCAATTTTTTTGATTTGGCTATTATAAAGCCTTGTTCCATTCTAATTTCAGCACCTAAGGCCGATAAAAACTTAATATGTTGATCAACAGGTCTTTGTCCTATTGAACATCCTCCTGGTAAACTTATTCTTGCTTCTCCATATCTTGTTAGTAAAGGACCTAGAACCAATATGGAGGCTCTCATAGTTTTTACTAGATCGTAAGGAGCTTCAGTATTTTTTATTTTATCTGCTTGAATTTTTATGTGATTGCTTTCTTTTGAAGTTTTTGCACCAAGATGCTCTAAAAGTTTTAGAATAGTTTTTACATCATCTAATTCTGGAACATTTTTTAGAAGAATAGGTTCTTCAGTTAATAGTCCTGCGCATAGTATTGGCAAGGCAGCATTTTTTGCTCCAGATACATAGACTTCTCCATTTAAGAGTGATTCGCCTACTATATGTAGTTCTTCTGTGGAAATCATTTTCGAGTTGACTGCCTTTATAAATAATTATTTACAAAATAATTTAGTTCCTAATTTTATAGCCAATTGATAGTAAATATAAAGCATAAGATGCAAGTATGAAAAGCACAGAAATACTAATAATAAAGCTTTGCCAGGGAGAAACATCAGATATATCAAAGAAGCCAAAACGAAAACCGTCTATAACATAAAACACAGGATTGTATAAAGAGACTTGTTGCCAGAATTTAGGCAAATTATGTATAGAATAAAAGACTCCCGATAGAAATGTAGATGGAACTATTAAAAAGTTCTGGAATACTGATAATTGATCATATTTTTCAGAGTATAGTCCGGCTATTATTCCTAAAGAACCCATAATTCCACATGCAATAATAGAAAATGTTATGACCCATAACATATTGCTTGGAAAGATTGGGAATAGTATTAAAGAAATAATCCATACACTTGCTCCAACAAGTAATCCTCTTGCAACAGCTGCTATTATGTATGCAAAGAAAGTCTCCATAGGTGAAATAGGTGACATTAGCATAAAGATTATGCTGCCTGTCATTCTGCTTTGTACTAGAGAGGATGATGGATTGGAAAAAGCATTTTGTAGCATGCTCATCATCATAAGACCAGGTATGATAAAATGAGTATACGGAATAGCATCGTATGCTATTTTTTCGCCTAGCACCTGAGAAAAAACTAATAAATATAGTATAGCTGTTGTTACTGGAGCTGCAACAGTTTGAAAGAATACTTTGTAAAATCTTAATAACTCTTTATGCATAAGAGTTATAAATCCGGATTTCTTTGAATTTATTATTTTTGTTACAATTTCAAATTGTTTGTTTTTCACCCTATATCCTCTTAAGTGTTGCTATCAATGTTTTTCTCGTTCATTATTTTTACAAAAGCATCTTCTAGTCCTTGTCCTCCTGCCTTGGATAGAATTTCTTTCGTATAATCAAGAGCTACAAGTTTGCCTTCTTTTAATATTGCCAATCTTTTACAAAGAGCTTCAGCTTCCTCTAAGTAGTGAGTTGTTAATAGAATAGTATGTCCATAACTATTTAGGCGAGATATGAATTCCCATAAAGTGTGTCTTAATTCCACATCAACACCAGCTGTTGGTTCATCTAAAATTATAACAGGTGGTTTATGAACTAATGCTTGTGCTACTAAAACTCTTCTTTTCATACCACCAGATAATGTACGCATATTATCATTTGATTTGTCGCTTAGACCTAGGTTATGTAAAACCTCATCTATCCAATCATCATTTTTTCTAAGACCAAAGTAACCTGATTGTATACGTAGAGTTTCTCTTACTGTAAAGAATGGGTCATATAATAATTCTTGAGGAACAACACCTAATATTCTTCTTGTTTTATCGTAATCGCTGATTACATCAAAACCATAAATTTTTGCATGACCTGAACTGGGATAAGAAAGCCCAGATAGTATAGATATAAGAGTGGTTTTCCCTGCACCATTTGGGCCAAGTAGCCCAAAAAATTCACCTGGTTTTATTTGAAGGTCTATATTTTGTAGAGCTGGTTTGTTTATTACTGAATTTTCTTTTTTATTAAAAATAATACAATTTGTAGATTTTTTTTGATATGTTTTTGATATTTTTTCTAGGCTAATGGCTAACATATGCGTTTTTATTAAAAATATTTTGAAGTATTTTAATCAATTATCATTCAATTTTTTGATTAAGTTATCTATACCAGATTTGTTAATTTCTTTATTAAACTGTGATCTATAGTTTTCTACTAACCAAAGTCCTTCTATGCTTACGTCATATATTTTCCATTTGTTTTCAGTCATAGAAAGCCTATAACCTATTTGTATACTTTGTCCATTTGGTTCTTTTATAATAGACTTTGCTATTGTATTACTACAGTCAATCCCTGTCTTATTTACCTGAGTAGACATTGTGGCATTTGGAGAAATTTGTAATAAAGCCATTGAGTAGGTCTTTATTAATTTTTTACGGAACAGATCTATTAATTCTTCTTTTTGCTCGTTTGTAGCCGTTTTCCAATGACGTCCAGCAGTTAGCTTGGTCATTTTTTGAAAGTCTACGTGTGGTAGCATATAAATCTTGACGATTTCATTTAGTTTTAATAAGTCAACCTTAGCTGGATCCAATTCTTTTTTCATAGCAGATATAGCTTCTTCAGAAACTCTTAGTAAGAATTGATCAGGGGGTTCTAGATAACTAGATTGTGCATAAGCGTTGCAGAAAAAAACGACACTTAATAAACTATATAATAAACTTTTCAAGTATTTATCTGTAAACATGTTTGTTATACTCTTTTATATTCAAGTGTTTTATTATTCATCATCATATATAATATCTTCTAAGTTTTCGTGGATCATAATTTCTCTTTTTTTGGAGTAAGCATTTTTTATAAGAGAGTAATGATCAATCGAAATTTCCTTAATAAGATCTGTCATATGCATGATTTTAGCACGATAATTAATTATTGATAAAATTGATAGTAAATTATAGTGTTCTGAGTTATATTTTCTGAGAGGATTAAATATTTGATTAATACCCATACCCATGAGATCACGTGTGTTGCTTGGTCCTATAAAAGGAATAACAAGGTATGGACCAGGAGGTATGCCCCATTTGCCTAGAGTTATACCAAAATCATTTTGTATTTTTTCTGCACCAGACATAGATGCTACATCAAACAATCCAAAAACACCCATTGTTGAATTAAATAAAAATCTTCCAACAGTATTTATTCCATCCACTCCTCTTCCTTGAAGAAAACAATTCATAGCAGATTGTACATCGTCTACATTGCTAAAAAAATTATTTACAGATGATTGAACTGCTTTTGGTGTTATATAATTGTACGATTTTGCTGCAGGTAATAGGATTGCTTCATCTAAAGAAGAATTTATCTTGTGGGCTGTTCTATTTAGTCTTTCAATATTGTTAAGCACAATATTTTTCTGAAAAGAGTTAGTGGTATTACACCCAGATAGCATCAATGATAAGATGACTAACAAAATTTTTGTCATGAATAACTCACAGTAATTTGAGCAATTAATAGCTGTTATTAATATTGATTAGCGAAAATACTATTGGATTTGGTTACATCATCCTTTTCTACAAGAAAGTAAAGTAATTTGCTAACTAAATGTTCTATTGATAAAGCACTTTGAGTATTTATAATTACACCTTTATTTTCTAACATTGTTTCTTCAGCACCTGGAGTTAAGCCTATAAATTGCTCACCTAGAATTCCAGAAGTTAAGATTGAAGCAGTAGTGTCAATAGGAAATGGGATTCTTTTATCAATTTCTATAATAACATCTGCTAAAAGAGTTTTATCATTAAATTGTACCTTTTTTACCCGACCAACTTTGACCCCAGCACTTTTTACTGGAGCATTAGCTTTTAATCCTCCTATGTCTTCAAAATGTGTCGTAATAGTATAGACAGAAGAAAATGAAGTAGATCTGCTATTACTAGCATATAACGCTAGAAAAATAAAAGATATAACTCCTATAATAACAAATAGGCCAACCCATACTTCTATTTTATATTTTTTTGTATGCATAAAATTATTTCGTGAACATTATAATAGTTAATAGAAAATTTATTGCTAATACTGATAAATAACCGTTTACTACTGAATTAGTTATGGATTCAGAAACACCTTCTGGCGTAGAGCGAGATTCCCATCCTTCATATAGTGATATTAATGAAGCAACAATTCCGAAGATAATGCTTTTTATCAATCCATTTAGTATGTCATTTTTTAGACTTATACCATATTGTATTTGAGACCAAAAAACTCCTTGATCAATTCCAGATATAATCACTCCTATTATCCATCCTCCTATAATTCCTGATACAGAAAAAATTAATGATAATAATGGCACCGATATTGTTCCAGCCCAAAACCTAGGAGCTAAGATTATTTTTGCAGGATTTATAGCCATAATTTCCATGGCTATAATTTGTTCTTCTGCTTTCATAAATGCAGTTTCTGCTGCCATAGATGTACCAGCTCTACCTATGAATACCATTGCTGTTACAACTGGAGAAAGTTCACGAACTAGAGCTAGTGCTATTGTGAAACCAAGAACATCTTCTGCTTTATATTTATTGAGTATGCAATAACCTTGTAATCCTAGAATACATCCTATAAATAATCCAGAAATAACTGTGATTAATATGGATTTATTTCCGAGCACAAAAATTTGTTTTATTAATAGTTTAGGCCTTTGAAAAATTACGCTACTACAAGACAATATTTTAATAAAAAAACAAACGAACCTTCCTATGTTTGATGTTGTACGGTAGATCCAGTAAATTATTTTAGATATTGTAATCATATTTTTTTTCTTGCTCTTTTAGCCATTTCTTATATTCTTCTGTTTCTGGATAATGAAAGGCCACTGGCCCATCAATATTGCCCTGTATGAATTGTTGAACATAAGGATTATTTGAGTTCACTAGTTCTAATGGTGTTCCTGAGGCAGCAATCATACCATTATCTATTATATAGACTATATCAGATATTTTGAAAGTTTCTCTTACATTATGAGTTATTAGTAATGATGTACATTCATTTTTTTTTGATAGTGTTTTTATGAGGTCTGCTATTATCCCTGATGAAATAGGATCTAGTCCTGAAAAAGGTTCGTCATATAATACAAGTTTTGGATTTAATATTATTGCTCTCGCAAGAGCAACGCGTTTTGCCATTCCTCCAGATATCTTTGTTATTGGTAAGTGCGCTGCCGCTTTTAATCCAACACTATCAAGTTTTTCCAAGACTATTGTTGTTAATTCGCGATCGGATATAACACTAAGTTCGGTTAAAGGAAGAGCTATGTTTTCAAATATATTCAGGTCCGAGAATAACGCACCATGCTGAAATAACACACCCAAATTTTTCCGTAAATCTTTGAGATCTTTACTGGATATATTACCTAGATCTTTATCAAAAATATGGATACTACCATGTTTTATTGGTAATTGACCTGTTATTGTTTTTAATAAGGTTGTTTTGCCTGAGCCAGACCTACCCATAATTGCTATAATTTTGCCTTTTTCTGCTTTTAGGGAAATATTATTCAATATTATTCTATTTCCATAACCCGCAAATAGATTACTTAAAGTTAGAGCATTGTTAGTTTTATTCATAATATTACATGGTTTTATTATATTTTTTTATTTATAATTACATAATTAATTTATGGTTTCTCTCCATTTTTATTTTTCTAAGTGCTTCTAAATTTAAAGCATTATTTCATAAATTATATAGAGATGCTCATTTATAATGAATTATGTTGTCAAAACATGCTCACAAGAAGATATCATAGTTAATGCGACATATAGGTAAGATAGTACGATAAAGTGTAATATGTATACATTCATTTTGTTGCTCTGTTAATCAATATTGGATATAAAACAGGGAGTGCGATTGTGGATAAAACTAATAAATTTTTAGTTCCTTTTAAGAAAGATGTATCAATTCATGATGAATTTAATTTTGGTAATCTTGGTACTATAGAGGCTTATATATCAGCTGTAAATAAATTACCAATTTTATCTGCTGAAGCAGAGCTAGAATTAGCAAGAAATTTAAGAGATACTGGTAGTTTAGAAGCAGCAAGGAAGCTTGTTTTATCCCATTTGCGCTTAGTTGTTTCTATAGCTAGACAATATTTGGGTTATGGTCTGCCTCATGCTGATTTAATACAAGAAGGTAATATAGGACTTATGAAAGCTATAAGAAGATTTGATCCAGAACGAGGGGTTAGGCTTATGTCATTTGCAGTTCATTGGATTAAAGCTGAAATACATGAGTTTGTGATAAAAAACTGGCGTTTAGTAAAAGTTGCAACAACAAAAGCGCAACGTAAAATATTTTTTAATCTTCGTAGTATGAGTTCTAATAATTCTTCACTTGATTCTAAAAAGGTTAATAATATAGCTAATACTCTGAATGTTCGTGAAGAAGATGTACGTGAAATGGAAACAAGATTATATGGTAGTGATATTCCTCTTGATGGACCAGTACAGCAAGAAGATAATGTTAAAACATTTCCAATATATTATTTATCAGATGATAGACAGTGTCCTGATAATATATTAGATCAAAAATCTATAGACTTAATGCAAACTGAAGGTTTGCAAGGGGCCTTGGATATATTAGATGAGCGCTCTCGCAGAATTGTAGAGTCTAGATGGTTAAAAGATAAAGAAAATTTAACTTTAAGTGATTTGGCTAAAGAATTTGGTGTTTCTGCAGAAAGAATTAGACAAATAGAGTCTGCTGCTATGAAAAAAATGAGAAGTTTCTTGCTAGATTATTCTAAATAGCTAGAATATAAAATTTTAATTTGTTTTTTTAGGAAGTTTTTATGAATGTTGGTTTTATTGTTTTTGGATTAGCTGGTTTATTAACACTAGTCTGTTTTTTATCACCTATTGCTGTTCGCATAAAACTTCCTTATTCTGTATTGTTAGCTATAGTAGGTTTTTTTCTGGGAATAATAGTACATACTCATTCTTGGGCTCCTTTAGTTGTTTCTGATTTTTTAGAATCTTTAGGATCATTAAAGATTTCTTCAGAAACATTTCTAATGGTTTTTCTTCCAGTATTATTATTTGAGACTGCTCTATCAATGAGTGTTCGTAGATTATTAGATGATATTGGGCCTATTCTAATGATGGCTATTGTAGCTGTAGTAGTCTGTACTATAGTTGTAGGTTTTACTTTGAATGAAATTTCATCATATGGATTGGTTTCTTGTTTATTGCTGGGTTCTATTGTTGCAACCACTGATCCTGTCGCTGTAGTTGGTATATTTAGAGAAGTAGGGGCACCAAAACGCTTGACTACCCTAGTTGAGGGAGAAAGCTTATTTAATGATGCTGCATCTATAGCGTTATATACAGTATTACTAGTTGTGTTAGTAGGAAAAGCTGAGTTATCAATGCAAACTGTTATGAATGATTTCATTGCTTTATTTATAGGAGGAGGTATAGCTGGTTATATAATGGGTCGTTTTGCTTGCTTTTTATTTGCTTGGCTTAGAGATTTTCCTGCTGCAGAAATAACTCTGACATTAACTCTAGCATATCTATCATTTTTTATTTCTGAACACTATCTTCATGTTTCTGGTGTCGTTGCTACAGTCATAGCTGGTTTGGTTGTTGGCTCTACTGGAAGAACAAGGATGTCATCTACTACATCTAAATATTTATCAAAATTTTGGGGGCAAATAGGTTTCTGGGCTAACTCATTGATTTTTTTATTTTCTGCAATGTTGATACCTCGTTTCATGGGTACTTTAGATTTGCATATGTTAAAGTTAATTTTGATAGTTTTTGTTGTAACCTTATTAGCTCGTGCAATAGTTATTTTTGGATTTTTGCCAGTTTTAGGTATTACTAAGTTGGGAACAACTGTTAGTCTGCCTTATAAATGTGTAATGTTATGGGGTGGTTTAAGAGGGGCTGTTTCACTTGCTTTAGCTCTTGCTGTAACAGAAAATGCCTTAGTTCCTGAAGAAATAAGACATTTTATTGCAATAGTTACTACAGGTTTTGTTTTAATGACATTATTTGTTAATGGTATAACTCTCAGGCCTTTAATTAGAGTTTTAAAATTGAATGAATTATCTCCTATAGAAACTACAATAAGGAATCAAGTTTTAGGAGTAACTTTAGAAGAACTACAAGAACGTACGGAAGAAATAGCGCAAACAGAGCATATAGGTAAAGAGTCTTTGGAGCGAGTTCAAGCTGTTTTTAGATCTAGTCTTTCTAGATTGCATGATGTTCAATTAGCTCAAATGAACAGAGAAGAGAGAATATCAGCAGGTTTAGCTATTTTATGTCAACGTGAACAAGAGATGTTCCTTGATATATTAAAAGCTAAGTTAGTTGATGAGAAAGTTGCTGATACATTGTTGTCTAGAGCTGAACATTTAGAAGATGTTGTACGTAATAAAGGATTGTGCGGCTTTGAGTCTGCTATTGAGTATGATTTACATTATTCTATTTCTTTTAGAATTTCTTTATGGTTTCAAAGAGTTTTTGGTATTCAGTTTTGGCTTGCAAAGAATTTAGGCTATAGATTTATAACTTTGATGAGTAAAAGATCAGTAGCTCAACGTCTGATTTGTTTTGCTAAAGAGCAAGTTTCTCCAATATTAGGGAAAGAAATAACTGAAATTATTATTAATGCTCATAATAAACGTTTAAATTATATAGAAAATGCATTGCAGGCAATGATTTTACAATATCCTATCTATGCTATGTCTCTGCAAGAAATTTATCTTGGCCGTGCTGCCTTTGAGTTAGAGCGTGTTAGATATCTTGATATGCTAGAGAATTCATTAATAAGTGGAGAAATTTATGATGATTTAATTGCAAAATCTCAAAGTAGATGGAGTCATATAGATAAAAATCCTAAATTAGATATAGAATTAAGTTCTTCCGAGTTAATAAAAAAAGTACCGTTTTTTCATGAGCTAAGTCCCAAATCACTCAAAGCAATTAGTAGATTATTAAAGCCTATACTTGTTTTGCCTGATCAGATTGTTACAACTAAAGAAAAACATAGTGATAATATGTATTTTGTTGCTTCAGGAGCTGTAGCTATGCATTTGCCCGATGGTACTAAGATTGAGTTAGGAAGTGGTGAGTTTTTTGGCGAGTTAAGTTTATTTGGTCAAGCTCATTTAATATCAAAAGTAACTTCTTTAGGCTATAGTAAATTATTATTGTTGAGTGCAAAAGATTTAAAAGCTTTATTATCTAAGGATTTTGCTTTGCGTGAGCGAATAGAAGATGTTGCTAGACAAAGAATTTTAGCCATAGATGTTTGGAAAGAACATGGATCTATAATTCCTGATGAAGACTTAGACCCGTCTTAATTTTCTGTATTAAGTCTTTAATGATCACAAGTGATGATTCTTCAGTGATTTCATTTCTTTCAACTAATCTGATTATTTCTTCGATAGAATGGATTTTAATTATGTCTATTTCTCCATCTTTATTTGAAGGGATCATATTATTTAGTAAACATGAGCTTGAGAACAGTTCTTCGATTTGAAAACCATCACTTGTCAATTTATAGATATCAGTTATTTTTAGTAATTCTGATCGCTGGCTTACTGTTGATATATCTAAGTTGGCCTCTTCTATAGACTCTCTTGTTAATGCTTGGTTTATATCTTCTTTATAACTTACCAATCCCCCTACTAAGGTATTCCACTTACCAGGGTTGATAGCTTTTTTATTAGATCTTTTAGATATCCAGATTGAATTATGAGAATTCCATGCATTCAAATGTACAACTCTAGTTTGGAGTCCCAAAACTCTGGCAGCAGAACGTTCTATGTATCCAATTGTTTTTTGATTATTATCTACAATATCTAACAATTCATTATTCCATTTTTTTGTTAAGCATTTTTTTATTAAATTTGATATTTTATCTATGGAAGGATTAATATTTTTTAATGAAATATCACCAATATAAAGACAATTTCTTGTTATTTTTCCAAGCTTTTGATTTTCAATTTTTTTAGCAAGTTCTATATTTATATAACCATTTGCTTTCATAGCAATTTTTAATGGAATATAATTATTTGGTATTGGTTGATTCAGATGGTTTTTTATTTGTTGAAATACATACTCTAGTTTACTAAGTGTTATAAAAATACTCTTATTATTCATCATATTAATAATTATGCTGCGCATAAGTTGTGTAAGTTGGATTATTTATAACTAAAAGTGCTGTTTTAAAATTGCGCTCTTATAATATAATACTTTAAATTAAATTTATATATGGCTATATTTTATTATGCTTAATGTTGTTATTCTTGCTGCTGGATTAGGTACGCGTATGCAATCTAATATCCCAAAAGTGTTACATAATCTAGCTGGTCGTCCTATGTTAGGGTATGTGTTAGATAGCGCTTTAGCGCTGAATCCTAGTACAATAACTATTGTAGTAGGTAAAGAATCAGAACAAATAAAATCTTTTATTAGAAATTTTTCTAAAAAGATTAATATAGTAATTCAGAATGAACAGTTAGGCACTGGTCATGCATTTAAGCAATCTATTCCAAATTTGTTGGATTGTCCTAATAACTATAGTTCTACTCTAGTGTTATATGGAGATGTTCCATTGGTCAGAACTACAACAATGGATAGACTTCTAAAATCTTGCAAAAATGGATTAAGCATCCTTACTAGTTTTCTAAATGATCCTAGTGGTTATGGTCGTATAATTAGAGACCACAATGGTTGTATTAAAAAGATTGTTGAACATAAAGATGCTAATAATATCGAGCTTAATATTAAGGAAATTAATACAGGCATAATTTCAGCTCCAACTAGTATGTTAATAAAATGGATTAGTAAACTAACCAATAATAATATGCAAGGTGAATACTATCTTACAGATATAGTTGACATGGCTGTTTCAGAGGGTGTTTTTGTAGACTCAAGGTTTCCTGATGATTATTGGGAAATATTAGGTATAAATAATCATATTCAACAGGTAAAGCTTGAGCGTATTTGGCAAGAAGAACAAGCTAGGATTATTATGGATGCAGGGGTTACATTAGCAGATTATAAAAGGATAGATATTAGAGGATCTTTGAAGTGTAGCAAGGATGTTTTTATAGATGTTGGTTGTATTTTTGAGGGCAACATTAGATTAGGTAGTAATGTTAAAATTGGTCCTTATTGTGTACTTAAAGATGTAAACATAGCTGATAATGTGATTATAGAAGCGTATAGCCATTTATCTAGCGTTACTTTAGATAAAGGTGTTCAGGTAGGACCTTTTTCTAGATTATGTAAAGGTGTTAGTATTGGAAGTAATTCTAAAATAGGTAATTTTGTTGAAATTAAAAATAGTATTTTTGGTAAAAATACTAAATCTAATCATCTTACTTATATAGGTGATTCGCATATTGGTTCAAATGTTAATATAGGGGCAGGTACTATTACTTGTAACTATGATGGACTGAATAAACATCAAACAATTATTGAAGATAATGCCTTCATAGGTTCTGGTTCTCAGTTAGTTGCGCCAGTTAAAGTAGGGGCAAGAGCAACATTGGGAGCTGGAACAACTTTAACTAATGATGCTCCTGCAGATCAATTAACATTATCTAGAACACGCCAGTGCTCTATTGCAAATTGGAGAAGGCCAGATAAGGGCTTTTTAAAAAAGAGTTAATTTTTATTAGTTGTTTTTTATAATTTATATTATCCAATATAAATTAGCATTATTTTTCTTGTTGCTCATACTAAATTTTTTGTAACTCTATAAGTCATATGGTTTTATTATTCATTCATTTTATATTTTATAAAATAATGTTGTATAAAAAATTCTGAAACATTAAATTAATAAGGTTGTTTTGAGGGAGTTTGTATGTGTGGTATTGTCAGTGCTATTTCTTATCGTAACATAGCGTTCATACTTACTGAAGGATTATTGCGCTTGGAATATCGTGGTTATGATTCTTGTGGGATAGCTTTATTTAAGGATGGAGAATTAACTAGAGTTAGAAGTATGAAAAGAGTTGCTGATTTAGAAAAACAATTAATAGATTGTCAATTTGATGGATGTATAGGTCTAGCCCATACTCGTTGGGCTACTCATGGTATGCCTTCTCATTATAATGCCCACCCTCATTTTTCGAGAGATAAGTTCGGTAAACCTACTATAGCTTTGGTTCATAATGGTATTATAGAAAATTATGAAGAACTTCGTAATGGTCTAGATAAGGATAGTTATGATTTTGAGAGTCAAACGGATACAGAAGTTTTAGCCCATTTATTAAACGATCTTTACGATGGTGATATTTTTAGAACGGTACATAATGTTACTAAGCTTTTAAAAGGATCATATGCTATTGCTGTTTTTTGCTCGAATGAACCTGATAGGATTATAGGTGCTAGACAAGGATCGCCGTTAATAATAGGAGTAGGAGTTAATGAAAATTATCTTTCTTCAGATTCTTTAGCCATATCAGATAAAATAAAAGATCTAATATATTTAGAGGATGGTGATATAGTTGATTTAAGAAGTAAGTCTATTAATATTATTGATTCTGATGGTAATTATGTAGAAAGACATAGACATTCTGTGAATGATATTATAGCAACTCCGAATCTTGGTAAGTATCGACACTATATGCAAAAAGAAATTTTTGAACAACCAAGAGCTGTTGCAGATACATTACATAATGTTAATAATCTTTCTCACGACTTTTTTGATAAAGATTATTATGATTTATTTAATAAGATAGATTCTGTTTTAATAGTTGCGTGTGGAACTAGTTATTATGCAGGTATGACGGCTAAGTATTGGATAGAATCTTTAGCTAAAATAAGAGTTGATGTCGAAATAGCAAGCGAATATATCTATCGTGATAGTGTGCCTAATCCTAGGACGCTTGTTTTAGCAATTTCTCAATCTGGAGAAACAGCAGATACTTTATCAGCATTAAAGCATGCTAAGGATCTTGGTTTAAAAAATACTATGGCTATTTGTAATATGGATAATAGTGCAATTGTTAGAGCATGTTCTTTTAGCTATATTACGCAGGCTGGAATTGAAATAGGTGTTGCATCTACAAAAGCATTTACTACACAATTAACTGCCTTATTTTTGCTAACTATTGCATTAGCAAGATCTCGTTCTATTTTAGGAAAAGAACAAGAAATGGCTTATTGTAGAGATTTACGTCACTTACCTTCTGCTATTAGTTCTGTGCTTTCTTTGGAGCCTCTTATTATGGAGTGGGCTAAATATTTTGCCCACAAAGGTAATTCACTTTTTTTAGGTAGAGGTCGACATTATCCCATTGCTTTAGAAGGAGCTCTTAAGATGAAAGAGGTTACTTATATTCATGCAGAAGCTTATCCGGCTGGAGAGTTAAAGCATGGTCCATTAGCACTAGTATCTGAGCATATGCCTGTTGTTGTAGTAGCACCTAGTGATAAATTGCTAGAAAAATTAAAATCTAATATGCAGGAAGTAAGAGCTAGGGGTGGTAATTTATATGTTCTTGCTGATAAGGGTAGCGCAATTTCAGATGATTCTGGTATTAGGGTTATTCATATGCCAGAATGTTATGGTGTAATTTCGCCGATCTTATATACTGTTCCATTACAACTTTTGGCTTATCACACAGCATTAATATTAGGAACTGATATAGATAAGCCAAGAAATTTAGCAAAGAGCGTTACAGTTGAATAGATAACTTTCTAATTGGTTGTTGAAAACTAGATATATTTTCTTTTTTCAATATTACTTGATATTAGTGTCTTCAACTGTTTTCCTGGGTTATCCGATTTCATAAAATATTCTCCTATTAAGAAAGCATTAACTTTATTTTCCCTCATAAATTTTAGATCTTCTGGTGAGTTTATGCCACTTTCTGTTATTATAGTTTTGTTTTCTGGTATAAATTTAATGAGGTCTATAGTTGTTTTGATATTAGTTTCGAAATTTCTTAAATTTCTGTTATTAATGCCAATCAAAGGAGTTTTTAAATTTAAGGCTATTTCTAATTCTTTTAAATTATGTGTTTCTACTAAAACATCCATTCCTAGTTCTAGTGCTATATTCTCTAATTCAAAAAGTTCATTTTTTTCTAGTGCGGCTACTATTAGTAATATACAATCTGCTCCCATGGCTCTAGACTCTACTATTTGATACCTATTAATTATAAAGTCTTTTCTAAGTATCGGTAGTGAACAAGCTGATTTAACTTGTTTTAAGTATTCTGAAGATCCTTGAAAAAATTGTTGGTCAGTTAATACTGATATGCAGGCAGCGCCATTTTCTTCATAACTAGTTGCAAATAATGATGGGTTAAAGTTTTTACTTAAAAGGCCTTTAGAAGGAGAAGCTTTTTTAATTTCTGCTATAATAGCTGGATCTCCATTTTGGATTTTTTTATGAATAGCTTTTTCAAAAGATCTTATATCATTATTATTAATTTTTGATAATAGTTCTTGTTCACTACAATTTTTTTTAGATGCTAATATTTCTTCTTTTTTTACATCTATTATCTTTTTAAGAAGGTCACTCATTTTAAAATTTCCTCGTATAACTACAGAATTCTTCTAGTTTTTCTCTTGCTGAATTGTTCTTTATAGCTTCAAATGCCATATGGATACCATGTTTTATGTCGGATGATTTATTGGCAGTATATATAGCCAAACCAGCATTTAAGGCAACTATATCACGGGCAGCTCCTTCTTTATTATTTAGAGCTTCTAAGATTAATTCGCAAGATTCTATACTATTACTTACTTTAATATTCCTATTTGAAATCATTGCCATTCCAAAATCTTCTGGATGTATTTCATATTCTTGTATAGATCCATTTTTTAATTCTCCAACCATAGTAGAACTACCAAGACCAGCTTCATCCATACCTTCTTTTCCATATACAATTAAAACATGTTTCGATCCTAATTTTTGTAATACTCTTACCTGTATTCCTACTAGGTCTGGATGGAATACTCCCATTAATTGATTGCTAGCTCCAGCTGGATTGGTGAGCGGGCCAAGAATATTGAAAATAGTCTTGACTCCTAATTCTTTTCTTATACTCGCTATATTCTTCATGGCCCTTTGATGTAAAGGAGCAAACATAAACCCTATGCCTGTATTTTCTAGACATTCTATGACTTGTTGAGGATTTAATTCTATATTGGCTCCTAATTGTTCTAGAACATCTGCACTACCAGATGAAGAAGAGGCACTTCTATTCCCGTGTTTTGCAATCCTAACTCCAGCAGCAGCAGCTACGAACATTGCAGCAGTAGATATGTTAAAAGTATTACTATTATCTCCTCCAGTGCCACACATATCTAATATGTCATCTTTATTTTCAAAAGGTACCGATAGAGAAAAACTTCTTAGAGCTTGTGCTGCCGCTGTTATTTCATCAATAGTTTCTTTTTTTACACGTAAGCCTATTAGTAACGCACTTGCAATTTGAGGAGAAATTTCTCCTTTTATCATAAGTTGCATGAGATATAACATCTCATCATGAAAAATTTCACGATGTTCTATGCAGCGAACTAATGCTTCATTAATTGAAATAGTCACATTTATCACCAATATTAATTAATTTTAAGAAAATTTTGTAATAGCTCATACCCATATTCACTTAGAATAGATTCGGGGTGATACTGGACACCAAATACAGCTAGTTCTTTGTGGCATACTCCCATAATATCTCCATCATCGCTTCTAGCAGTTATTTCTAGACAATCAGGAAAAGTATTTGGATCTATAGTTAAAGAGTTATATCTTATAGCAGTATATGGTGAAGGAATTTTTTGAAAAATATTTTTCCCATTATGATTAATTTGAACAGTTTTTCCATGCATTACTTTTGGCGCTCTAACAATCGTTCCTCCATATGCCTCTCCAATTGCTTGATGTCCTAGACATACACCAAGTATAGGTATTTTTCCAGCAAATTCTAATATTGATGGAATTGATATGCCAGCTTGAGAAGGAGCACATGGGCCAGGAGAAATGCAAATTTTGCTAGGTTTCAAAGAATGTATTTCTTCTAAAGTAATTTGATCATTTCTAAAGACACAAACTTCTTCTCCTAACTCACCAAAATATTGAACTAGGTTATGAGTAAAAGAATCGTAATTATCAATCATTAATAACATATTTTTTCCATTTAATTAGAAGGGTTCATCTAATCCATTTTGGACTTGTTCAGCAGCGCGTAAAAGAGCACGTGATTTTGCTTCTGTTTCCGCCAATTCAAGTTCTGGATCAGAGTCTGCAACTATACCTGCAGCGGATTGTACATATAAAATTCCATTTTTTATTATTCCTGTTCTTATTGCTATAGCAAGATCCATTTCCCCACCATAGCTTAGATATCCAGCAGCTCCACCGTATATTCCTCTGCGTACAGGTTCCAATTCGTCAATTATTTCCATGGCTCTTATTTTAGGAGCCCCTGTTAATGTCCCTGCTGGGAAAGAAGCTTTTAATACATCCATACTAGTCATTCCAGGTTTTAAATATCCAGATACATTAGATACTAAATGCATAACATGAGAGTATCTTTCGACAGACATTTTATCAGTGACCTTCACAGAGCCAATTTCTGCGATTTTACCTATATCACTTCTTGCAAGATCTATTAGCATTACATGTTCTGCTATTTCTTTAGTATCTAACTTTAGATTTTTCTCTAGTTCAATATCTTGTGCTGGATTTGATCCTCGTTTTCTAGTGCCTGCCAGTGGTCTAATAGTAACTTGCGACTTATTTTTTCCATTACTGTCTGAAACATTTTCTTGTCTTACTAATATTTCTGGTGATGAACCTACTACTTGAAAATCATCAAAATTCCAAAAATACATATAAGGAGATGGATTCAAAGATCTTAGGGCTCTGTATAGAGATAATGGAGCATCTCTATAAGGTTTTGCTATGACTTTTCCTAGAACTATTTGCATAATATCACCTGCAGCAATATATTCTTTTGCTTTCTTGACCATTTCCAAGTATTTTTCTGATCCGAAGTCTCTTTCTTCGGATGTTTGCATACTACAAAGACTGTATGGTATTTCTACGTTTTTCTTAAGTTGTTGTTTTAATTCTTGCAATCTTTTTTGAGCTTTGGAATAACTTTCTGTTTTGTTGGTATCCGCATAGACTATTAGATATATACGACCAGCAATATTGTCTACTACCGCTAATTCGTCAACATGAAGTAGCATTATGTCTGGCGTACCTTCTTCCATTCCTGCTGGGAATGCTTTTGTAGGCATACCTAAACACGGTTCTATATGCCTAACTGTATCGTATCCAAAATATCCTGCTAATCCTCCACAAAAACGCAACATACCAGTTTGCAATGCTACTTTGAATCTAGATTGGTATTGTTCGATAAATTTGAGAGGATCTCCTTCATATGTTTCGACTACTTTGCCATTTGTAACAACCTCTGTAGTAGTTCCTCTAGATCTAATTATTGTTTCTGCAGGTAAGGCTATAAAAGAATATCTACCAAATCTTTCTCCTCCTATAACTGATTCCATAAGACAACTCATTTTTCCTGCTTTAGGTCCAGAATGGGCTAATTTAAGATAAAGAGATAGAGGAGTATCTAAATCTGCATATATTTCTGAAATAAGTGGTATTCTATTAAAGCCTTGGGCAACGAGTGACTTAAATTCTATTTCTGTCATAATTTTCCTTAAAATGAATAAAAAAAAACCCGGACAATTATTTAGTTCCGGGTTTTATATATTTGATAGCGCAAAAATACAGTTCAATTGTCCAAACAAAGACTAACCCGGGGAGTAGTACCACCAGAGCCAATAATTAGGATAGATATTTTGTTTGTGTTTGCAATTCATAATTTTGCTATTAAAGTATTCATAAATTGTAATAATTTAAATTGTTATAACAATGTATCCAATCAGATGTTTTTGTCAAGTCTTCTATTACATCATTTGCACATAATTCTAAAATATTTTTTTTATTATGATAACCATAAGGTACTACTAAAACTGCTGCTAAATTAGCAGCTCTAGCTGCCATGACATCATTACTAGAGTCTCCTATCATAATACATTCTTCTGGTGTAACATTAAGTTGTTTACATGCAAATAATATTTGATCTGGGGCGGGTTTACAACGTTGGCATGTATCACCACAAATTACATAAGAGAATAAATGAGATAGGTTTAGTTTTTGTAAAATTTGGAAAGTAGGTTTACTAGGCTTATTTGTTACTATAGATAGTGATAGCTGTTCTTTTCTTAGTTTATCCAAACCTTCTAAAACTCCTTGATATAAAACAGTTCTATTCCCGTTACAATTACAGTAATATTGGGAAAATAAATCTTTTGCTTTCTTGAAGAGTTTTTCTTTATCTAGCGTATTATTTTTACTGATTATGTAATCATATAATGATTTTTTGATTAAATTGTCAATGCCTTTCCCTATAAATCCTTTTATTATATGTTCAGGT